>OV277870.1:58480578-58858078 GCA_922989275.2 Gari tellinella | reverse complement strand
TCGTTGGCGTTTGAACGGGATGGAATAACATCGTCACCACTTAACGAAAACCTTATAAAACAATAAACCTTGTGATATGACATATTTTAATGCAGATTGTTCTGATACATACACTCAGAGGATCTTCTCACCGATCAGTCAGATTTAAAGGTGCTACTCTAAAAACAAGTTAATCCGGTTGCCAAAATTTACGTTTTCCATGAGATGGAGATGTTTAAGTTTCATTAAACTTGATCACGAATTATGGAAAATATGAATGAAATTGTAACCAAGCCCTAAAATGACAAGTCACAATGTCATGAATGACAGTTGTCTGTTGGGCTAACAGCTTTCAACGCGACATTGGTGTCATATGTAGCACTTAAATGATTACTTTGAAAAAATACTATCTAAGTATTGATGGAATATTGTCAACTGGCACTGAAAAAAGAATACTGAGGCATCTCCTGGTCTGTTTTCTTATACTATGTAAAATACCAAAATTGCCACTAGCTGTCAGCAGTGGCTTAGTGAAATTTACAGAATACTCAAAGAATGCCACCCTAAATGTTAATGTATCAATAAAAAAGGGTGAATTTTGACGCGCCAAGTTAAAATTTTGCATTTAAACGATTGGCGTTGATGCCGTTAACGCAGTTACGTTACGTTATTTTGACATATTCGACGGTCCAGACATGCGCGAGCAGTCACCGTACATTCGTGGAAACATACGAGCGAGTGTGTGGTGACCAAAATGAAAGATTCCGTATAGTGAGTTTTTCGTCTGTAGGCGCTAATAACGTTAGTCGTAGAGATTTCCGGTCAGACAAAATTTCCTCACAACAAGCAGATATTGGGGAAAACATGTTGAAATGCATTGCAGTTGGTGAAATAAGATATTGATGTTTAATGTAAACGATTTTAGAGCACCCAGGACGTAAAATGTCCATGACGTTAACGTGGTATTTCATGTTGGCTCTGAACACAACATTTCGAGTGCTCTTGTGATTAGTACAATCCGCATTTTTGACATGTTAAATGTTTTTCTGTTAGGACGATTGATGACCAACAAATAATCAAAAGCCGTGTTTACCAATGTCCCCATACACGCTTCGCACGTGCAAAATACTTAAATCGTTGTATTTGGAGCGGTGACGTAACGTAGAGAGAGACTCATAATTCAACTTCAACTTCAACTTTTATTTATTCAAGCATAAGTCCTGCAATGCAGGAAACAGCAGCATACAAATAATAATAATAATTACAGTCACATGACAACCAGTATGCACGTGGAAAACGGCTTTTCACGTAAGCGATTTTGTTAAATTGTACAAGATTGCATGGCCACATTTCCAGCTCTAGGAACATGAATTCTCATGATCCGCGAGTGGTCAGGTGGCCATTTTCGTCAAGTTTTTGGTCAAGTTTAGTAAAGTATTATAAAATTTAGAAAATTGCATGAGAATGAAAAATCTACTTTTAAAAGTTACTGCGTATTTTAGGGCAAAAAGTTAAATGTTAGATTTTTGGGTCTAAAAATCGTATTTCATGTGTATTTAACAAAATAGTGAATTAAGACACTAAACTAAAAGAGGTGAATATTTGTTATGAGTGAGGGTACCCTGGTTCTCAATGTTCCGATATAGTGACATAAAATTACGAAATTATAAATGTATGTCAATGTCATAGAAGATTAAGACAACGGTAAAGTTGTATTTTTATTGATTGATATACATGTATTTATAAAACTTTCATGTGAATTTTCCTCAATATTTCTTTGATATGTTCATTGTCATATTTTATGATTAGTCATAAAGGCAATAATCATTATTAATTTTGTAATTCCGAGTTAGATATTATACATTTAAACCTTTTTTTTCATATACATTGACTTCTACTATTGAAATTATAGACCAGGACATCTATAATTATCAAGATGTAGAAATCAATGCTATCTGGGGATATAACAATTAATTCACATATGTACATTTAATTCAAAGCACAAACGTTATTATTACCGCTGCAGTAGCGTTGTTACTGTTGTACCAGCACTATAATTCACTATAATAAAGAAAGTCAAATATATTTAAGGCACCAAATATAACTAATTCTACAATTAGTAATATTACAATAATGCACATGTAACTATTTGTTTCAAACGTCAGCAGGGTCCAAGATCACTCTCCAACGAAACGAAATAGGAGACATAGATACATGGACTATAATGAAAATCAAATATAAAGAATTCTCAAACGACCATACTGAAAAGCTATTCCATCGGTCATTCAATCAATTAATTGCCTCATCAGTCAATTATACAATGTGTCAAATAATAGATATGTTAGTCTCAAAGCTGTTGCTCCAGCTAAGAGGAGCATTTCGAACACTAAAATCATTATTTCTGCATTAAACCCTATGGTGTTACTACACATTAGAATCGTCTCTTTGAGACGATTCCAATGAGTAGTTACACCATAGATTTTGGGTGTATATGAGTGAGAAAGGATTTTTCCAGTTTACGCCCCTCATTTGGCGTGCTGTATAACATTATACATTTTAGGAGCTATGAATATATCCAAAGAATCCAGCATAATTTAAATTAAGTTTATAAAGAGATAAAACATTAGAACACATGTATAATAAGTGCATATAGTTGCGCGGATTAAGTAATACATCAATCAATTTATAACATTATACAATTTAGGAGCTGTTATTAACTCCAAAGCATCACAACCAATAAATTAATTAATTGTTCAATTAACTATCTGTGAATTGATCAAGCAATTAATGTATAGCTCAAGATTTCAAACATATTAGCTCATTATTCAACAACAATTACAGTGGAGAATCTGTTATTCTTTCCCGTTTAAACGCAAACGTACGCAAACGCAAAACACTAAAACGTAGAAAAGTACAACTTTTTGACAATTCTGATAATTCATCTTTATCTTGGTGGCAAACAGTTTGGAGCCTGATCAGACGCCGGGTTACCCGGCGTCTGATCTGGCTCCAAACTGTTTGCAATAGAAATAATAGTTTTAGCGTAAACGCGTTTATTGGGAAAGAATAACAGATTCTCCACTGTAGGTTCTTCATAAAATGTACCAGTAACATTGGCATGTAGTTCAAATAGAGATTTTATTTCAAATAGAGTTTATTTATTTTGTTTAAAATGTTTCATAACGATGTCACAAAATATAGCGAGTTTTTTAAGTTCTACTTGACTTTCTATTTGGAATAAATCAATAAGTTTCATCATATTAGGATATGTATAAAAATGTTTGCTCACGTATTTTTTACGATCGGTAATGAATATCGGGCAAACGAGTATGTAATGATACTCGTCGCCTAAATCTCTGCAGTATGGACATTTTCTGTCAGCAGCCGGAATGTTTTCCCAGCGCTCTTTCTCTATTGGTAAATTATGGTTTCTTGTTACGAATGACATAAGGCGTTTACAATGAAAAGTAGATAAACATTTTATGTAATATGCCATCTTAAAATCATTCTTGATATGTTTGTACATGTTATTGTTTGAAGGATTGTCTATTGTTGAATACCAATTTTGGATAAAAAATATCTTTAAATTTAATATATGATGATTTGGTCAGCCATTTCGAAGTTATAAATTGTTGACTATACCATATACCCGAAAATATTCATAACATAACAAAGACTTAATATTATCAAACCACTGAGATTTTATATTACCATTACTATGATATGTATACATTAGAAGATATATTTTTATGGAAAGTTTATTCGGTTGGTCAGATCTTAGGTTATCAATTATTCTCGACCAATATGATATTACTTTGTTATGGATATCAACTTGTAAGGGGATTACTCCAATTTCTCCATAAACCATGAATGACGGGGTTGATTTTTTAAGGTAAAAAATGTATTTATAGAATTTTAATTGGATTCGCTCAAGATCATCAAACTTACCAAATCCCCAGATTTCGCTACCGTAGAGTAATAGAGGCTTTACTGTCTTTTCAAATAACTCTATTTGTAATCAAACGGTAATGAGAGGTTTTTAATTTTGCTTATTAGTGAAAACATTGCTTTGTTTGCCTGCTCGCTAATATATAATTTAGGTTTTCTAAATGAGCCGTATTTTGAAATGAAGAGTCCTAGGTATTTATATTCCTCTACATATTCTAAAAGTTCGTTGTTTATCTTAAATTCAGGCTTGTTCCTAATATTTCCTCTCGCTATTATCATGACTTTAGTTTTTGAGGTGTTTATATTTAAGTTCCATGTTTTAAAGTAGTCGGTAAATAAGTTTAAAGCATTTTGTAAGTCAGTTTTTTCGTTACTAAATAAAACTGTGTCGTCAGCATATAAGAGTATAAACAGTTTAAGGAATACATGAACATCATCATTAATCACTTCCTTTGAAATTCCATTAATGTTGTTCTGGTTTAGAAATAATTCCAGATCATTCAAAAAGATAGAAAAAAGGAACGGTGACAAATGTTCTCCTTGTCTGACCCCTACCAAGCACATGAACGGATCAGAAGTTCCTTCTTGCGTTCGGATTTTAGATTTAATGTTTTCATTATAAATTATGTATTATGTTGAAACACTTTCCATTGATGCGCTCTTTTATTAATTTTTGCCAAAGTCCGACCCTCCAAACTGAGTCGAATGCCTGCTTAAAATCAACAAAACAACAAAAAAGTTTCTTTTTTTCAGTGTGTACTAAATCAATTAGGCTTTTAAGAATAAAAATATTGTCAATCGTAGAGTGATTTTTCCGGAAACCAGATTGTGTTTCTCGAATTACATTATATTTCTCCGCATAGTTATTGAGCCTATTATTTATGATGCTTGTGAATAATTTACCGAGGCAACTTAATAAAGAAATAGGACGATAATTTTCTTGTAACTTTGAATCGCCTTTTTGTTTATATATTGGTTTTATAATACCTTCAGCCCATGTACTAGGGATTATTCCGGAATCGAATATAACAATAAACATTTTAACATAAATTGGCAGCATAATTGTAATCGACTATTTTAACTGCTCATTAATTATTTCATCAATTCCAGGTGATTTATTATTTTTCAAAGTTTTTATTGCTGTTATTTCTTGTTCTGTTATTGGGATATTAATTTCTTCATTTATTTCTATATCTTCTACATGATAGTCATCGTTATTAGTTTCTTGTGTATTAGTATTTTCATTTAAGTTTTTGAAAAAAGTATGGCAGTTGTTCAGTGACGCGCAACATTTATTGCTTTTCCTATCTGAGTTAATAGTTCACCAATACTGTTTAGGGTCATTTGTTTTAAGTGTTCTCAAAGTTGTTATCTTTTTTGTTTGAAATTGTTCATGAGATATCCGAAGAGTATTTTGTATTGTTTACTTATACATCTGAGTTTTTCTTTTAATTGTGTTGTTTTATACTTGTTGTATGCTTTTCTAGTTCTGTGATATGCGTTTCTCTTGTTTATGCATGCTTTGTCAAACCATACTGGGAATGTGTTGTTTTCAGGTTTTGATCTCGTTTTAATTATTCCAAAATATTCTTTAGAGCTTGTATTAAACAAAATTGCAATATCATTAGAAAAAAATCAATAATTCGATTCAATGCACATTCAACCTAGTATTTGAAACAAAAATGATTACGTCAGTGTGTCATTTCCTGTTTCGATAAATTTGAGTTTAAAAATTGATCGGTTAGAAGATCCTCTGAGTACACATGTACATGTACCCTTACTATAGAATTTGTGGAGAGTTAAAGGAATAATGTTTAACCGGTCACCCTTAGCATATATCTAGTTTTGATGACATGTGAAACTAGTGAAAGCGGTTTAGAGGAGAATTCTACTTTAATTTCAACCTACTTTAAGTTCCCACCTGGAGATGCCTTTTAGATATTATGTCAACTTTGATCTTTTATAATAAGAATCGTAAAAAGGTTTATTTTCGGTAAAGGGGTATATTATATTCCTGTAACCTAGAATATCATGGTCAGGAGGACGAACTGTTGACATGGCAAGTATGGAAACCATGCCCCTATAGGTTCCAATGTTATGAGCATTTAAAGATATTTGCCAAAGTAGTTCAAATGTTAAAGTCAAGGTCACATGACAAAAGACATTGGTATGGTTGAGAAGGTCTTAAGACATGAAAGATACAAACCAAGTATGTAAGACCAAGGCCCTTTTGATTTTAATGTTACAGGCATTTGAAGATTTTTTCAAAAGTAGGTCAAAGGTCAAGGCCGACGTCAGAAGGGCATATTTTTTGGCGTGGTCTTGGCGTGGTCATACCACGTATAGAAGGCAAACGCCTATTGGTTCCGATGGTATTGGCACTTAAAGATTTATTGCTTAAGTAGTTCAAATATCAAGGTCAGGATCGCATGATAAAAGACATTGGTACGTTTGGCAAATAATAAAGACAAAAAAGGTAAATGCCAAGTAGGGAAGCCATAGGCCCATTGGTTCAAATGTTACAGGCATTTAAAAAAAATATAAGTGTAGATCAGAGGTCTAGGTCACGGTTAGAATAAAAAACATTGTTGACAGGTTCGGAAAGGTCTCGACAAAAGGAAGCATATACCCAGAATTTAAGGCACAAGCGCAAAAGTGCAATCGTTATATAGCCAATGTGATGGTTTGTGGTTAAAGTTTGACATATAGGTCAAACGACAATGTCAAGGTCACATGGTAAAAGAATATTTGATATTGTTGAAAAGGTTTTAACACAAGAAAGATAAATACAAATTATGGGAGTCCTGTCCCTATTGGTTCAAATGTTACATGTATTTCAATATTTTTTTTTATAAAAGTAGGTCAGAGGTCAGAGTCAGAAAAGCCAAAATGTTGACAGGGTCAGAAAGGTTTCGACAAATAGAATGCACATGCAAAGTTTTAAACGCCCATGTGCAATAGTGAACGAGTTATAGTCAAATTATGGTTTTTTGTTAAATTTTGATTACAAAAGTCAAAAGTCAAGGTCAAGATCATATGTTAAAATATGATATGGCATGGTCGGGACGGTCTTTACACAAGAAAGCTACATATCAAATATAGAAGCTCTCGGTTCACTGGCTCAAATGCTATAGATCTAGGCACTGAAAGATTTTTACAAAAGTATGTTAAGGTCAAGGTCAATGCCACAAGTGTAAAATGCATATGGTCGGAATGATCTGGACAACAAACTGTAGAAAAGTATGCTGTTTTTGAAGCTGTATACATTTTAATATAGTTTCAATAAATAGTTGCAGATAATTTGGAGCCTGGTCCGATGTCGGTTACCCTGTGTCTGATGTGGCACCAAACAGTTTTTAGTAGACATAAGGTTTGTACATTTTATTAAAAGTATAAACGTGTTTATTTGGGAAAGAATCACGTCTTCTCCATAGTATGACGAAATGTTTCCCGTATTAATCAGTCAACAACAGCCATTTTGCGATAGCCTTGCTTCATTGAATATTTAAACACAAAATTGGCCTGAACTATGCTGGCATTTCAAATGATAAATGAATGGGTTTTGAATGACCTTTACCATAACCCCGAATAAATTTGCATGAGTGAAGAAATATGTTTACTATAAATCTCCCAGTGAGCCACTATAGGCTTCATTTCCATGACGTCATTGGCTTTAAACAGTAACTGTTGTCGATTGCTTTTATTTTTCAAATCAAAATTGAAGGTAAATAAGATAAACGTAACTTGTTTTGTAATCAGTGGCAAACAGCCTGGATCCTGATCAGAGGCCGCGTTACGTGGCGTTTGATCAGGATACTAACTTCTTGCACATAAATATTGTACTCGGGACAATTAAGGCAGTTAACCCTTTCCCCCATAGAAGAGCCTTTTAGCGAATATGATTTATTTCTCCGCTGAAGAAAATAGTTCCAATTTAATCAGTCATGAATATACATTATATTATAGGGAATGTTTTCTATATTCTAGCACATGATAGCTTAAAGCAGGTTGAAAGTAAATCAGAATGCACCTTAGGGTGCATTCTGCTTTACTTTCAACCTACTTTAAGTAGTCACCTATTTTCAATACTAGAAAGAGGATATCAGGTAAAGGGTTAATGGGTTAAAGTAACAAGGTTCCATCATTTAAATAAAATCTTTCGATTCATCAATTTAGATAAATAAATGCAGACTGTAAAGAAATGTAAATCTAGCTCGCTTAGAAGCCTTTCGCATTACTGTTTGAAGTGCATTCAGCAGAACTATTCTGGATCCAATCTGTTTGAAAATGCGCTTTTAACCCTTTCCCTCATAGAAGCGCCTTTTAGCACATTTAATTTATTCTTCCATTGAAGCAAATAGTACCAATTCATACATTCATGAACATTTACCATGACAAATATTTTCTATATTCTAGCTGATGGTAGCTTAAAGCAGGCTGAAAGTAAAACAGAATGTGCCTTAAGGCACATTCTGCTTTACTTTTAACCTGCTTTAAGTGGTCACCTGTTTTCAAAACTAGAAACAGGCTATGGGGTAATGGGTTAAGCGTCATTGAGAACGAAAGGGTTCTAAAACGGGAAAGAAATCATTTCCGCTGTATCTGTATGATGCAAGATAGAATGCACTTGATGGTATTCACAGACTAGTACACTAAAACCTCTATAGTACGGCAACTAGAAGGCTAACTAACTGATGATGTTTAAGACAGACGGCAGCTTAAAGCAATATGAAAATAAAGTAGAAAGCTCCTACTTTACTTCCATCTTACTTCAAGCAACCATCTGCACTAATCACAGAGTTTTATTTATTGGTCGTAATGAATGGATTTTACTGTATGTATAATAAATATGCATTTCGAAATCTGCATTTATCCCCCACGTGACCATGTATTGGATTAATTTGTCGTAATGGAAGAGTTTTACTGTGCGTGTGCATTTCTAAATCTGCATTTCACATCCCTCATGTGACCCTGAACCGGATTTGCGTACTGATAAGTCAATGGACTTTCCACTGAGCACTCATGACGTCACGGATCTACACGCACTATTTCACGAATAGCTCGATCGATTTCGCGTAGAACCCGCAGCAGACGACATAATTACCCTAAGCAGCAGACGTGATCGCGCGCATGTTATGAGTTGACTGACCGAGTATCGCTCATCTCATAGTCAAGTCAATTGTCCTTGACGTGAGAGGTTAACTATGGTCAAGCTCCTTTACTTAAAATTCGGTCATGCACGAAAACGTAAACAGACATATAGAAAACATGTCCTTGAGACTTTAACAGTGCAAGCATTGAACGATATGTATACAGTGGAGAATCTGTTATTCTTTCCCGTTTAAACGCAAACGAAACGCAAACGCAAAGTACTAACACGTAGAAAAGAACAATTTTGGGACATTTCTGATAACTCATGTTAATATTGGTGGCAAACAGTTTGGAGCCAGATCAGACGCCGGGGCGTCTGATATGGCTCCAAACTGTTTGTAAAAGAAAAAAAAATAGTTTTAGCGTAAACGCGTTTATCGGGAAAGAATAACAGATTCTCCTGTGTACCCTTATATCGACCGTTCTGAATGGAACTCATTGATGATGCTCACTTAAGGTTGAGGACCTCTAAAAAGATCGGGCCAATGTTGGCAATATCGGTACTCTACGGAGAGCGATCGTTCATTATACAGCATTGTTCGGAATGGACCGTCATGTGACAAAATTGGCTGCTCGATGTACACAGATTACCGATTTTTGTCCGATCTCAATAAGGGTCCTCAACCTTAAAGCAGAATAAAAATGTCCATACGTTTAATGGCTACGTAGCCATTTCTATAATTACGCGTACCCTCTAATTAGATACTTCTTACATTGCCCAACTATACAAGTATTATAGTAGATAATTGTACCAGTTACGTTCAAAACCGGCGGACGTAGTCGAGGGGTTGAGCGCTAGATTACGACGTCAGGGGTCGTGAGTTCGATCCCCCGCTGGACCAAGTCGGATGAGACTTTATAAACCGAGGTCCGATGTATCAGTGCCATACACTGGACAAGAACTATGTCGATAATAAGAGTAGGGCATCGTTTCCGAGTTCTCTGTATCCGCTCCCCTCTCTGTCAGGGACATACCTACATCAGGGAGATTAAATTATATATAAGAGCTCCTGACCTACATGTAGGCCTACACAGCTGCCTACTTAAAATTTTGAAAGTCCAAATTTTTTTTTAAAAAATTCCGACTCGCTTCGCTCGCATTTATGTACATTTTGAAAATTAGCAGTCACTAATTGAATAGGTCGAGAACCAATTATAATCGCCGAGTCGCTAACAAATGCATTTCTAGAACAACTGAGAACTACAGTGGAGAATCTGTTATTTTTTCCCGTTTAAACGCAAACGAAACGCAAACGCAAAGTACTAAAACGTAGAAAAGTACAACTTTGGGACAATTCTGATAATTCATGTTTATATTGATGGCAAACAGTTTGGAGCCTGATCAGACGCCGGGTTACCCGGCGTCTGATCTGGCTCCAAACGGTTTGTAATAGAAACAAGAAATATCTTTAAAAAAGATATTCGGCGGAATGAGTGGTTGAACTAAGGCTATAAAGATGGGTGTGCAAAATTGAATGAAATTGAGGTTTTCAAAGATTGAAAAGCAAAAAATAAAAGTATACAATTGAAACAGTAACTTTTATTTAAAATGCAAAACTATCATGTACAGAAATGCAAAACAAAACAATAATTTAACTCATATCCTATCTACTGGTAGGAGATCCTCACATTAATGTATTGTTCTATGTATCAAACTTCATTCATAGAGTTTCTTGAAACAAACTATAGCATACACAAAATGTACAGATACAACAGTCTGCTCTACTTCACTCTTGTAAATAATGATGAAACCACACAATTGTGTTTAACTCACTTGAGGCCATTTATATTTAATATTGCTTTTAATGTATGGTAAATGTGAACAAATAGTTAACAATTAAAACAAATTACAAAACACCTAGCTTCCTCTGTATTTCAGATGTCATCTTAAATTGCATCAGCCCCCAGTGTAGTAAACAGTCTGGTCTGTGTCTCTAAATTTTACACTCACAGCCATATGTGGGAAAACTGTAATTGGACATAGACCAGCCTACAGGGCTCCAGATAAGAGGGAGTAAACTAAACAAATCACATTTATTCACTCATTTCAGCACCAAACCCCATGGTGTTACCACTCATTTTGATTGTCTCAAAGAGACAATTCAAATGTTTAGTGACACCACAGGGTTTAATGCACAAATAAAGATTTTAAGTTTTGAAATAATTCCCTTATCTGGAGCCCTGGCTACTATCCAATCAGACTATTCAGTTTCAACAGGTGCTCTCAAGTCTAAATTTCTGATCAAATATAATTGGTTGAAATGTGTGGTCAAACAGAAAGTGTGGCTAAATAGAAACCAGACAGCTCCGCCGAAAAATAGTTTTAACGTAAACGCGTTTATTGGGAAAGAATAACGTTTTCTCCACTGTACTAGGGTGGACCTAGACACTCAGAGGTCAGGGATACGACGGCGCCTCAACTATGTATGAGGAAATTTGGTGGCGTGCAAGCGATGTACAAATGTACATACCATTTGCAGAGTTACATTGCTGAATTTGACAATTATCATGCCTCCGACGAACCCTTGGTGCGCAACATGGCGTAAACGGTGCAACACGTGGCATTCTACTTTAATTACTACGGTAAAAGGTTATTAAGATTCCATAAAGTACTTAAAAACGACACAGAAAGCTTGCTTTCCATGTAAAAAGAACGAAAGTTCAGTACCTGTGTGAAATAAGGTGATCCGCACGTGCCGATGTACTACACTGCTGTGGTGTATGAACATATATATACTAGCAGACTGCACGTATTTATTTGCTCATATACCACAGCAGTAGAGGCTGATCTGTGCAATAACTGCTGTGATACATGTACGAAGGTCGACGAGTTTCAGGGTGAGATGGAACGACACGATTGATTTTTTTAGGAAAACATTGTCAGAAGGTATATATAAAGACAAGGGGTACAACTGATTGTCAGTATATTTTCACCATATCTCGACAAAACCGGCCATATCATGAATAAATATTGATGAACCGACACGTTTGTTGCATTTCTGTCTAGCTTATATAATATCCTTCCATAAAAACATAACATTAAACCAATTGTAAGCATGCACTTTCAACAGTAACTATTTTTACTCACAGAAATCAACGAATTTTGGAAAACGGGACAGGGGTTCGTTCACAGTCGCCACATCATTGACCACTACTGTTCGCTTGTTTAGGCGGTATTATCGAGCAACCACAACCGCATCCACCGAGCGTTCTTTCAGTGCTTTGATATCTTCGTCTACAATGTCAACTGAAAGGAAGTGATCAGATACATGTAGTAGCAGAAAGAGATGTTGACACCTTCGCCAAGCAAACATATTAAGAATGGCTTTGATATTCAAAAGCTAAAGACACATAATTATAAAGTACGACAGCCAAGTAACAATATTGATTTAGTGTTTATGGCAGAACTTTGGCTGCCTAAAGCAAAATGAAACTATATAAAAGGACTCAATAAGGAGCATTCAGTTTTACTTTCAGCTGCTTTAACCCTTTAACCCATAGCCTGTTTCTAGTATTTAAGATATGTGACCTATTAAAGCAGACTGAAAGTAAAGCAGAATGTGCCCTAGGGCACATTCTGCTTTACTTTCAGTCTGCTTTAAGTTAATATCTGCTAGTATATAGAAAATATTTCTTATACTACATATTCATGACAGTATAAAATGGAACTATTTTCTTTGGCGGATGAATAAAATGAATGCGCTAAAAGTCGCTCCTATAAGGGAAAGGGTTAAGCTGCCATCTGTCTTTCTTACAATCAGTTTACTGCTAGAAAAAGTTTTAGCGTGCATAATTATATAGTTGAATGTCGATTAATGTATGTTTCCATCTTCACGGACCATCTCCCACCGGTATGTCACCATGTACAGTGGAGAATCTGTTATTCTTTCCCGTTTAAACGCAAACGTACGCAAACGCAAAGCACTAAAACGTAGAAAAGAACAACTTTCGGACAATTCTGATAATTCTTGTTTATCTTGGTGGCAAACAGTTTGGAGCCTGATCAGACGCCGGGTTACCCGGCGTCTGATCTGGCTCCAAACTGTTTGCACTGCAAATAATAGTTTTAGCGTAAACGCGCTTATTGGGAAAGAATAACAGATTCTCCACTGTATGAATATTATATCTATATGATATTCTTTAGTTGCTTAGTATATATGATTGAGCGATGCGATAAGAAAAATAGACTTATTCCAATGCAAACAGTATGGATCAAGCCAAGTCGTCGCGTCAAAGACGTGCTCTTGATCTATACTGTTTGTCAACCAAAAGCATATCAATTATTGTGTTTAGTAGTATTACATTGTACATGTATAAATAATATTTGGTAGTAGAGACCAAACTCAGATGAAGAGCATGGGATAACAACGGTGCTAGGTCTACACACGTTGGCAGTACAATAATTCCGGTTTTCTTACGGCATCCATGGTCAAATGCACTGGCTTTGATAAACTGTAGAAAACGGTATATAACCTTTTGAACATCATACATGTACATGTACATGTTTATTTATAGGTATATCAGAGTTACAAACAGTTTGGGACCTGATCAGACGCCGGTTAACCGGTTGTTCTATCTGACTCAAAACTATTTGAAATGGACATTAGTTCTTTAGCATAACTTTAGTCGTTTACAGTGGAGAAAACGTTATTCTTTCCCAATAAACGTGTTTACGATAAATATTTTATTTCCCGGCGTCTGACCAGGCTCCAAACCGTTTGCCACTCAGCTTAATATCAATAGTCAGAAATATAAAAAAGTTGTGAATTTCTACATTTTGGTGTTTGGCGTTTGCCTTTCGTTTGCGTTTAAACGGGAACGAATAACGTTTTCTTCACTGTATTTGGAAAGAAACAGCATCATCTCCCTTGCATTGCGATAAAATGACTCGATCTCATTAGGGGGCATCATCCTTAATGTCACATTTCTGTAGAATGGCTATTATCTATTTTGCTTTAAAGCGTCTCGCAACCAAATGGTGTATTTGAAAAATTAAAAGAAAATACTCAAACAAAAACAAATGTGTAGCATTATCGTGCATCGGGCATTAAAATATGATCTTAAACCATCCTCCAGAAAAGTGATCAAATACTCATCAAATCTTAGGGTTTTTTTAAGATATTTTCCATCGCTTTTCGGCCTCCGTCTGAAGACGGAATAAATCCATTTTAGTAGACCCAATAAGAGAAACAATCGTCAACACAAACTGGTATCCTTCTGTAGAAAAAGGTTTATATATACCGAAATGTGTGTACAAGTTTGTATATTATGAAACGTGACATCTGTATGCCAACATAGCTAATATATAAACTTGTACTCACATTTCGGTATTTAGAAACCTTTTTCTACAGAAGGATACCAGTTCATGTCAGATTTAAGCATGTTTTTTTTAACAGCCGCCATCATGGAATTAAAAATGGCTGCCATGCAAGCAAAGTATAAGTTGTACTAACATGTGTAGACCCAAATAGCATATACTTTGCACCTGAAATCAGAACTCTATGTGCATTTCTTAGCAAAGATAAGACTAAAAACATTAAATTTAGGGTCCGCCATTTTGAATTCCAAAATGGCCGCCTTCCCCGGCTCATATGTTGGTCTACCCTTCCATTTCATATTTTTGACACCCCAATGAATCACTGTGCCAAGTTTCAGAATTTATTCAGAATTTGAACGATTTGCCCAAAATTAGTATCTTAACAGGCCTACTATTTCAATTTCGCTTTAAACTCGATTGAAAACATTCGCGCATGCGCAAGCATAAACCGAAACGCATTTTTAAACAGAATTCCTTAGCTTAACCTTCTTCTTCTTCTTCTTCCGGTTAATGTGCATGACCCCTCTGGAGCATCGTCGCACAATCGTGACTATTTACATCATGGTGAGGGGAAAAACAAACGGTTAAAATCAGGCTAAAAGATACGTTGCTCCAGAGTTATATACACAGCTCACCCATCCTGGTCTTGAAGACATTGAGGGATGGGGAGATGACGACCTCTTCCGGAAGACTGTTCCATAGGCGGATACGGGATGGGAAGAAGGAAAATCTGTATGAGTTTATGCTCGTAAATGGCACCAAGAAGCGGTTGGCATGGCCTCTGGTGTGGACCCCGGCTGGAATCAGTACATGATTGGCGTTGATGTCGACCAGGTGGTTTACTACCCTGAACATCATGGCAGCTTTGGCGTCTTGGCGGCGGGATTCTAAGGTCTCCCATCCTAGCTTGTTCATCATTGTTGATACACTGCTTGTCTGGCGGTAGTCGCATGTACAGAAGCGGGCTGCTCTACGTTGCACCTTCTCCAACTTTGAGATGTTAGATTGAGTGTTCGAGTCCCAAACTGTGGCAGCATACTCAAGTTGGGGTCTGACCAGGGATTTGTAGCATGTTTCCTTTATGTTCTGTGGGCATGTTGACACGTTTCTGCGGAGAAAGGCTGTTGTGGCATTTGCCTTCTTGGCTACACTGTCCATGTGGTTGTTCCAGGATAGTTTACTGTCGATGGTCACGCCTAGGTATTTAGCTGTCGGTGTCTGTTTAAGGATTTGGCCATGGATGGAATATGAGCCTTGTGTGAGTTTTCGTTTGTTGGTGATGCGGATCATCTCGCACTTGTCTGGGTTGAATGCCATCAGCCACTCCTGTTCCCACTCTTGTAACCGGTCCAAATCATCATGTAGTGCCTTTGTATCTTTGTCAGAGGTTATGGTCCTATAAAGTAGGCAATCATCTGCAAAGAGGCGTGCGGTTGATGTAACTCTTCCTGGGAGGTCATTAATATAGACCAGGAACAAGAGGGGGCCTAGCACGGTTCCTTGTCGGACACCTGATGTCACAGGAGTAGCTGATGATGTCACGCCGTCAAGAACGACTTGTTGTTGTCTGTCAGCAAGGAAGTTGTTGATCCACCCTAGAGTCTTGCCCCGAATGCCGTAGTGGTGGAGCTTAGCAGAGAGACGTCGATGGGGGACCTTGTCAAAAGCCTTGGAAAAGTCGAGAAGAATGCCATCTATCTGCTGTTTGTTGTTCAGTCCGGCTACAAGGTCCTGTACAGTGCTGATGAGTTGAGACTCGCAAGATCTCCTTTTCCTGAAACCATGCTGTTGATCAGATAGGAGATTGTTGGCATCAAGAAACTTCATCAGGTGGCTATGAACTATGTGTTCCATAGTCTTGCAGCATATGGATGTCAGCGAGACAGGGCGGTAGTTAGCGGCCTTACTCTTGTCTCCTTTCTTAAATAGTGGTGTTACAAGGGCGTTTTTCCAGTCAACTGGTACCTGGCTTTGGTCATGGGAAGCCGGAAAGATGAGGGTCAGCGCCGGAGCTATGACTGCTGTCAACTCCTTCAGGAATCTGGATGAGATTTGGTCAGGTCCTGTGGCTTTATGGGGGTTGAGATTCTCAATGAGTTTCCTCACACCATTCACATGGATTATTAGTGGGGAGGCTTCCAAAGGTACGTCCTGGCCAAGGTTTGGTAGGTTCATGTCGTCCTCCACAGTGAACACGGATGTAAATTGTTCATTCAGAATCCCTGCCTTGGCTTTTGCATCCGAGTGACTGGTACCATCTTTCTTGAGAGGGGCAACACCTGAGCTACCACTCTTCATGCTCTTCACGTAGGAGTATTGTCTTTTGTTGTTGGTACCAGGCTCACTAACCATGTTCTCCACATACTCGTTCCTGTACTTTCGACATGCTTTCTGATTGTCCTTCTGTACTTGTCTGTAAATTGTCCAATCTGCTTGATTCTTGGATTTCCTAGCTCTGCTGTACGCTCTTTACTTTCTTCGACTCAGGTCTAGGTGGTGCAAGGACATCATTCCAGTTCCATAAAGTAGAGAGAAAAATGAAGACAATTGTTGACAACAAAAGGAAGTTCATAATCCTGAACAATATTCGGATGGTTCTCCTGTTCGGATGGTAAACAAAGCCACTTCCGGTTGTGACGTCACATTGACATGACACAGAAAAATCTGGTTGAACGTCTAACTGGGAACAGAGATTGATATTATGGATTCCTGACGGTAGGGAAGTGTTTTCTATATCAAAATAACCCAAAAATAGGTGTTTGGGAGGCTGTGAACTTCTGAATCAAAATATCCTTCAGAGATCGAGAATCCGGATGTGTTTCCCCTCACGCATGCGCAAAATAGGTTCTTGTTTATATAAGAGTTTCACATATATTTACAAATTACTATTTTTATGCTATAAATCTCTTTAAATAAGCATGAAAAATGTTATTGTTTATTCAAGAATAATTGTTTAGTACTATTATGGTAGTTTGTATGAGTAAAATTTAATGAGAAATATACAGCGGAGAATTCGTTCTGATCATGTTTTACCCCACTTTTAACAAATAAACGTTTTTTATTATAAAATGCCCTATGTCCAATGCAAACAGCCTTGAGCCAGATCAGACGCTGGGAAAATCCGATGTCAAATTGACAGGGACCCGACACGATTGATTTTCAGAGATATTGAAACAAAACAATACAATACCTTTTGTCACAAACATTTTGAAAATTTACATGTACATATATTGTGTCGGGTCTCTTTGGTCTAATCAGGTTTAAAATTGTTTGCTATTCAAATTAAAATGAATCGTTTTTATTTTTAAAAAGAAACCAGGTATTATTTTTTTTATAGATCTATTTAATTTCAATGCGATTTCATACTGAGTCCGTTAGACGGGAAAGAAAAACATTTTTCTCTACTGGGCCCGTTTTATGAAACGTCGTACGACAAAAATAGTGGTAAGTCAGATTCTAAAATTATCAACAATTATCAATTTCTCCATCTAATTCTGCCTTGTGAAATCTCTTTGGAATCGTCTTGAAAAGACGATTCCAAAGAGATGTCACATGACATGATTAGATGGAGAAATCAGAAATTATATGTATTTTTAAGTTTTGACTTACGACCGTTTTTGTCGGGCCCCTGTCTTGAACGGAATCATCTTTTAAATACAGTAAAACCTCTCTATTACAGTGGATAAACCGTCATTCTTTCCCGTTTAAACGCAAACGAAACGCAAACGCAAAGCACTAAAACGTAGAAAAGTAAACTTTTGAACAATTCTGATAATTCATATTTTTCTTGGTGGCAAACAGTTTGGATCCTGATCAGACGCCGAGTTACCCGGCGTCTGATCTTGCTCCAAACTGTTGGTAATAGAAATAATAGTTTAAGCATAAACGCGTTTATTGGGAAAGAATAACGTGTTCTCCACTTCAAGACATGTGACTGTTTAAAGCAAGGTAGCGGTAAAACAGAAAGCTCCGTTAAGAACTCTCTGTTCTATTATTACATTGCTTTAAGTCGTCACCTGTCTTGTATAATACAATCAATAAAGTTTTCATTTTAGTGATCGTTATAGACAGGTTTAACTGTATGTAACCTTATTCTACAATAGGCAATGATAATACAAACTCGCTTAACTCGAACTATCCGATCGTTCGGCACATGAACTGCATTGTTTCATGCTCGGTTAGGTCAAACATACCAATATTTCAAAGTTAAACGGTGGCTAAGCCACGTTTTAACTTTGAAATTCGGGTATGTTTAATTTAACTAAGTTCGAGATATCGAAGTTCGACTGAACTTAGACTTACTTGTAACTCGATTGAACCTTTTCTGTTGACTCAGAGAAGACGACGTTATTCTTTCCCGTTCAAACGTAATCGAAACGCTAACGCCGTCCTAGAAATTGTAGAAAATTACAATGTTTTGAAAATAAGTTCTTATTATTAATAATTTCAATCTAAAGTAGCAAACAGTTTGAAGCCCGGAGTTTGATATGACTCCAAATTATTTGCAATAAAAATAACTGTTTTAGCATAAACGCGTTTTTTGGGAAAATACATGTACGTATTCTCTTCAGTGCTGAGCTTGAATCTTTGTCCGTCCCACCTGTATGAAGTCTGTCTGACTATAAAATGCCCGCTTTTATATTACTCAATTTCTGTACGGCCGTCATCCCTATACTACGGTATCAGAGGATACGACGGTAGCAGAGGTAAACAAAGCGAAAGGTAAGTTTATCAGTGTTTTCATGTTATGTTCTGTAGAGTAGCTTTTGAGACATGAAACCTGTTGGGATCGATAATTGGTGTATCTTTCATACTAAGGAGACAGAAATGCACGAAAAAACGATAGCTACAGTGGAGAATCTGTTATTCTTTCCCGTTTAAACGCAAACGAAATGCAAACGCAAAGTACAAACACGTAGAAAAGAACAATTGCGGACAATTCTGATAATTCATGTTTATATTGGTGGCAAACAGTTTGGAGCCAGATCAGACGCCGGGTTACCCGGCGTCTGAGCTGGCTCCAAACTGTTTGTAAAAGAAAAAATAGTTTTAGCGTAAACGCGTTTATCGGGAAAGAATAACAGATTCTCCACTGTATCTGACAATTTTTGGGAAATCAGTAGCAAATGGATATTGATGACATCTTCCGATAAATCAACAACGGTTAAACTTATAGTAATTCAATGTTACCTATTTAAGTAAAAGATGGATATGTCGATTAACGATAAAGCATGTAAAAGTTGTAGTTTATGTAGCGTATTTTTAGTAATTGAAAGTTACAAAAAATCAGATACTATATTTAGTACAGACACTTCTATAACAGAGCATCTCACCCGTTATGACACTACGATCCTGGAGTATACTACACATTCTAACAGATAAAAGCTATTCTTTCTGTGAACCAGAAATGAAGAATTCTCTCCAGAACACTGTTTTAAGGATAAAAAATCGTCGTTATCAAAAGAGGAGTAAATAGCGATTATTGAAAACAGTATTTAACCACTTTGCTTGTTTGAATTGCATGTTATTTCAAGTCATTACACCTAGCTTACAACGCAGGTGTGTAGTTGCAGTTCCAGATTTTATTAAGATGGGTTGCAAAACTATCATCTAGCGCATTTGTCTTTCTAGAATCAGATTTTCCACCCGATTCATATTTTCGATCAGTGTTTTCTTTTACTCAAATCATAAAATATATTTCGGGCTCAGTGAATCGTAGTTTTGGTTGTATTAGAAGAGCTCCATATAAGCATAAGTAAATACACACGCGTGGATCCATATCCTTTATTTAACTAATAAACATACAAGTGACCACTCAAAATAATTGCCTTTTATACTTGAATAGACAATTACCTCGGTGGTAACTTGAAAGGTATTTGTTTAAGAATATGCCATTGATTTTATTTTGAAAATGGTTCCGATTTAATTCCCGATAACAGTTTGGTTACCGGCGAAATTGAAACGGTTTCTTTAAAATGTCTGATTCTCTTACGGTATTAAAAGTGGATCATGATTCGCGAGTCGTAAGGTGATTCGGGGAAAAAATATGCATCCTGATTAAATTTTACAGCTGAAATTTGTTTATGGAAGGTACACAGAGTTTCCCCTTGTTGAAACAAATACTTCTTGTGCTCCTTTATTACACGAGTTTGGTCAGGGCTCTGTGTCATCCGTACACCTGTATGTGTGAGTGTAATTTTTAGATACAAAGTACCTACGTTTCAGTTTTCTACATCTACTAGTTCGAACATATTTTAGTTCCATATACATACAGAGTTGTAGATAAGCAGATTATCCGAGTACTTACCCAATTGAAATGGGTGAAATCCCCAATTATTTCAAAACTAATGGGTGACAGTACCCAACAAAAGCAAAAGAAAACCCAATTATTTGAAACTGATTGAGTAAAAACCAAACGAATACTCAATTGCTTTTTAATTTCATTGAGTTATCAACTGAATTTTTACTTTAGTCGAACGTGTGTAAACAAAAGTTGCATATAGAACTATGTAAGGTAAACACTGAAAGTTAACAACAGTAACCTGAATGCACTGTTGAAAGGACAAGGATAGGAAATCCAAGTTTATTTACTACTGATACCCACTTATATTACAAATCATGGGGTTCTGGACTGTGGATACCCGATCGAATTAAAAACCATGGGGTTGTGGTGAATGCAATACCGAATGTTTTTTTGTTTTTGTTTTTTAAAAATCATTTAAAGTCCATGGAGTGGTACCCAATTTCAAGACAAAGCTTAAATTCGACCCTCTCCAATACAGTGTACTTGAACAATGGAGCAATGGCAAACACAATATGAAACATTTTTGTATAGACAAAACAAGAACTGTCAAGAGTACAGTGGAGAATCTGTTATTCTTTCCCGTTTAAACGCAAACGTAGGCAAACGCAAAGCACTAAAACGTAGAAAAGAACAACTTTTGGACAATTCTGATATTTCATGTTTATCTTGGTTGCAAACAGTTTGGAGCCTGATCAGACGCCGGGTTACCCGGTGTCTGATCTGGCTCCAAACTGTTTTATAAGAAAAAATAGTTTTAGCGTAAACGTGTTTATCGGGAAAGAATAACAGATTCTCCACTGTATATAGGTTCTTTTACAGAGCAGAGAAACCTCTTTGGAAAGATCTGCCAACACATGATATTAACACACTGACCTCAGTATCAATAGTTTAGTCTTTTACAAACAATGTACTTATAAAGAGTACATTTATCAGATGCAAGCAGTGAAGATCGAGATCAGTGGTATTTCGTTCTCGGTCTTCACTTCTAGATCTACTGGACCAATTATTTGACTGGGACTGATTAGTTTAAATTTGGCTAAAATCTCTTCGTTATGAGTAAAACATTTGCAATGAAATATACTAAAACTTTACTACCGACTGCATACAAGATTCTTGAACTAAAAGTCGTGCAGCGTGCATGTTAACTTTGGTGCCTTTTCTCACATCCAATGCCTATAAAATAATTATTCGTTTAAACAGAAAGTTACAATGTATTCTATTGCCATTACGTTACGCAACAATATCTTCGTAGCTACGTCTTTAATCACTGCTACAGCATGTCATTTTTAGAACGTGTATGGTAAATTTGGCTGTCGTTTTAAGTTACTAAAGAGGTACATTTTTCCC
This sequence comes from Gari tellinella, assembly GCA_922989275.2. Taxonomy (NCBI): domain Eukaryota; kingdom Metazoa; phylum Mollusca; class Bivalvia; order Cardiida; family Psammobiidae; genus Gari; species Gari tellinella. The sequence continues at coordinate 58,836,032 of OV277870.1, read as the reverse complement.
CTGTGTCATCTTGGACTTTTCAAATAGATTCAAGCGTTACAATGCTTATATTAGTAAGAAGAGTAATACTCCACAAAACATACTTTGAATATTATATGAAACTCTTATATCTATATCATAGTGCCCTTTTCTTTAAAATCTCTGTTACATGAAGTATCCTTACTCGAAAAGCAGAGTACTCATAAAACCACGCATACCACTCGCTAAAAAAGTAGTCTCTATTTTCGTTCCTACTTTAGTGTTTACTACCAAACTATAAGAGTTTGAAGCAGAGTTTCAGTTTGATTATTGTTATTTGGTCAAAATATCTCATCAGTACACATTTGGCGCTGATTTTCGAGGGAATTTTATCAAAATGTTGCAGAAAGCTACAATGTTTCCGTGCATTCTTTCTTCACAACATGAAATTATATGCTATTTATCGATCCCGTTATCTTTCATGTCTCAAAAGCCGCTCTACAGAACATAAGTTTCAAAACACTGACGAGCTTACATTTCGCGCGTGCGATTTGTTTACCTCTGTTACTGTCGTATCCTCTGATATCGTAGTTTAGGGATGACGGCCATGTTCTGAAAGGATGAGGCCCGTTTCACAAAACTTCATACGGCAAAAGCGGTCATAATTCAATACTTTAAAATAGATTGAATTTTCAATTTCTCTATCTTTCCTGTCTTGTGACATCTCGTTGGGATCGTCTTTTCAAGACGATTCCAAAAGAGATGTCACATGACAGGATTAGATGGAGAAATAAATGATAATTGAGACTTTTATAATTTGGCTTACGACAATATTTGTCGAACGAAGTTTTATGAAACGGGCCCCTGGTCAGTAAAAATTAAATTGACCTTTTAGAATGGAGGTGTAGTAAACTTATATACCTCACACATGTAAACTAATACCTTTATATTACGACCAATGAATTGTGTTAATTACATGTATGAGGTGTTTCTGACAGGTGTCTGCTTAAAGTAAGGTGTACGTAAAACTGAAAGCTCCTTCAGGAGCTTTCTGTTTTACGTTCACATTGCTTTAAGCTGTCACCTGTTTTTTATGCAATCAATAAGCCTTCTTTCTAGTGGTCGTAATAGAGAGTTTTTGTTGTACTCAAATCAGTAGGTTCGGAGACATGGACCAATGAAATGAGCTTTCATCGAGAAAGGAAAAGTTTACCCTTCCCGCTCCTACGAGACGATTTTGGTGTTTTTACTTCCTCCAAATGGAGGCGAACCTGACCTGGCCCCGAGGTTATAAAACTTAAAACGAACTCTGTGCTCAAAACTCAGAATTTTTCTCAACTCATAATTCTCTGGCAAACATTTTATATACAACGAGTATTTGCATACATAATTCTACGGTAAAGATATATCCAAATGAGGAAACAGAAATAAGTTAATGCATGTTATGTAAAAACTAGAGCATGAGATCAAAACTGAGTTTTGAGCACAGAGTTCGTTTTAAGTTTTATAACCTCGGGGCCAGTTCATGTATATACCCTTCAATGGCATTTGGTTAAAAGGCATCCACAACAACAACAACAATTTCCGAACACTCTGAAAAAGGTTTCGATCTAACTCTTTTGCTGCCAAATTATTCGGGATCTTTTTACCCCTTCACTGTTTCCTTGCCGTCTGCGTCAGTTTTATTGTTTGCAAGATATTTTCAAAGTAAGATTCAATGTAGTATGCCTTAAAACATATCTATACGAGTGTCAAACAGTTAGGATCCTGATCAGACGCCGCGTTACGCGGCGTCTGATCAGGATCCAAACTGTTTGCAAAGTCGCATTTTGGCGACGTTGGCAGTGAAATAATTAAAGAACGCTGAGTGACAAACAGTGTGGCGCCCTGATCTAACGAGGACGAGCTGTATAGCCGGGACACTAGTTCTAACGTGTCCATTGACCACTTCGCTATTCATGAATGCCAGGTCAAGTAACCCCTTCACTGCCTTACCCCAAGCACAAACAGTTTTTTTGCAAACAGTTTGGATCCTGATCGGACGCCGCGTTACGCGGCGTCTGATCAGGATCCAAACTGTTTGACACTCATTTCAATATTTCTTCAGTCAAAAAAGCAAATATTAAAATTTAAGAAATAAAAGCAGACGACAATTTTTTTTAAAATTGATGACGTCACGGCAGTGAATATGTTAAATCGGACAATCCGTTGTAAAAAAAAAAAGAAGTTTTGAACCAATTGAGACTCAAACTCGGTGTCATTGGCTTGCAAGTCAAACGCTGTACCAATTGTACTATCAAGACATACAATGAAGTTTATCAACCTGTTCATTGTTACACTGTTGTTTTTCGTGGAGTTTTTTCACGACCTGTGTGGTGTAAATGCATGGGTCCAAAACAACAATTATTTTTAGGTTTCCCAACTACAAAATGCTGCTTAAATATCAAGTTTCCCAGAGGTGCGCTTAATCCTTTACCCAGTAGAGGCTCCTTTTAACTCATTCAATTTATTCCTGCGCTGAATATGAATCATAATGAATAATAACAATAATAATAATAATAATAAAGACTTTATTTAACGAGAGAGCTCATTTGGTAAATACCAATCTTCCATGAGGCCCTAAACATATACACAAGCACACAAGACAAATAGTTTCTTTATTCTAGCAAGTGGTAGTTTAAAGCAGGTTGAAAGTAAAGCAGAATGCGCATGAAGGCGCATTCTGCTTTACTTTCACTCTGCATCAAGTGGTTACCTGTCTTCAAAACTAAAAGGTAGCTATTGGATAAAGGGTTAAAACTCAAATCAAATATTTCAAGAACTGGCTTTGTCAAACCATGTATGTATGTTATTATTTTACGTATTTGCGTTAAAATACCAATGATGTCTTTATTTCAGGAACTCGAGCTGAAATTCCATTAACGTTATTATTTTTAAGAATTTACGTTGAAATTCCATTGATGTTATTATTTTTAAGAATTTACGTTGAAATTCCTTTGATGTTATTATTTTTAAGAATTTACTTTGAAATTCCTTTGATGTTATTATTTCAAGAATTTACTTTGAAATTCCTTTGATGTTATTATTTTTAAGAATTTACGTTGAAATTCCTTTAATGTTATTATTTTTAAGAATTTACGTTGAAATTCCTTTGATGTTATTATTTCAAGAATTTACGTTGAAATTCCATTGATGTTTTTATTTTGAAGAATTTACGTTGAACTTCCTTTGATGTTATTATTTTTAAGAATTTACGTTGAAATTTCTTTGATGTTATTATTTCAAGAATTTACGTTGAAATTCCATTGATGCTATTATTTCAAGAATTGCGCTGAACTATAATTAGTGTCGGTGTTCCAAGCATTGGCGCTGAAATTCCATTGACGTCATTTGTTTTAAGAATTTGCGCTCAAATTGAAGCCATTATTTCAAGTTTTTTATTGTTATTATTTACATATGTTTCTGCTACTTCTGGGATAATTGGATGTCCCAGAAAGAGGGAAGCAGATCTATATAAAGGAATCAGGGCGACCCCTTCTCTTATTTGATATACAGTGCTCCCTCTCTACAACGACACTCAATGGAAGACACATTTTGTGTGTGTTGTTCGGAGGGAGTCGTTATAAGGAAAGAAACTCAAGACGTGGCTAACATTTGAAAAAAGCTTAAATCCAGATCAGACGCCGCGGATACTGATCTGGATTCCAGCTGTTTGCCACTTGTCTTATTATACTAATTCTATCAGAATGTCCACATATATGTAACATTGAGAAAAACAGCAGACGACAATTTTAAGCAAACGATATTGCAGCAGTAAACACGTAAGACATAATTGTCCTGCTTAGGGAACTTCGGCAAGAGTCGTTGTAAGGAGGGGGTCGTTGTTAGGAGGGCCGTTGTTGGGAGGGAACGCTGTACCTCTTCGGGTTTTTTGCATGCTCGGTTTACATGTATACATACAATGTACCACTGAATCTTATTAAATTAACAATTTTTGCGATTCGCTTGCAATTCGATGGCAATTCGCTTGCAATTCGATGGCAATTCGCTTGCGATTTCAAAATACTAATTTACCCTCGGATAAGTTTTCTTGAGTGGTGTATCTCACAAATGTTCGCAAATATGCCTTCGTTAATGTTTTCGATTCTGTTTCTGTCACCAGCGCTTCTGAAAATTCGCGTAAAAATATTCAAAGGTAGGATTTGTTTTTTGAAGCGCCCGATTCGATGGCAATTCGATGGCAATTCGCTTGCGATTATCAATTTAATTTAATAAGGTTCAGTACTGTACCACTGAAACATGGGACCTCGGTTAGCTCAAGAATGTAAGTACAGTGAAACCCCTCTAAACCGGACATGTGTGGGGACAACAAAAATGTCCGGTTAAGAGGGGTTTCCGGTTTAGAGGGGTTTTAACTTGTTTCTAGTATGAAAGATAGCTGACCACTTAAAACAGGTTGAAAGTAAAGCAGAATGCGCCTTAAGGCGCATTCTGCTTTACTTTCAACCTGCTTTAAGCTTTCATCTGCTAGAATGTACAAACTTTTTTCTTTAGTGTAAGAATAAACCAAAGACGTTAAAATGCGTATTTATAGTGTAATGGATCAAAATAAAGAAGGGTTGGAATCGGGACCAAAGTTTTTGTCCGGTTTAGAGAGAATTCCGGTATTTAGAGGTTCCGGTTTAGAGGGGTTTCACTGTACATCTATCAATAATGCTATTGGTTCACCTAGCAGAATCACTATATCTCAAAACACCCTCTCCTAACGTACAGTAGAGAAAACGGTATTCTTTCCCGTTTAAACACAAACGAAACGCACACGCAATACACTAAAATGTAGAAAATAACAACTTTTTGACAATTCTGACTATTGATTTGAAGCTGAGTGGCAAACAGCTTGGAACCAGATCAGACGCCGGGTTACCCGGCGTCTGATCTGGCTCCAAACTGTTTGTACAAGAAATTATAGTTTAAGCGTAAACGCGTTTATTGGGAAAGAATAACGTTTTCTCCACTGTATGTATTCATGCACATTTATAACAGATTGAGCTGGGCAAATATAATACTGAAAGCTATTGTTTCTGAATTATTGTCGTGCTGCTTTATGCTTCCACCTTTCTACAAGACTGACAATGCATACTTTATTTTTAAATGCAGCTTAGAACGAGTGTGGCAATTCTCCACGATGTCCAATTTAAAGATATTTCCTCAGTCCATTGATGGAGTTCCCCCCCCCCCCCACCCCCAATTTGTTCTCGATATGCGAGAAAAAGCATGCAGCATATTAAGCTGCCAGAGGGTATACCAATCTCAGTTTAACAGGTGAGGCCCAGATAAACTCATGCGCTAGAGGCTTTTCAATGGTTATTTCTAACCAAACTATCAATTATAAAGGTCGGGTCTCACATGAGACGCTTCAATGGTTCTTTGCTACCGGCATGTCAACAAGACCCATGCTTTTTGCAAGGAAATTGTCTGGCAAGGCGTTTTGACCGAAAGGTCGTCAGGAAATGTCTTTAACTATTTCACCCTTGAAACTTTGAATAGTCAATTCTGATTTACAAATTATAAGTTTTATTTAGGGACGATTTTAACAATATATTTCAAAGAGTCTACGTAAGGGTGCGTAGAGTACATGTACAATACATTGTTAAAAAGCATCTATGAATACTCTGATCAAAGGGATCCTGCAGGAGCCCTCTGATTAGGGTATACACTGTTTGCATAGGACAAGAGTACTATTCATACTTGTAGGTACTCTGTTTGTTAATGACGAGTTTACTCGTCGCTAGGGAATGCATTATCCGATTCCAGTTGTTCCTTCAAGATAATGCATGACAATTTCAACACAAAACAATTTTTAAGAAGGCGAATATAATTTTCCAGAGTTTCAACACAAAACACTTTTTAAGTACATGTAGGCGAATATAATTTTCCAGAGTTTCAACACAAAACAATTTTTAAGTAGGCGTATATAATTTCCAAGAGTACTGAAAAGTTCAAATAGTTCAGTGGAAAGGTTTCTCGTTTAACCCTTTCATTATCAAAGACGCCAAAATGCGTGTTTGCAAACAGTTTGGTACCTGATCAGACGCCGCGTAACGCGGCGTCTGATCAGGCACCAAACTGTTTGACACTCGTTTAGAAATGTCTTCAGTCGTCTTGCCTTAAAGTTTACCTTAATGTGATATTGCATACACCAATATCGAAGCGGACGACAATATGGCGGTGAAGAGGTAATACTCTCGCCATACATTTGATCATGAAAGGGTTAAACGATACGAAACGCAAGCGCATTGGCAGTAATGTGTAGGGACATGATAATGTTTTCAAAATTCTGATGATTTATTTCTATGTCCGTTGCAAACAGTTTGGAACCTGGTCAGACACAGGGTCTCCCGGCGTCTGATCTGGCTTCAAGCAGTTTGCAATAGACAAACAAGTCTAAGCGTGAACGCGTTTATTGGGCAAATTATTATCTGCAAAAAACAAAAACTCAACTTTTGGAATATTCCACAGGAAACAAATTTATGATTAGTAGATTGTAGGTGCATACATGTAAGTACTAAAAGTTCAATGTCTTACAATTTTTTAAACAACAGCAGCAGCAGCAGCAGCAACAACAACAACAACAACACCATCTAGTTATGATTTGCGCAGAAAGTACTAATATACTCAACAACAACATCAACATCTAGTAATGATTTGCGCAGAAAGTACTTAAATACTCCAAAACAACAACATCTAGTAATGATTTGCGCAGAAAATACTTAAATACTCCACAACAACAACATCTAGTAATGATCTGCGCAGAAAGCACTAATATACTCCACAACAACAACATCTAGTAATGATTTGCGCAGAAAGCACTTAAATACTCCACAACAACAACATCTAGTAATGATTTGCGCAGAAAGTACTTAAATACTCCACAACAACAACATCAAGTAATGATTTGCGCAGAAAGTACTTAAATACTCCACAACAACAACATCTAGTAATGATTTGCGCAGAAAGTACTTAAATACTCCACAACAACAACATCTAGTAATGATTTGCGCAGAAAATACTTAAATACACCACAACAACAACATCTAGTAATGATTTGCGCAGAAAATACTTAAATACTCCACAACAACAACATATAGTTATGATCTACGCAGAGAGCACTAATATACTCCACAGCAACAACATCTAGTAATGATCTGCACAGATAGCACTAAAATACTCCAAAAGGATTCCAAGGATATCAGAATTATATTACACTATTTAATTGGACCTTGAAAGAAGAAAATGGAAGCGAGAGATCACAGGTGGGCTGAAACGAGGCCAGCCTGCTTATTACTGCCGCTGAAATCATTGGGTTAAATGTTCTTATTCACCGCTTGCATGTACATTGTACAGTCGAAACACGTTTAGGTCGACATACGCCACGTTTTAACTTTGAAATGCGGGTACAGTGGAGAAAACGTTATTCTTTCCCAATAAACGCGTTTACGCTAAAACTAGTATTTCTATTGCAAACAGTTTGGAGCCAGATCAGACGCCGGGTAACCCGGCGTCTGATCAGGCTCCAAACTGTTTGTCACCAAAATAAACATGAATTATCAGAATTGTCCTAAAGTTGCACTTTTCTACGTTTTAGTGTTTTGCGTTTGCGTTTCGTTTCGTTTAAACGGGACAGAATAACTTATTCTCCACTGTATGAGATCGAATTATCAAACTATCGCGCTTTGACTGACTATACAGTTACATAAACCTTATTCTGTACCGTTGAACCCTTTCATGATTAATTTTATCGTGAGGTTTTTACCATCGTATACTTCAATATTATTGTCTGCAATATCGTTTAAGGCAGTATAACTGACGTTATTTCAAAACAAGTGACAAACAGTTTTGATTCTGATCATACGCCGCGTCACACGGCGTCTGATCAGAATCAAAACTGTTTGCAAATGGGCGTTGTGGCGGCATTGACAGTAAAAGGGTTAGATGGAAAGGTAATACATATGCAGTGCTCCCTCCCTACAACGTGCCCCTCCTGGCAACAACGCTTGCAGCTGTTCCCTAAACAAGACAACTATGTATAATAGTTTCCCTCCTGCTACAGTGGAGAAAACGTTATTCTTTCCCGATAAACGCGTTTACGCTAAAACTATTTCTTTTTACAAACAGTTTGGAGCCAGATCAGACGCCGGATAACCCGGCGTCTGATCAGGCTCCAAACTGTTTGCCACCAAGATAAACATTAAATATCAGAATTGTCCAAAAGTTGTTCTTTTCTACGTTTTAGTGCTTTGCGTTTGCGTACGTTTGCGTTTAAACGGGACAGAATAACAGATTCTCCACTGTATACTGCGTATAGTTGTCGACAATTGTTTTTTCGAAAGAATTTCTTCGATAATGTTTTAAAATAAACTCCCTCGGAACAATACATGCAATATTTGTCTCCGACTGGGTACTTTGTAAAATAGTGTTTTCGCAATAATATATAGATATATGCATGTATATGTTACAGGGATAACGTGTAATCAGGGATTACGTGATGTTCCTGACATTTTTTGGGAATACGCGTAATCATTTGGAGATTTAAGAAATTGATGAAATGTCTCTTTTTTCATCAAATATATAGATTTGTATCATCAGGACATTTCTTTTGGTTTAAGACATCAAGCTTTCTTGATATAGCATGGTCTAATGAACGTTCATACAAAGTTTCTCGCACGAGTGAATGAACATAAGTGAACAGTGTGCATACAAGCTAGGACAATTAATACACCAAGACATCTGTCTGGTTAATAAGTTTAACAAAATATTTCATAGCGTGGTACACGTACTTGCCATTGAACTTAATGAACTAATCAACGTAAGATTCATTACTTCAACCAACTCTTTACTTCCAACTATTTATAAAAATTCAACGAAAAGCGTTAAAATTACTCCTTTTCCCTGGGGGGATTTAGGGTTTTCGTGAAATCCCTGATGTTTCAGTGATTTCAGGCACGTTATCCCTGTAACATACAGTGGAGAGTCTGTTATTCTTTCCCGTTTAAACGCAAACGTACGCAAACGCAAAGCACTAAAACGTCGAAAATAACAACTTTTGGACAATTCTGATATTTCATGTTTATCTTGGTGGCAAACAGTTTGGAGCCTGATCAGACGCCGGGTTACCCGGCGTCTGATCTGGCTCCAAATTGTTTGCACTGCAAATAATAGTTTTAGCGTAAACGCGTTTATTGGGAAAGAATAACAGATTCCCCACTGTAACTTCAATTTCAAGAGGGAATTATTCAACGTCCTGATTATCGACGTTACCAACGGATCATTTAACGTCGATCGACGTCAAAATAAGTGTTACACTTTATTGCTCCAACTTGTGACGCGACGTCAGTATATAATGGAGTGAGTGAGTGAGTTTGGCTTTACGGCACAACGAAACTAAACAGGTAATAATATATATAGCGCCTACATGTATGTACGATATAAGATGTGATGATGACGAGAGAGGATTTCAGGAAATTCCTTTCGCTGCAGAAGCAGCACATGGGACAAAAACCGCCGACCTGCCTATCTTTAGCTCTGTTTTAAGCATATTTCGCCAAATAACATATGACAATTACGCTTTCGAACCACTGCAAGATGGAAAGGTCTTTAGGTTTTTATATTGAAATATCAATGTACGTAAATGGTCGCATATAGCTCGTTTTCGACCCCCTAGTCACAGGCATGACTCAGAATGGATGACTTCATGTAAACTTGTTATTCACTCATTTAGCACTTGTGACACATACATGTACAGAGAAGAAAACGTTATTCTTTCCCGTTTAAACGCAAACGAAACGCAAACGCATTGCAATAAAATGGAGAAAATGACAATTTTTTGACAATCCTGATTATTGATCTAAATCTGAGTGGCAAACAGTTTGGAGCCTGATCAGACGCCGGGTAACCCGGCGTCTGATCTGGCTCCAAATTGTTTGCATTGGAAATAACAGAGTTAACATAAACGCGTTTATTGGGAAATAATAACGTTTTCTCAAAGGTACAAAGGAGGGATTCGTTGTTGTGAGGGCCGTTGTAGGGAGGGAGCACTGAACATACAAAATTTAGATCTTGGTCTAGTGTCTAGATGTGCGGTAAAACAGCTCTACGCTGAGATGTGATGAAGATGAGGGTGATTTTAGCAAGATGGTTTGGACTCAATCTGTTTGCTGGAAAGCAGTGCATAGGACAAAAACCGCCGTTCCACACTTTTCGCGATTCGCTTGCAATTCGATGGCAACTCGCTTGCAATTCGATGGCAATTCGATGGCAATTCGCTTGCGATTCAAAATAGTAATTTTACCCTCGGGTTAGTTTGCCTGAATGGTGTATCTCACAAATATTCGCAAGTATGCCTTCGTTAATTTTTTCGATTTCATTTTTGTCACAACCGCTTCGGAAAAATCGCGATGTTCGATGACAATTCGCTTACGATTCGCTTGCGATTATCAATTTAATTTAATAAGGTTCAGTACTATAGTCTCTTTCAGAGAAGATAGTTTCCGCCAAATGAACAAAAACATTCCCTATGACAAATAAGCTTAAGAACAACTGCAATATGGGAATGTCTCTAAGTTTCTATATTTGAATATCAATGTACGTAAATGGTCGCATTGAGCTTGTTTTCGAGCACCTAGTCACTGGCACACATCTCAGAATGGATGACTTTATGTAACTTATTGTTCACGTACTTAGAGCTTGGTGACGCATTTAAAATGTACTTAGTATCCGTATACAGTACAGCCTCTCTAGTATGGCTACTAAACCGAAGGCTAATTCATTATATAAAATACAGGTGACAGCTTGAAGCACGGTGGCAGTTAAACAGAAAGCTCTTAAAGGAGCTTTCTGTTTTACTGTCACATTGCTTTAAGCAGTCATCTGCTTTAATCAATTGCTAATTAACATAGTTAAGTAGTCGAAATAGATGGATTATAAAAAAGTGTACAACGAAGAGAACGAAGATACGAAATACATTGCAATTTAAATATCAACAATTTAAACATTCCGATGTGTTATTACTATATGAGTTGCAAACATTTTTTAGCTTGATCAGACGCCAGTTTTACCCTGTGTATGTGTAACAAATGTATGTGTATTTTGTATGTATGGCGATACACTGTATAGTTTAAGTCAAATAAACATTCTTCTTCTTCTTCTTTTGAAATGAAAACTCCATAGAATAATCCGTTTAAAAGTCCGCGAGCTAATGAGTTCACCTCCCTAATACTCACTGTATACAGTAAAACCTCTCTATTACGAACCAATAAAAACAAGGCTAATTGATTATATTAAAGACAGGTGATAGCTTAAAGCAAGATGACAGTAAACCAGAAAGCTCCTACAGGAGCTTTCTGATTTACTGTCACCTTGCTTTAAACAGCCACTTGTTATTAACCCCTAATAATTAATACAGTTTAGTGGTCGTGATAGAGGGAGATTACTGCATTTTGATTTACAAGGTTACAGCGGCGAATACTTTATTCTTTTCCAAAAAACGCGCTTACTATATATAAAACTAGCATTTCCATTACTAACAGTTTGGAGCCAGATCAGACGCAGGGTAGCCCTATGTCTGACCAGGCTCTAAACTTGTTGCCGTTCATATTTAAAACAATATTAAGGATTGTGAAAAAGTTGGTACTTTCTATTTATTTATTTATTTATTGCAATGCGTTTGTTTTTCGTTTGCGTTTAACCCTTGGCCCCATAGCCTGTTTCTAGTTTTGAAAATAGGTGACTACTTAAAGCAGGTTGAAAGTAAAGCAGAATGTGCGATAAGGCACATTCTGCTTTACTTTCAGCCTGCTTTAAGCTCCCACCTGCCACAATAAAGAAAATAATCCCTATGATACATATTAATAACTGTATAAACTGGAACCATTTTTTTCAGCGGAGGAATAAACTGAATGCGCTAAAAGTCGCTTCTATGGGGGAAAGGATTCAACGGGAAAAAATAACATTTTTTCCGCTGTATATCCTTCGCTGCATTGACCCTCATATGCTTTAATCAAATTGTCGTTTACCTGTTATCGGTATTTCCCAAATTCTAAATTATAAGGTTTTTTTTAACACAAGATGTATTGAAATGAATGTCATATGTTTTGGATGCTGATCCGATGCCGCGTAACGCAAATGCAGTGGAGAATCTGTTATTCTTTCCCGTTTAAACGCAAACGAAACGCAAACGCAAAGTACTAACACGTAGAAAAGAACAACTTTGGGACAATTCTGATAACTCATGTTTATATTGGTGGCAAACAGTTTGGACTGCAAATAATAGTTTTAGCGTAAACGCGTTTATTGGGAAAGAATAACACATTCTCCACTGTAACCATATTGCTCGGGACAAGGCAGTGAAGGGATTCAGTGGAGTTGAATTGACTTAGATTTTTGGTCATAGAACTTCAAATGTGCACTTCCCGCTTCCAATTAAAGTCTATTCCGTATTATTACTATTTTGGATTGTTTTTAAAATATATGCACATATATTGTTAATTCAAAAATGTGTAGACAGGAACCCTCTGAACAGGGTCTACACTGTTTGCATAGGACATGTGTACTCTTCTATTCGCAGATACACTATTTCTAAAGTAAAAGGACGTAAGAACTGTTGTGTTTTTAGAAGTAGGGGTCACAGGTTCTCAGTACTTTTAAAACTATTCAAGAGATGTTGCTGGTCACAGTATTTTAGCCAGTAATTAACCTCTGTGATTGGCGGAGAGTGTTGGCAATCAGGGGCCAGTGCCGAAAGCTTGAGCCACTTGTAGGAGGGGCTCGGATCTCTTATATGGGAGTTATTGCACCCTGGGGAGTTTTGTCTGACCAGGCTCATATAAAAGTACAGAGATACCCGTAATGCAGGATCTTTTGGCTAGCTTTTTAGGAACTTTAGATATTAGAAGCAGATATTTTGGTCATAGTATTTTGGTCATTTTGGATATTAGAAGCATATCTCTCTTTTGGTCTTTTAGGAACTTTGTGCGAACTCGAACATTTGGAATTACCTTTAAAAAGAAAGCAAGGAAGTAACAGAACTTTAGAAACCGTCGAAAACTAGAAAGTAGAATTAAATGTTGTGAAGAATAGCGTCTCATTTTATAGTTTTTCCCCAACTCTCCCAACTCGATATACTACGAAAATTTAACAGCACTGGTAGGTAGGGGAAATGACTAACATGTATGAGAGAAGTTTTCACATACAAATAAACAAGAACTGCAGGGGAGCATAATTCTATGATGTTCTGTCTTCATTTAGATCTATTCGAGTCATAGTTTATTAGCTGAAAATATCAAAATAGTTTAGCGCGTTTAATAACATAAAGGGTATGTTCGACTTTAAAAGCGATATATGAGTCATATATGTTTGACTATACTAACCAAACAAATTGTCATTGCTTAGCAACTTAGTATCATTTATATTATTGTATTGTAATGTTAAATTGTTAATTATTTGTTTTGTATGAAATGCCTTTTATGTACTTGTATTATGTTGAGGGCCTCATGGAAGATTGGTCTTTACCAAATGAGTTATCTCGTAAAAAAATTTCATTATTATTATTATTATGTTATTATTGTAATTATTATTATTATACCATGTTCTCTACGCATGCAGAATGTTTTAACCCTTATCATGCTAAGCGCGACATTGCTAATATTTGCGTTACGCGGCATCTGATCTGAAACCAAACTTTTTGCCATTCATTCTTCGTTTCTCTAAATTAAAAACATGATTACATGAATCGCACACGATATACTTGAAGCAGACGGCAATTCAGTATAAATAAACAGTTTGGATTCTTATCAGACGCTACTTGACGCACCCTGTGGTCATGATCTCAACTGCTTGATAACTGGAGTGATATAACTTTAGTCAATTTACCTAAATTTTAAATTTCAGAGATGAAAGCAAACGACAATTGTTTGAAATAAAGGTCCTGACATTGCAGAGTTGACCCAGAATGTGTCTGATAAGGATTCCATAAGGATTCCAACTGTTTGCAAATAATTACAGTGCTCCACCCCTGCAAAGGCCCTGTTAACAACGATTCCCTTCTTACAACAATGCTTGCCGCTGTTTCCCAAAACACTTATGTCTTACCTTTTCACTGTTGCAATATTGTCTTCTTAAAATTGTTGTTTGCTGTTTAATTTGTTGTTTGTTTATTAATGCTGTTTGCAAGTGTAAGCCAAAGTCGTGTTCAACAGAGGATTGTTATAAGAAGTGTTGATACTTTATCTGTCACAGGATACTCGTTGCAATAAAAGACGAAAATAACTACAGTGCATCCTTCCCACACCGCCCCCTGAACAACGATTCCCTCCTTAAAAAAAACAACGTTTGCGGCTGTTCCCCAAACAAGACAATTATGTATAACATTATCATGGCTGCAATATCCTGTGCTTATATATTGGTTTAAAATTATGTATACATATACGTTTGCTCTTGAAGCATGGAACACCCTGGTTGTCATACGATGACCATTTTCTGTTTGTTTTGCTCATTCTTTATTATGTTATACATACATTCTTCATTATGTTATGTTCATTCTTTATTACGTTGTGAACACTCTTTATTATGTTGTGTACACCATTTATTATGTTTTGATCATTCTTCATTATGTTTGTCCATTCTTTATTATGTTATGTACACTCTTTATTATGATTTGATCATTCTTCATTATGTTATGTCCATTCTTTATTATGTTGTGTACACTCTTTATTATATTAAGACAATTCTTCATTATGTAATTTCCATTCTTTATTATATTGTGTACACTCTTTATCATGTTATGTCCATTCTTTATTATGTTGTTTACATTTTTTATTATGTTATGTCCATTCTCTGAGCTAACAGGGTACTTAGAAATGCAACCGTTTTCATTGGCTGACAGGTCCCTGAGTCTTGCTTTGCAGAAAATAAAATGGCCGACATTCAATCGTGCATCCTCCGTTTTAAGTCCATTTCGGCTAAGAACCAATTGGTGTTTGGATCTTTCAACAGTCCCATTATTTCTGGGAAAGTTTGACGCCGAAGACTGCCCATTCTTCTTATGAATGCATGTAACAACGTCAGAATCATGACTTCATAACGATCAACGTTATCTGCTTTGGTGCGATTTTGTTATAGTTTACTACGAGCGCGTTCACGACCAATTCCGAAATATTTCGTTTGAACAGTGAAAGCTTTGCAGTATAATAAATTCGTTATACAGTTTCTTCACAGTGTACATGAGGATTTCTTCCCGGCAGGTACAATCATGTAACCCTTGCCTAACGGCTCGGGCAACATGATTTACATCGGCCGGGAAGAAATCCTCATGTACACTGTGAAGAAACTGTATAACTAATAATGTTCACATTATCAATACCTCACGTCATGTACTGTGACGAAAACCTTATTTTTTCCCCGTTTAAAAGAAACGAAACAGAAACACGATGCAATTAAACAATCACAGTTTCTTGAAAATGTTGCTAATTTGTTCAAATCGAATGTCAAACAGTTTGGAGCTTGATCACACCCCGTGTTACTCGGCGTCTGATCTGGCGCCAAACTGTTTGCAATTGATCTCAGTCCTTCGAGTACGAGTATAAATGTATGCGTGTGTCGGTAAGAATAGCGTTTTATCCCCTGTACTTCCTGGCTAGCTTGTACCGTCTGGTCCGTAACTCTAGCCACTGTCTTTCCGGAAACCGGTGCACGATACGTTAATACTCATGCAATTGGTGACAGCATCATAATAACAAAAGCAACGTGTTAAGCGGACACAACGAAAAGGGCATTGTACAGAACAAATTAAAGACGGTGAATAACAAAATAACTAATATACATAACGTAATACTAAGTGTACACAACACAATAAAGAATGCACATAACATAATAAAGAATATATACAACATAACAAAGAATGTACATAACATAATGAAGAATGCACATAACATAATAAATAATATACGCAACATAACAAAGAATGTACATAACATAATGAAGAATTCACATAACATAATAAAGAATATACACAACATAATAAAGAAAGTAAGTAACATAGTGAAGAATGCACATAAGAAAATAAAGAATATTTACAATCGCCCCATTCAAATCCATTGCAAAAAATGTTGTTCAATTCGTGTAAACGCTATTTTTCGAGAGGGCGGGACTTGTGAATAAGTTTCGAACAGGAGGCGGGGCATATGCACTTTTCATTTTCGAATTAATCTTTGGAACTTGGACAGCAAACATTTGGCGGAATTTTCAAAAATATGTTCTTAACCGATCTATGTTTTCCTATTAGCGGAAACCATGTTTCCCGACTAAATTCTTCTTTATTAATGAGATAAATTGAAAGAAAATTGATATACCTTATAAACAGCAACTGACTGCATTTCTTTATGACAAGAAACTCGATATATTCATCCTACTTTAAAAATGACGTCATTTCCAAATGACGTCAAATCGGCATTTTCGCGCCAAACTGTCAAATTGTTGATCTTAGAATGTAAACAATGCAACTTATTTTTTAACTTTCGAATGTACACAGCTTCAGTAAAACGGTCATGGCTGTTCCTCATAGGGTACACATTATTCGTGATATTAACCTCTAATATGGATTAAACATACACGCGTACTGACAAAATGTTAAATAAATATTAGAAATAACAGCAAATATACCATGAATCGGTAGCGAGATTCATGGTATTTGCCGATAATTTTCTGTCGTTTATTTCGCTTGAACGCCGATAGAAATCAGTTCATTTCTTAAATGAACACAACAAACAGAAAATGGTAATCATAAGACAGCTAGGGCGTTCCATATTAAAAGGTAACATAAAATAATAGATCCCCGGTACAGTAGGAAAGACGTTATTCTGTCCGTTTCAGAAAGGGTTGCCAACACTAAGTTTGACGGTGTCCACATTGTTTCACTGCAACACCTTGTGATATCTCCAGATTGGCTATGTGCGGATCCAGATGAAAAGGCCAGACTATTTCCTTACAGATGGTAGCTTTAAGCATGCTAAAAATAAATTACTTTCAACCTGCTTTAAGTTATCACAATTCATAAAAACTAGAGTGGAATACGGGGTATAAAGGGTTATTTATTTCCCTCTCAATGACGTCATGAAGCGCATTTGAAAACAGTTTTGATCCTGGTCAGACGCCGCGTAACGCGGCGTCTGATCAGGATCAAGACTGTTTGCCACTTGTAATGAAAAAAACGTCAGTTATATAATTATATACTACATTAAAACTAAGTTTGAAACGATGTTGCAGACAACAATATTGAAGCAGACGACAATATGGCGGTTCAACCTCGCGATAAATTTGATCATGAAAGAGTTGAAGAAGCATCTGTGTTTGAAAACATTACTTATTATGTTTGCCACTTGTTTTGGAAAAAAACGTAAGTTGTATAATCATAAACTGCCTTAAATCTAAGTTTTGAAACGATGTTGCGTACAACAATATCGAAGCAGACGACAATATGATCGGGCCTCCACTTCCCGTGCTAAAATAGCTGGATCTGCACTTGTTTGTTTTACCTGACCATTAGAGACTCACCTGACTCAGTCAAATATAACCGCAGAAACTTCGTTCGATAACTGCACCCTAGCTGTACACTATAAACAAGTAAATAAGTACACGGTTCATGACCGGGTGGGTAAAGTACTGTGTGAACCCGGTAACGGCTGAGCCGCTCAGACTCTACCTTTAGCCAATCAAATGGCTTAATCCTTCGTCTGCTGCGATATCGTCTGCTTCACAGTTCTCGTCTGCAATTTATTTGATTTGATTTGATTTGTTATGATTTTACGTCGCTTTTTAAACAGTTTTTCAGTCATATCGCGACGTCCAGCTAATTACAGGTCGTCTGCAATTTAACACATACCCTATAAATACATCTTTTTACGCTGTAAGTTACTTCTACATAGAATAATATTATATAGCTCAAATTAATTATACGATCTTGAATATGTACCGTAAAAAATAGTTTCTATATCCTAAAGCAAGTTGTGGCTTAAGGTGGTTCGCGGGTCAGCTTATTCTGTGTCAGAATTCTTTGAAACCTTGATTAAAATGAAATATACCATATGGAGAGTGAAAAATCGTTAAAATGAAAAAAAGTTCTGACTGGACCTTTTGTCGAGAAAAGCTCCTTTTTTAATAAACAGGAATATTTTCTTTATAAAAGGATATAACTCAATAATTTCTGTATATTCAAGTAAACTGTACATAGACTATAAGATATTGGGCAAACAAAAGTATTTCATGACATATTTTCTGGAAATGTCAATATTTTAAAAAAGTCAAATTCTGAAAATCTCAAATTACAAAAAATCTAGTCGTTTAACATATACTAATTTTACTCCTATTAGATAGATATAGTTTGATTCTACTAGTCACAAAAATTTAATGAAAATCTACAGTGGAATTTACGTTTTATACATGATTTCCTGAAATTCTGACAAAATGTTAACACAAAACGAGTAACCTCCCTTGAGTTCAACTTTAAAATGCCGTCAGCTCTAAATAATACCATAAGTCAAACCTGTAATAAGGGAGCATTGAATACTGTAGCCTGTAGATCTTTAAAGGCAAGTGACTGCTTAATGTATAACAAAAGTAATGTATAAAAGCTCCTTGAGAATCTATCTTTTGGCATTACTTTTGTCCTGTATTAAGCTGCCATCTGTCATATAGGCTATAAATCCTCACAAATTTAGCTGTCACTCGACTATACTTGCATCTGATATTATCAATTATTACTAGACTAAACATAGCCTGTCCTTTGATCACTGCGTTATGAATTGACTAGTCGCTCAAATCGGACAATTTGTTAAAAAAAAGGTTTGAAGCGAGTGGGAATCGAACCTAGAACCTCTGGATTGCAAGTCAATCACCGTATCAACTGCGCTAACGGAGAAGACACTGAAGCAGATCAAACTTTTCTTTATCTTACTTTTCTACTATAAGCACGTGCTGAAAAGATCAGGTGAAAGTCATCAGCATTTCCGGAACTCGAGATGCGGGCCGCCGGCTGTCGAACCACCTTAAAGCAGGCTTTAAGTGGTCACCTGTCTTCAAAACTAGAAACAGGCTATGAGGTAATGGGTTTAAAAAGAAGTACCTTTTAAAAAAAGAATTTTTAGCTCAAGAAATTACGGGAATCGAACAGTTTGAATCCTGAACCTGATGCCGCATTTAATTAAGAGGCGTCATGGGCCCCGTTTCACAAATCTCGTAATAGGTCAGATTATAAAAGTCTCAATTATTATTTATTTCTCCATCCAATCCTGTCTTGTGACATCTTTTTGGAATCGTCTTGAAAAAAGACGATTCCAAAGTGATGTCAAAAGACAGGATTAGATAGAGAAATCAAAATTAAAATAAAGTTTTGACTTAGGACAACATTTGTCGTACGAAGTTTTATGAAACGAGTCCCTGGTCTGGACCCAAAATGTCTGCAAGTCACCACTAGCACATGAATGGTTTACCCGAATATACTGTTATTGCAAGCAGTTTTGATCCTGATCAAACGCCGAGTAGATCTAACATGTATTGGTATTTTCGGTTTCTGATCTACAGCGCTCTCTCCCTACAACGACACCCAACGGGACACACAAATTGTGTGCGTTGTTGGGAGGGAGTCGTTATAGGGAGGGAAATTTGCAAACAGCTTGAATCCAGATCAGACGCCGCGTAACGCGGCGTCTGATCTGGATTCAAGCTGTTTGTCACTCGACATTAAGTGTTTTTCTGTTAAAATGTCGATTATGTAACTTTGAGAAAAACAGCAGACGACAATTTTAAGCAGACGGCATTGCAGTCGTATATAGGCTGTACATTCTTGTCCTGTTTAGGGAACTGCGACAATGGTCGTTGTAAGGAGGGAATCGTTGTTGGGATGGCCGCTGCAGGGAGGGAACACTGTATATATGTACTAGCTGATTTTCAGTCGAATGGCACTCGTGCACTAAACAGTAAAGATAATAATAGTAAAAATAAAGATACAAATTCATAGGTAAAGCAAATGCCTTTTTAGTTTTTTAGCAAACATCATTTGTTTTCGGCAGGCAGTCTTTACTTTGCAGTAGTTTGGATTCGGATAAAATTGTTTTGAAAATGTTGAACGCAAGAAAACATTTAAAATAATTGTTTTAGCTTAAACGCGTTTATTGGGAAAGAATACCGTCTTCGACCCCCCCCCCCCCCCCCCCCCCCCAATAGTTTGTTGTCAATACAGAAGACAGGTGGCTGTTTTTCTGCCTTACTTTCAATCTGCTTGCACCAACCATCTGCTAGGGTATAGAACATATTTCTTCTTCAGGGATGTATAATGTGGAACTATTTCTCTCAGT
This sequence comes from Gari tellinella, assembly GCA_922989275.2. NCBI lineage: Eukaryota > Metazoa > Mollusca > Bivalvia > Cardiida > Psammobiidae > Gari > Gari tellinella. Next base: position 58,815,672 of record OV277870.1, on the reverse strand, counting down.
ATAGCAAAGGTATAAAAAGCGCATTTATGGTGTAATTTGGGATTATTCTGGTTAATACTGGTTTTGAGATGATCAGAGACTGGGTAACTCGGCATTTGATTCACCTCCAAACTATTTGTTACAGAAATCATTATTTGCTGAGTACTAGTATACACTGGAGAAGACGTTATTCTTTCCCAATAAACGCGTGTATGCTAAAACTTTGATTCCCATTACAAACAGTTTGGAGACAGATCAGACGCCGGGTGACCCGGCGTCTGATCTGACTACAAACTGTTTGCCACACAGAATGGAATAATTAGCTAGAAACAACAAAAAGTCATTTATTTTGAATTCTACATTTTATTGCAATGCGTTTGCGTTGAAACGGTTAAGAATAATATCTTCTCCACTGTATTATAACCAACACCAAGACTGAGATAAGTCAATAGCTAATCGCATTCAAAACTGTTTTGATACTCGATGCCATGCGGAGTTGTGAAACCACAATTTGACCACAATTTATAATACTATTCATGCACAGAAAAAAATGAAAACACTGGCTGAAAAGAAACCGCAGTTTTACATGAAATATTTAAGGCAGGATGTAGCTTATACATGTACGTGCAGCGTAATACGAGTAAAGAAGAAAAAATAAAATTGTGGAAAAGTTCCTATTTTGAAGCAGGCGACAACTCCCTCGCCACAAATGGCTATGTAAAGACGGTTTAGCAAACAGTATGATCAATATACCACGGAAGTATACACTCATGTATAATTCCGTGAATATACAAACTGTTTGAAACTCGTATCGATAATTCTTAGAAGTGATAAATAATACAGTGCTCCCTCTCTACAACGAAACCCAATGGAGACCCAATGGAGTCACATATTGTGTGTGCTATTCGGAGAGAGTCGTTATAGAGAGGGAAATTAAGACTTTGCTTACACATGTAAACAGCTTGAATCCAGATCAGACGCCGCGTTACGCGGCGTCTGATCTGGATTCAAGCTGTTTGGCACTCGTCATTATATTCATTCTATCAATATCTCTACTTACATGTATATGTAACTGTGAGAAAAACAGCCAATGACAATTTTAAGCAACAGTTAAAACGTTAAACATAATTTTCCCGTTTAGGGAATTGAGGCAAGGGTCGTTGTAAGGAGGGAGCCGTTGTTGGGAAGGCCGTTGTAGAGAGAAATACTGTATTGGCAACGATACGGTGGAGAAAACGCTAAATTATTTCCCGTTTAAACGCAAACGTACGCAAACGCAAAGCACAAAAACGTAGAAAAGAACAACTTTTGGACAATTCTGATAATTCTTGTTTATCTTGGTGGCAAACAGTTTGGAGCCTGATCAGACGCCGGGTTACCCGGCGTCTGATCTAGCTCCAAACTGTTTGCACGGCAAATAATAGTTTTAGCGTAAACGCGTTTATTGGGAAAGAATAACAGATTCTCCACTGTACAATGATGATGAAAGCAGACCTTTTACTCCTTAACATGTGTGTTGTATTGAAGATAGGTGACAACTTAAATCAATGCAAAGTACAGCAGAATGCTCCTTTCATATGTATTATTATTTATTATTATTATTATTATTATACCCGATTTATATAGCGCTTTTTTCACACAGGAGTTGTGCGTTCAACAGCGCTTCACATGAAATTATATAAATGTAAATGTACCTACAAAGCGAGAAAGACAAATAACTACATTCACAATAAAAATGGTACAATATTGAGATGCATGGAAACATATGTATAACCTTTTACTCCATAAATACTCATTTTTACGCATTTAATTAATTCCTCCAGTGATGAAATAGTTAAATTTTATACTGTCACGAAAATGTTTCTTATGAAAGATTGTGTATACCCTTAGATAATACATGTAGATGGTAGCTTAAAACAGGCTGAAGATAAAGCAGAATGCGCGTTAAAGCGCATTTTTTTCACGTTCAACCTGCTTTAAGTGAACTTTACCGTAAATTAAATCCGTAAAAGGTGTAGTTATGGAGTATTGATTTAAACCGAGTTAAGAATTGGTGGTGAGGGGATTAATTCCGACTAGTAGACGATGCGTTGCTAGGATAAAGGAATACGTACAAGAAACAGCGCTGAATATTTCGGTTAACCGCATAGTATCGAGGGGAGTGGCATCAACCAAAGTTCCAGGTGTACACATACAGTGGAAAAAACGTTATTCTTTCCCGTTTAAACGCAAACGAAACGCAAACGCATTGCAATAAAATGAAGAAAATAACAAATTGGCTGCAGTTCTGACCATTCGTTTTCAGCTGAGCGGAAAACAGTTTGGGTCTGATCAGACGCCGGGTAACCCGGCGTTTGATCTGACTCCAAACTGTTTGTATTGGAAATACTTTATTTAGCGTAAACGCGTTTATTGGGAAAGAATAACGTTTTATCCACTGTATATATGTACATGTACATGTATTACAGCTATTGTGACATGCACGCACGTGTAACGAATAGGACAAAAATACCTCTTAGCACCCGTTTCCATAACCCCCTATTGCGACCACTTAAACGAAGGCTAATTGATTGTGTAAAAGACAGGTGAAAGCTAAAACCAAGGTGAGAGTAGAACAGAAAGCTCCTAAAGGAGCTTTCTGTTCTACTGTCACCTTGCTTTAAGCAATCACCTTGTTAAACACCTATTTACACAATGTTGTGGTCGTAATACAGAGGTTTTAGTGTATTTAGCTATCAAAGAAACGAATATGACATATATCCGTACATGTAAATATCTGTTAGCACCCGTTTCCATAATGTCTTCGTCTGTCTTACAGGTGTGGATCTAAACTAGCTGCTATGTGGTGAATTAAGAGAAACGAAACGCAATGCGATTAAATGCAGAAAAATACCTGCCTTTGAAAAAGTCTAGTATGACTTATTCTTATTTTGCTAAAATGTTTAAGATTCAGGTTGCATTATTTCATTATTTCCGTAAAAACAGTTTTGAGAATTACTGTTATTTTTTTTGTTGAAGGGTTGCGTTTATTTCAATAAACATCGGGAGACATAATTTTTTGTCAACAAATAAGGTTGTGCTTAAACAGTGGGTTTAAACATACGGTTTTCGGCGCGTAGGCTATGCCACCCCTCCAAGCTGTTACCCTCCCCCACCCCCACCCCCAATCCCAATCCCACCAATGAAACTTTCAATTTGAGTCAAAATGCATCCATATGGTCAACAAACATCCTTAACAAATGTTTCAAGAAGTTTCAAGAAGTTTCAAAAATATTGACTTTTGTTTGTATCAAGTACATGTACATGTATGTACAGCAATACAACTACATGTACTTATACAGTAGTAAAAAAAAATTTTTTTTTTAAACTTCATGAAACTTCTGGAAATGTTCTTTGATGATGTTTGTTGAATGTATGGATGGATTTTAAGGTATTTTATGCACGTTTGGGCGCTGCAGATGGAAAACAGACGGGTGGGGGTGTAGTAGCAGCTTGGGGTTAGTGTCATAGCTTACGGGCCGAACGCCTATGGGTTTAAAGAGTTTAGTTTCTTAAAGTGACGACTATTCATGGTGACAAAATAAATTTGACAGAAATGATGTCTGTCTACTTGTTTGTGTGTCTCTGTCTGTATGTATGTCTGTCTGTCTGTGTGTGTGTGTCTCTGCCTTCTTTGTCACATGCTCTCTCTCTCTCTCTCTCTCTCTCGCGCGCTTTCTGTATGTTCGCTGTACCTGTCTGTCTTTCGTTCTGCATGTTTGTCTGTCTAGACTATATCTATCTTTCTCTCTGTCTATCTGTTGGTCTAAAAGTGGCTGTCTATCTCTGTTTTTGTCTCTGTCTGTCTCAAATCACTCTATATTTCTCTGTCTATCCTTCTGCCTGCTTCTCTCATACACAGTCTGTCTATGTCTGTCTATCTGTCTGTCTGTCTGTCTGTCTGTCTCTCTCTCTCTCTTTGTTTCTCCCCTCTCTCTCCCCCCTCTCTCTCTCTCTCTCTCCTTCTATGTGACTCTTTCTGTCTGTATGTCTATTTGTTTGGCTGTCTGACTATATATCTGGCGTACCCCCTAATCAGCTGACACTCCATGTGTAATCGTCTACATAACACTGTTTCAAATGTAATTATATGTCTCAGCTATATATCTGTCACTGTTACATTGGTCCTCTTATGCAAACGAACGAGCTATAAATGTACTCTGTCAATCAGTGCAGGGGCGTCACTTATGTAATATTCGTTATTCTTTTCCTCAAGGACACGCGTCAAAATCTAGAACATTATATATCGTATGAGCATGAGTAAGTCATGCTTTACAGAATCCGATAAAAAACAAGTGTTGCAGATAGCCAGATACGTTATTATTGAACATGGAGAATGTTCATGATTAAAAAATATCAACTGCAAACAGTTTTCAGCCAGATCAGACGCCGAGTAACTCGGCGTCTGATCAGGCTGCAAACTGTGTGTCATTTAGAGTAGAATAAACATTAACATAACTTGTCATTTTCCACATTTTATTTGTATTGCGATTTCATTGAATTTAGTTTAAACGGGAAAGAATATTGCAACCGCTCCCCCTTTGGTTAACCTCTGGGAAATGATGACTGCAATTCAATGCAGACACGTCATTGACCGATTTTCATTGGACTACTTTTTATTTATATATAACTCATTATAAGCTTAAACCAGTTTTGAAGACTGCAAAAAAACACCTTCCTGCTGAGACCACTTGATAGCCAGTTTTTCTCCATTAATGAACAAAATAAGATATTAAATTAGCCTGTTCCTTTGGCGTCTCGTCAGATTCTGAACTGTTTGCTACATGTATTTCATACAGTGGAGAATCTGTTATTCTTTCTCAATAAACGCGTTTACGCTAAAACTATTATTTGCAGTGCAAACAGTTTGGAGCCAGATCAGACGCCGGGTAACCCGGCGTCTGATCAGGCTCCAAACTGTTTGCCACCAAGATAAACATAAACTATCAGAATTGTCCAAAAGTTGTTATTTTCTACGTGTTAGTGCTTTGCGTTTGCGTACGTTTGCGTTTAAACGGGAAAGAATACAGTGGTAAATACGCTATTCCTACCCACTTTACGCGTTTCTTACGCGTTTCTTACGCGTTCGTTAAGCGTTCGTTAAGCGTTCGTTACCAGTTTCGTTTAACGCGTTTACTACCCGTTTCTTAACGCGTTTCTTAACGCGTTTAAACGCGTTTAAAAGAGCCCGGATGAAAGGGGAGTAATCATGGAGAAAGGGAGGTAATCCATGTATGACTTGCGGGCCGCTCTTATCCTACTTAAGAATTCAGTAAATATCGTTACTGTGGAGTAAATATAATCTTATAAAATTTTATGAAATCATTTTCTTTAAGAAGAAAGGTTATCCTGTGAGAGTTTTATGAATATACATTTATTTTCCCATATAAAGGATACGGTTTAAAAAGGATTATGCAAATTGTGTATATTACTATTACTATGAACATGCGGAATTCCCAAATGCCACATGTGGCATGCAGGGCTAGCCGCTACATGTAACACTGTTGCGTCACAAGCCGGACAGGGGGGTAATAAAACTGCGGCTTATCAAAGTAAGTATCCTAATGCCCCATTGGGGTTGATTGGAATATCAACCAAATAAACCAAACCTTATATGCGAGTATGTGTCAGTTATTATACTCTCTCATCAAAGTAAAATATATCTGTATAGTTTGAATATGGATGAGACTCCCGTAACTCGGCATTTCATCTAGAGCCAAACTGTAAAAATGAAATCAAGACCGTATGCTTCATTCTTAGCTGTAAAACATAAGAACCGAACTACTCGGCGTCCCATCTACATCTAAATCGATAGTGTTAACTATTATGAAAGTAATTGGGTTTATTCAAAGCTGTCAGTTTGGATCCTGATGCTATGCCGATCTATACAGACAGGCGTTTGATCTGGATTCAAACCGTTTGAATAGAAATCAACATGGAAGGAATTATTCTAATACATATCAAACAGAAATAATCTCGATGAAACGCCGAGTCACTCAGCATTATGATCGAGATCCAAACTGTCTATATTTATATAAATTCTATAAGCGAAACCAGTTTAGATCCTGATAAGAGGCGTCTCATTTACAGAAAATGTTTTCAAAAATCGCATTACAATATGAGTTTTATCGCGAAAATGCTCCAGTGACAAATCGATTCTTGTTTTTGATAAACCCGTTTCATTCGGATTTTTCTAAAACGGCAATCATCGATAAGATCCGAAATCTCCGCGTGAAACGGAAAACGGACGCCCCAATCGCAGCATCTCGGGTATAACCGTTCATTAACGCGTTTAAACGCGTTCAAATCGTTAGGCCTTAACCGTTCGTTAAGCGTTCATTAAGCGTTCGTTAACCGTTCACTATGCGTTTCTTACGCATAGATAAACGCGTAAATGGGTAGGAATAGCGTATTTACCACTGTAACAGATTATCCACTGTATACATGTACAATGATCTGATGTAGGGATAAACGCTGATGTATTAAGATCACTATTGTGTATACATTGCTCCCTTCATACAACGTCCCTACCAACAACGATTCCCTCCTTACAACAACGCTTTCCACTGTTCCCCAAACAAGGCAATAATCTCTAACCCTTTCACTGCCTAAAATTGTCGTCTGCTGTTTTTTCTTATACAAGTAGTTACATAATAATAATAATAATAATAATAATTCTTTATTCAATCAGTAACTTGAATTAACAAAGTCCTCGTTACTCACAACATATTTACAGATGGCCAAAGTGGCCAAACAAATAATAATATGCATATAATAATAATAATAATAATAAAAAAAGTATTTCAAATGATAGTAGATCTATTTTCGAAAATTTAGAATTTGAGGTTGAACTGCTATTTTCATGAAAAAAAAAGATATTAAATGATCGTGTTTTTTTTTGGTAAATGATTACATGTAGATAATAAAACACTGACTCGTATACAAACCAATCAAGGTACAGTTCAGTGCAGCTTTCTTCATATCAAAAGCTTCATAAACATACCTTGATAGATTTAGTAAGGTTTTGGAACTATTTGATTTCATCAACTCTACATACTTATAAGCACTTGGGTTTTGGTAAAAATAACGTTTTAGATATTTTTTTCTTAAGTCAGTATACAGAGTAGTTATATGCACCCGCCAGCTGCCTTGATTGCTGTTTGCTGTTTGCTGTACTCAAAACCCCGTATAACCGGGATCCCACAGCCCAGGGACCCGTCAGAGAATTTGAGGGGGGGGGGCCCCCCTCAAATTCTCTGACGGGTCCCTGGGCTGTGGGATCCCGGTTATACGGGGTTCCCCCCCCCCCCCCCCCCCCTCAAATTCTCTGACGGGTCCCTGGGCTGTGGGATCCCGGTTATACGGGGTTTTGAGTACAGCAAACAGCAATCAAGGCAGCTGGCGGGTGCATACTAAAACAAAATGAAACTCATCTTCTATGTCATGCTTGTAACAAAACATATTAGTGGACATTTTGACATCAGAACTATAATGACGAGTGGAAAATAGCTTGAATCCAAATCAGACGCCGCGTTACGCGGCATCTGATCTGGATTCGATCTGTTTGCAAATGTAAGCCAATTTCCCTCCATATAACGACTCCCTTCGAACAACGCACATGGCCTTTGTCTTCCATTGGGTGTCGCTGTAGAGAGGGAACACTACATACATGTATTTATCATAAATTCTGCCAGCAAGCATAATAGGGAAAGATCATCATAATTATACTTTTTTATTTAGCCATCTCCTGGGATAAATGGGTCCAGCTTTAACCAGTTGAGCGCAAGTAACGCATATATATATGTCCTCTGCAAACAGTGTATCTGAGAAGAGAATACTTGTCCCTTACAAACAGTGAAGACCAAGATCAGAGGGCCCCGGAAGGAGATCATGGGCTCAGGGTCCGCACTGTTTGTAATATTGCAACATATTGCCAAATCATCCCTTAATTAATGGCAAAATTGGACTGGAATAAAATGAAAACTGAAATTGGCCATTTGAAGTTTCGAGGACGAAAGGGTTAATTAAAGCGGTTTTGAAGACTGCAAAAATATAAATAAAAAAATTGCAAAGTAGACCACTTGACCCGGGTATTCACAACGTCTGGCCTACTTACAGTTTCATATTTATACAGTGGAGAAAACGTTATTATTTTCCAATAAACGCGTTTACGCTAAAACTACTATTTCAAGTACAAACAGTTTGGAGCCAGAGCAGACGCCGGGTAACCCGGAGTCTGATCAGGCTCCAACTTGTTTGCCACTCAGCTTAATATCAATAGTCAGAATTGTCAAAAAGTTGTTATTGTCTATATTGAAGTGTATTGCGTTTGCGTTTCAACGGGAAAGAATAACGTTTTCTCCACTGTAGTAAATTTACCTTTGGACTTAATCCTTTCCGCGCCGATGTCCCATTAATGCGACTTTGCAAACAGTTTGGATCCTGATCAGACGCCGCGTCTGATCAGGATCCAAACTGTTTCATACTCGTTACGATATTCCTTAAGTCATACTTTATTGACTATTACTTTAAACGATCTTGCAAACAACACTATTAAAGCAGACGACAATAAAGCGAAGAGGGGGGTAAAATAAAAAGTTCACGATTAATTTGGCGTCGAATGGGTTGAATAAATGTACGCCTGGTCAAGATCCAAACCATTTGTATTGAGTTTTAGCTTACTTTGTGAAATTATTATGAGGTATATTGTGCATATCACGTAATAGTGATGTTTTAAAACAGGATAGACCCAGATCATACGACTCTTTCAGGAGCTCTCTGATCAGTACATGTATATGTAACCGTTTTCCTATAGAATATGTTATGGACAATTTTTTATAAGGTCCATTCCATTTTTTACTATAAAGGGTTGATTTCTGCAATATATTGCAAAGTGACAAACGGTGCAGACAATGGCCCATTCAGGATCCTGTGAAGAGTACACTTGTATCACCTGTGTACAGTGGAGAATCTGTTATTCTTTCCCGTTTAAACGCAAACGAAACGAAAACGCAAAGTACTACATGTAACACATAGAAACGAACAATTTTGGGACGATTCTGATAAATCATGTTTATATTGGTGGCAAACAGTTTGGAGCCAGATCAGACGTCGGGTTACCCGGCGTCTGATCTGGCTCCAAACTGTTTGTAAAACAAAAAATAGTTTTAGCGTAAACGCGTTTATCGGGAAAGAATAACAGATTCTCCACTGTACTATACATGTACATGTATTTCACAGTTTGCTAATAACGAGTATACCCGTCGCTATATATACATGTAGGATTGACTGTGACGTAGAAGACAACATGTAAAATATTCACAAAAGATGAATCAATGAAAAATAAAGTGCGGTTAGCCAAATATTTCGCGATTGACAGGTTTTGTTTTGTCCCACACTGTTTCTTTTCCTTTACAGAGTATTCTGCAAAATTATTATTTTAAAAAAGGTCCGCTTGACCGAATTTCCGTGCCTTTGTTAATCTGCACTGTTAGTGGTTAGCTGTGATCGAACTTGAAAAATGCGGTCACATAAAAGAATCTGCAGATTGCAGCATAGCACATACTGTTACTGAAAGGAGGTCAAAAGTAATGCAGAAAGCTCCTACTTTACCTTTGTCCAGCGTTAAAGCAGGCACCTAATACATGTATAACAGAGATCTATTGTTCTTGAATGAACTATAACTCGGCTTTGTACTAGCTTTGCTATGTCTCACATACAGTGGAGAATACGTTATTCTTTCTCGTTTAAACGCAAACGAAACGCAAACGCAAAACACTAAAATGTAGAAAAGGACAACTATTGACAATTCTGACTTTTTATTTTTATCTGAGTGGCAAACAGTTTGGAGCCTGATCAGACGCCGGGTTACCGGCGTCTGATCATGCTCCAAACTGTTTGCACTGGAAATAATAGTTTTAGCGTAAACGCGTTTATTGGGAAAGAATAACGTTTTCTCCACTGTATTAACAGAATTTACATTTTAAATCCAGATCAGACGCCTGGTGAACTCGTTGTTTAGTCAGGCTCAAACAGTGTCATATTCGTTAATATATTACTTCGTTTGAAACAAAAGACATATGGGGATTAAAGTTGTAGAATACAGACGAAAATTCTTAAGCAGACGACAAACCAGAGTGTTTTAGTGATAAGCGTACATTCTCGGTCGAATGACATTGAGATATAGAACTTTGTAAACACTGCAGGGCTGCCATTTCTCCGGATTTTTCCTATATCTACGGATTTTTTTCTTGTACATGGTAGCTTATAGCAGGATGAAAGTAAAGTAGAATACGCCTTAAGGCGCATTATGCTTTACTTCCAGCCTGCTTTAAGCAGCCACGTGTCAACAAACTAGAAACAGACGATGGAGTAAAGGTACGATTCGTAAAATCGCACTTGCAAAATGCAAATTTGGAAATCTTAGGATTTTTCATGTCAACTTATGGCAGCCCTGACACTGGTAAATTTTCCAAATAGTGCTCATGTCCTTGGACTATTGTTATCCTTTCGTCTGCTGGTCGCAACTTGACTAGAAGTTGCAAACAGTTTGGATTCAGATCAGACACCGCGTTACGCGGCGTCTGATCAGGATCCAAACTGTTTGCCCCATGTTTAGTTTCTTAACCCTTATCGTTTTTAAAAGCGCAAGTAAGTCTTAGCTTTACGCGGTGTCTGATCTTGATCCAAACTGTTAGTCACTTACATTTAAAATTTCCTCAGTTTAAATGGAGAGAGGGAAGGGAGAGAGAGAGCGAATACAGACAGAGAGGCAGACAGAGACAGAGAGACAGACAGAGAGTTGAGAGGTAAGGAGAGACAAGGAGAGACTGACAAAGAGAAAAACAAAAACAGAGAGGGAGAGACAGACTTATAGAGAGCGAGAGAAGAGAGAGGTGAAGAGAGAGAGAGAGAGAGAGAAAAAAATACATATTTTCACTATTGGAAGATAAGCAGACGATGTTTATTCAACGTTTACTGTAATACCGTGCGATAATAATTTTATCGTCTGCAATTTGTTTTTGAAAACTGTGCATTTTGAGTGTATAGCCATCTATCCGAGTGTCAGACTTTTGTATCCTAATCAGTCCCCAAGTAACTCTCGTCCAATCTGCGAGCAATTTAATTACAAATATTCAATATATGACAGTAAATGGAGAAGACATTATTCTTGCCCGTTTAAACCAAAAACACTACGATAACGCAATGTAGATTCTATTCTTTATCTGAATGGCAAACAGTTTGGAGCCTGATCAGACGCCAGGTTACCTGGCGTCTGATCTGGCCCCAAACTGTTTGCAATGAATATCTATAACTATTTTGGCATAAACGCGTTTATTGGGAAAGAAAATAAAGTATTCTATACTGTTTACATGTACTTACACCTACATATTTGCAGGGAAAAGGTTACAAGAAGATCTAAGCCAATACCATAGGCAGGGCGAGGATTATCTGACCGACTTTTATATCAGTTCGAATCCGAACTCTTTGACATCATGTCATTGCTCGGGATTCGCCAGAGGTCATGGTTAGGGCAAACACATGTAAAGTCGGGAAATATGAATTTCCGTTTGAATGGAACTGAACGCAAACATATGATAATGCAATTAAATGTAGAAAATCGCAGTTTTTTACACATAAATCTGACGATTTGTTTACTCTATGTGGCAAACACTTTGGAGAATGTTCAGACGCCAAGTTCCTCGGCGTCTGATCAAGATCCAAAGTATTTGATAATCGGTTAAGATGTTTACCCTTTTTAATTAGCATTATATAGTAATACAACAGATAAGTTACAGTGGAGAATGTGTTATTCTTTCTCAATAAACGCGTTTACGCTAAAACTATTATTTGCAGTGCAAACAGTTTGGAGCCAGATCAGACGCCAGGTAACCCGGCGTCTGATCAGGCTCCAAACTGTTTGCCACCAAGATAAACATGAAATATCAGAATTGTCCAAAAGTTGTTCTTTTCTACGTTTTAGTGCTTTGCGTTTGCGTACGTTTGCGTTTAAACGGGAAAGAATATAACAGATTCTCCACTGTATGCTACATGTGATAGCCTTGACACCTTCGCTGCCTAAACTTGAGTACAATTGATCAGACGCCGCATATAAAGTCAAAATACCTAAAATCTTAATTTGATGAATAAAAGCAGACGAAAGTTGTTTGAAACTGATGACGTCACGGCACTGAGGGAGTTTAAGCACAAAATCATAAGATTGCAGCACGGAAAGGATTAAAACGCGGCGTCTGATCAGGGTCTTAACTGGGTTTCTTTTTCAGTATTGTATCAATATTTCTTCAATTAAATTTAAAAGGAAATAAAATTTGACAGGAGCTTGCAGACGACAAAGTTTAGCAGGCGATATTTTTTGCCTGCGAAACGGTTTTAACCTCTTCACTTCCATGACGTCAATTTTAAACAATTGCCGTCTGCTTTTATTTCTAAAATTTAAATTTTAGCTATTTTGACTCAGGACATATTGAAATGAGCCTGTCAAACAGTTTGGATCCTGATCAGACGCCGCGTTACGCGGCGTCTGATCTGGATCCAAACTGTTTGAAAATAACCATTGTACTCGGAGTAAGGCAGTGCAGGGGTTACACCAGACGACAAAATGTTGAGAGGACAACAGCCTCTTGTGAAAAGATATTTCAAGTCCTCAAAAGTTGAAATTCACATAAATAATGGAGTCACTGCAGTGCACATAATATCGGGTGATGCGTTGAACTAGTTTATCTGTCTGACCTACATTTTACCACATACTTACATACAGTCGAACTTCGATATCTCGAACTCGCTTAATTCGAAGTATCCGATTTGTCGACACATGCATTGCATTATTTTATGCTCGGTTAAGTCAAACATAACCGTATTTCAAATATAAAACGTGGCTAAGGCTTTTTTTTTTTTGAAATTCGAGTATGTTCGACTTAACCGAGTTCGATATATCGAAGTTCAACTGTATCTCCATCCGATATCACGTATACTGTATATATATAGTTAAGTGGAGAATATAACGTACTTATATCATTCTTTCGGTAACAAGCAGTTTGATGTTATACAAATGTAGTTTTAATAAAAAGAAATAAATAATAAAGACTTTATTTAACGAGAGAACTCAGTTGGTACAGACCAATCTTCCATGAGGCCCTCATCATAATATACAAGTACACAAAACAAAAGGCATTTCATACAAAACAAATAATTAACAATATAACAATACAATGTACTAACTGGGAGTAGCGGTTTTGATTTGATTTGAATTGTTTTGATTTTAAGTCGCTTTTACATGTAACAGTAGTTCAGTCATATCGAAACGTCTAGCTAATTACAGGTGGAGGAAGACCTCCAGACGCCCTTTATGCACTGTTTCAGGCACAAATCGGCGAATGGATAGAACCACGGACCTTCCGCAAGCCAGCTGGAGGGCTTCCCCTTATGAAAAATCCGAATGACCCGACTGGATTTTAGGTCTAGAGTAATATAAAGAACAGCTAAAACGACGTTTTTCATTTCCTATATATCTGTATTTAAACAATTTCCATTCCAAACAATTTGGAGTCAGAATCAGACGCCTGGTAACCCAGCGTCTGATCATACTCCAAACTGTTCGCTCCTTTTAGCAAAATGATTCGTCCGAACTATAAAATTCATAACTAAAATCAAAACCTTGATTTAAAGTGACAACATTATCAAAAGTATGTAATTTTGCATATTTTATTGCATATATAGCGTTTGCGTTTAATTAACGTTTAAACGGGGAACAATAGTGGGAAATAATAACGTTTTCACCACTGTAAGTACAGTGTTACATGTACAGTGGAGAAAATGTTATTATTTCCCAATAAACGCGTTTACGCTAAAACTGTTATTTCTATTGCAAACAGTTTGAAGCCAGATCAGACGCCGGGTAACCCGGCGTCTGATCAGGCTCTAAACTGTTTGCCACCAAGATTAACACGAATTATCAGAATTGTCCAAAATTTGTAATTTTCTAACGTTTTAGTGTTTTGCGTTTGCGTGCGTTTGCGTACGTTTGACTTAAACGGGAAAGAATAACGTTTTCTCCTCTGTAAGCAGGTAAATAAGAATGGTTATGTTAAGAGGCAGCCGTCTGTTTAGCCCATTTCTTCATAGAATTCAATTCATTCCTCCACTGTAGAAAATAGTTCCAATTTAATTAGTCATGAATGTGTATCATAATAATATTAAACATGTATTTCTATATCAGCAGATGACGAATAAGATAAACAATTAAGCCTAATTTCTATGAAAGCAGACATTATTAGACATTAACCCATTACCCATTAAATACTCCTTTTTAAGCCTTTGATTTATTCCTCCACTGAAAAAAAGTTCCAATTCATACAGTCATGAATATATGTTTCATAAGAAATATTTTCCATTTTCTAACAGATGGAAGCTTAAAGCAGATGGAAAGTAAAGCAGAATGTGCCTGTACGACGTTTCGTAAGACAGACCCCTGGTTTGTACTTTCACATTACTAGTTGATATTGATTGTGTTATATTATTGTGTTAAATATATGATTCGTATGAAATGCTTTTTCAGGGCCTCAAGATAGATTAGTCGCCTGACTAAGTAAGTTACTTTCGTTAAATAAAGTCGTTAATTAATTCATTCATTCATGCATTCGTTCATTCGTTCGTTCTTTCTTTCTTTCTTTCATTCGTTGTTTCATTCGATGGATCCATTCATTCATTCAATGTTAAATAAATCCGTTAAGTCATTCATTCATTTCTTTCATGTCACTGTAATTTCAAGGCCAAAATGGGTTAATGCCTTGTTTTGAAATGAATCAGACAACAGCGTCACTTTCAACTGAACTTTTAATCTTCTTCACCGTTAGAACGCAAATGAAGGTTTGTTTACAATGATAAAATGTGGAATGCTTAACCCAGTCACTGTCTTACCCCGAATACACGAGTTATTTGCAAACTGTTTGGATCCAGGTCAGACGCCGCCTAACGCTGCGTCTGACCTGGATCTAAACTGTTTGCTACCCATCTAAATATTTCTGAAGTCAAAATACCTAAAATGTTAATTTTAGAAATAAAAGCAGACGACAAATGTTTGAAATTGATGACGTCACGGCAGTGAAGGGGTTAAACCATTGAACTTTTCGTGATATCACACTGGTAAGACGTAACGTCGCCGACTGCTGTTCTACGTTCCCACTGCTGTAAAATCTACGCTATAACTGTGGAACAAAAATGGCTGCGCCCTTGATAAACAACGAGGTAAGGACAATGAAACGTTGTTTTTGAGAGTCTTTCTTTATAATATCAAAAAAGGAGTAGTTGCACGGAATATCCCGGTTATATGTGCATGCTCTGGCGTTGTGTTCTCGTTGGATACTCGCTTAGTTAAGACGTTAAACTCGATAAAGTTGCGACAGATACCGGATTTCTTGAACATTTACGTGTGGAAAACTCCGAAAAAGCTTCGTAAAGTTGGTGTATTAGAGATTCTGCAATATTATCCAAACCAAAACACTCCCTGATGGATAGTATTGATAAATTGATATAAAAATGTCCCCTTTACGTGAATATAAAAACTGTATAGGTTATTTTTCAAATACAACGTTCCTCCATGCCGGACACGATACAACGTTCAGACTGCAGTCAACACAAAGCATAAATACATCTGTATGAGATGATCTTTTTGTTGCAGATAAAGTTTTAGGAATTAGACCAGGTGTAATTACAGACGCAGCCTCTTCACTGTGTATTATTGACTGTCTGCTTGGTATTGCAACCTTAATATGTGATTCCTGAGGGTCTACTTTTCCAGATAATTTATTTTCTGCCAGTAATTTACCCAAACATTTTGGCCCAGACATAAAACACAAAAACTTTCCATGAAATAGTCTGTAGCCTGCCCGCCAAAATCGCTTCGTTTCCTCAAAATACCACATAGACTGGGCTGTAGCTGAGCTATACCACCGCACTGTCTCTACCCACAGCAAGAGTGCTATATTTCGCAGCGGATATTTGTTTTCCTTTACCAAGTTAAGAAACTGTGTCAAGTAGATAAGTATCACAGCACTTGACAAGTTCAACACGTCTATATCAGTTGCTATGTATATGAACTCTTTGCCGCCAGATGGAATTTCACTGAAAAGGGGATAGCACCCTTCGTTAGTTTCATCTTCACACTCTATGCTCACTGATGATTCTAATACTAGTCTTTTCTTACTCCGCTTGCTTGATAGAGGCGTTGAGGTACGTTTTGGTCGGCAGGGACTCTTGTAGTTTGATAATGGGGACTTGAAAGGACTTTTTCTTGCCCATGGGGACCCGTATTTCAAGGTGATTGGAGTCCTTGGCCGCGCGCAGACATTCTTGCGTGGTGTTATGAAGGTGGCCTGACGTTTCTTAGGCCGATTCAACCAAAGACGCGCACCTCTTTTGCGTTTCCTCATCTATATCTGAAACAAGAGAATGAGAATTCTGTTAGAAAAAATCAAATCTGTGCATGTACTGGTAGGAATCAAAATATTTGGCGTATTTTCTCTTTTAAATAGAGAAATACACCACCATATTTTGTCAATGTATCTACTAATTTATACGCGGTAAGTTTAGAGCGTGTAATAAATTTCGCAATTTTTCACAACGAAGCAATCTTGCGTGAACTCAATTTCGCGGTATGCCACAATTCCTATTGGGCACTAAAGTAACTATTTGTGTGTGCATGAATTTGCATATTCATCCATTCGCGTTATACGCGAAAGTTACCACACAGGAACACTAGAGAGGAAATGTCATGTTGGGTTCAAGTGAGCGCGGCTAAAATTCTTTTTTTAAGTCCAAATTGTAATGCCGAAAAGAAGGAAAAATCCTAGTAGACTTGGAGATTCACTGAAATACACACTGTGAATTTGCATTATGAATAAGACAATGAATAAAATTGATGAGCTCATCGGAATACCTGTGTCACCTGCCAGCAAGCATCAGCTGAGCATTCTCTTTCGATAAGAGAAATTTCATTTCAAATTCTTTAGTAAAACATAAGAAATCTGCATGAAACGGAAATGTTGAAAAGGAGAATAAATCTCACAATATTGATGCAAGAGTTATGATCCTTGTGCAATACACTTCCACTTGTCAGGCTCTATCCATAAATGAAGTTTCATCTTAAAAGCTTCAGTAGAACAGGTGTTATGAAGCGGGACGCCAAAAGCGTGGCGGACAGAGAGACGAGTGGACATACAGACCTGTAGGACGAACGGACGGACGACAAGTGATCCCTTAGTGTCACCTCTGCCATCAGCAGGTGACAAAACAGTATGTAGAATATAAACCAGAATGTCTTGTTACAGCATCCCTGAAAGTTCAATACTGTGCACACGGTACAGATGTAATGTTTTCAAAACATAGCCATAGATTTCAAAAGGGCATTTTTCCTTTATGTCTGCTGTGCAAAAAATGGACATTTGTTCACATTAGATAATTATTTAACATGCGAGGATTAAGAAGAGAGCCCCCGAGATATCGGAAGTACAGTTTTTTGTACAGTAAATTTCCATTTCCAAATGCCCCACCTCCCCTATCTGGTGTGTTTGGCTTCCTCTCGTTTAGGCATGAATCCCCCGAATGGTAACTAAAACCGTTCTGGTTCCGCACCTTTATGAACAAAATGCTTTTTTCGAGTGCATCTGTCGGTGCCTCTGACAAAGCGAATGCATACGTAGAATAGACCACACCAATCCATATTTGATTATTTGCTAAATATATGCATATAGCCATGTAGATTTCAAATTTGCACAGCAATCAGAATCAAAGCGTTCCTAAAATATACGCTACAAAGGTCTATAGGTACACACTTCTGAAGGTATGTCTTCAGCTGTCTTGTAAGTGAAAGCACAGTCGCGTATACGTATATATTATTAGCTCGATGCATTTTTTACCCTTTAGTCTTAACGTTGTATCGTGTCTGGCATGGAGGAACGTTGTATTTGAAAAATAACCTATAAAGTTTTTATAGCATGTAAAGGGGACATTTTTATATCAATTTATCAATACTGTCCATCAGGGAGTGTTTTGGTTTCGATAGTATTACAGAATCTCTAATACACAAGCTTTACGAAGCTTTTTTGGAGTTCTCCACACGTAAATGTTCAAGAAATCCGGTATCTGTCGCAACTTTATCGAGTTAAACGTCTTAACTAAGCGAGTATCCAACGAGAACACAACTCCGGAGCATGCACATATAACCGGGATATTCCGTGCAACTACTCCTTTTTTGATATTATAAAGAAAGACTCTCAAAAACAATGTTTCATTGTCCTTACCTCGTTGTTTATCAAGGGCGCAGCCATTTTTGTTCCACAGTTATAGCGTAGATTTTACAGCAGTGGGAACGTAGAACAGCAGTCGGCGACGTTACGTCTTACCAGTGTGGATATGCTATCATTACAAACGATGCACTGAGCCTACAGTAAAACCTCTCTATTGCGACTACTTAATTGTGTTAACCATTAGGTTTTCTACGACAGGTGGTTGCTTTAAGCAATGAGACAGTAAAACCGAAAGCTCCTCCAGGAGCTTTCGGTTTTACTGTCACCTTGATTTAAGCTGTCACCTGATTTTATACAATCAATTAGCCTTCATTTTAGCGGTCGTAATAGAGAGGGTTTACGGTATATGAAAGGTACAATGTACACATGTCGAATGAAAATAGTGTTAAAGTCCCATTGTGTTTTTCAGACCTTCTCTTAATGCCTGAAATACAATAACGGTTAATAATAATGTTTGAACATTCTTCTACATGTATGAAATGATGAAGACGGACCTAAATCACCAAAAAGGGCGATTTAAAATCATAACAAACCGAAAATAGAACGTCTGTAATAAACATTACCACACGGCTTAGTATCACGTGATACAGCAGAAATCAACTTCACTGGGGGCAACCGTATCTACCTCCGCCCGTCCATCCATCAGTCAGTTAGACTATCACACTTTTTCGTCCGCTCTCTAACTCAACTGTTTTTTATCCGATCTTCCACAAACTTGCTGAAAATGTTCATTGATATAAAATCAAGGTTTAGTTTGATTACTACATGTACTAAAATCGCATAAGTTTTTTTTTAGTTTTTTGCCTGTTAATTAATAAAAAATGACTGTTTCAGTCATTTTTGCTCTCTAAAACAAACAACTTTTATCGGATATTCACCAAACATGCTGAAAATATTTATTCATATAAAATTTAGGTCTAGTTTGATTATTACTAAAATCGCATGTGGCATATCTGAGTTTTTGCCCTTTATGTATTAAAAAATGACAGTTTTCAGCAAGTTTTGCTCTCAAACACAAATGCGTTTTATTTGATATTCACCAAACTTGCTGAAAATGTTTATTGATATAAAATCAAGGTTTAGTTTGATTGCTACTAAAATCGCATAAGGTATATCTGAATTATTGCCTTTTTATTAATAAAAAATGACGGTTTCAGTCATTTTTGCACCCTAACACATACAGTTTTTATCGGATATTCACTAAACTTGCTGAAAATATTTAATTACATAAGATTTAGGTCTAGTTTGATTATTACAAAAATCGCATGTGGCATGTCTGAGTTTTGGCCCTTTAAGTATTAAAAATGAATGTTTCAGCATTTTTTGCTTTCTAAAACATACAGTTTATATCAGATATTCACCAAACTTGTTGAAAATGTTTATTAATATTAAATCTAGGTCAGTCATCTTAACTACCAAAATCGCACAAGGCATGTTGGAGTTATTGCCCTTGAATGACTAAAATTTCATTTTTTAATTATTCAAGGGCAATAACTCAGACATGCCTCATGCGATTTTGCTAGTTATTGAACCTAACCTAGATTCTATACTAATAAATATTTGTAGCAAGTTTAGTGAAGATCCCAAAAGAAGTGTTTGAGTTAGAGAGCGGACAAGGCTGAAACAGTCATTTTCAGCAAGCTCAAAGTATAGATTTCTCCGTAAAAAAAATTAATCGTTTACCCACCGTGAATAATATACATACACACGTTTTGACTGCACCTCATAGTGTTTAACCCTGTGCCTACTGGTCTTAATTTTACGGCGTTTACAAACTGTTTGAATCTAGAAAGACGCCGCGTAATGCGGCGTCTCATCTGGATCCAAACTGTTTGACACTCGTCTTAAGGTTTGTTTGATTAAAACAATGCATACATCTAAACTGAACAAATTTTGCAGACGACAATGTCAAAGCAGACGTCTGTGCAGCAGAATAAGGGTTAACCAGATGCTCCAGTACACATGTATAAGCGGGAGTAATCTGAACTTATCTAACATTTTCTCACTCATTTCAGCACCGAATGCTATGGTGTTACTACTGATTAAACCGTCTCTTCGAGACACTTTTAATGAGTATGACACCATTGGGTTTAAAAGCAGAAATAAAGAATTTTAGTTTTCGAAATACTTCCGTTATCTGGAGCCCTGTATTTACAGAGTTGTCCTTCTTTCCATTCACAAGGGAGGATTTTTAATTTGTGCTGCACCAAATATTATATATTAAATTTAAAAAGCGAATTTCTTAGATAAAGCCGGTTTTTGTGAAAGAATCACGTCCCACGTAGTTCAAATGGGACCCCAAACAACCGTTTTATGCAGGTTTCTCAAAAACACAATGCGGCTTTAACCCAGCTCCTATAGTATCCCTCTGATCAGTGTCTGCACTGTTTGGCGGTTTGAAATATATTGTAAAACAACAAAAGTTGGTGTTTTTTAAAAAAAAAAAAAAAAAAGAAAAAAAAAGCTACACTTAAATGAAAACTGGATGTGTTTCTTTGTTTAATTTAGATGCTAATGAATTGGAGAAGGTGCAAGTAAGACAGAGCTACAATGTACATATATTGTTGAAGCTTTCTGCTTTTACTTTACTTTCATCCTTATTTTAGTTGTCACCATTTTAAACATAATTGTGTTTCCCGCTTTAGCCCATTTGTGCCTAGCATTTGTGCCTATAAAAATGACAAAAATAGAAAAAGGGGACAGGCAAACCGTGTAGACTACTGTAATACGAAATATTAATTCTCACTTTTATCACGTGATACTACATGTATAAGCAATGTTCATATCTCATTCAGCTTGTATGCCTTAGTGTTATAAAAATATGTTCTGTTCTGTTTTGTTCTGTCTTGTTCTGTTTGCTGGTAGTGATTTCAATATAAAACTGAAAATAGACCAGACACCCTAAATAGACTAATACAATAATTAATAAATTATAATATAATTATATTACATGTATGTAAGTATGGAAGAGCCCGTAAGGCGCAAATGGGTTAACCCTTTGAACCCTAGCCCCGCATATTGGCGTCCTTTTCAAACAGTGTACATGTGAAAAGTACACTTGTCCTATGCAAACAGCGAGGACCTAGATCAGAGGGCTCCCAAAGGAGCCCTCTGATCAGGGTCTTCACTGTTTGTCATAATTCCAAACATTGACAAAAACGACCCTTAAAAGTCAGAAATGGACCAGACTAAAATGGAAACTGGAATTTTCCATATAAAGTTTCAGGGAGGAAAGAGTTAATGAAACAAAATGCAAACACAAACTATGGAAAAGAGTTAAAAAAGATTATTTATTTTAATCTAAGCAGCCAGCAGTTTGAAGCCCGTATCTGGCTCAAAGTGAAACAGTTTGCAATGAACACGATTGCTTCATCACAAACGTGTTTATTTGTAAAGAATAACGTCTTCTCCTCTGTAACGAAACTCACATGCTGTTTCATAATCTAATGTTCTCTCACCTATATATAGAAAACACAGTTTCTATCGAAGGTCAAAGACAATCTTGATGGATAAACACAACAGGTTAAATCGGAAATGCACTTTATATGCTTCACGTTCGCTCTCTCGTTGTTTACGGTGGCGAAATTGGTTGTTACTCATCACTACAGAGGAGAATCTGTTATTCTTTCCCGTTTAAACGCAAACGTACGTAAACGCAAAGCACTAAAACGTAGAAAAGAACAATTTTTGGACAATTCTGATATTTCATGTTTATCTTGGTGGCAAACAGTTTGGTGCCTGATCAGACGCCGGGTTACCCGGCGTCTGATCTGGCTCCAAACTGTTTGCACTGCAAATAATTGTTTTAGCGTAAAGGCGTTTATTGGGAAAGAATAACACATTCTCCACTGTATATATATAACATGAAGAAAATGAAAGGTTTTTGGAAGTATTTTCTTAAAATCTGAGTAAATCATACATGTACGCTACAAAACTATATATTTCCAAGGAAAATCAGTTTATACCAAATCAGATGCAGGGTAATGCATACATGTATGTTGCAATCAACTTAATGCAGGACCAGATGTTCTAACTGATCAACTCTTGGTTAAAGTCAGCTGTAAGCCTTTCAAACAATCGCCATTTTCTGCCAATTAGTTCCTTACATCTGTGATTTGTTTCGTTGAAATGGAAAACATATAGGATCTGTCATGAGTCGATGTTTAAGGCAAGCTGATCTCAAACGAGTCTAGAATTGAAATGTTATTAAGCGAGCCTTGTCTATTCTAGACGAGTTTGAGATTAACTTGTCTTAAACATCGACGAGTGACAGATTCTTTTTCTCACATAACCAACGATTTTAAGCTATTTTTAAAAGCAATAGGCATTTTTGTGATCGTTGTTCGCTATAGAAAACAAGCGTAGTTATATGAGAAACTGTTTTCAAAAAATGTAGTAGCAAGCTACTCCTATAAAGACGCGAAAAAGACGCCTTGTATCGCCGGGGGGGGGGGGGGTCTGGCCTGGGTCTTTTCTTTTTGCATTTGTCCTGGTTGAGGATGTTTGGGCTTCAAAAAAGAATTAATAGTCAAAAATACCATAGGAGCACTATAATGTAAACACCTAATCATTGAAATGTGTTGATTGTTTATATTTTGTTTATGTAAACCGAGCTTAGTTTGACGTAAACGTGACATGCTGTTTTCGGAATGTGTTATTTACTCTTTGAATGCTGGGATTTTTTATCGTCTGCATCATTTGTCGTCTGCTACTGTTCTAAAAGGAGAATTTTCTAAATTTCTTTTCAGAATAGGGTCAGAGTGTCAAAGAGTTTGGATCCTGATGAGACGCCGCGTCACGCGGCGTCTCATCAGGATCCAAACTGTTTGCAAATGTTTTTATGGTTTCTACGCTAGCATGCTTAGAGTTAAGTGTTACAATTTCAAAATAACAATGAACCGGATATAACTAGATACTGTTTAAGTGTTGAAAGGGAGGTAACTATGTTTCAAATATTGCTTCTGATTGATTAATGGTTATACCCCTTGAATTATTTTTCTCGATTCATTTGCACATATCGGCTAAATATATACTACATGCATTTATGATGAATAAAATTTCATATAAATCGGTGTCTGATCAGGCTCTAAACTGTTTGCCTCTCGCACTAAAATACTTTTGAAGAATGTTATTTTCTTAATTTGTAGATATACTCAGCAAAACAAGAGAGTACCCTTCGTATATTTCTATCTATATACTAGGAACTTGAATATATTCTGACTATTTTTTAATCTGGACTGAAGAACAATTCCTTAGTGACATTCTGTGAATTTTACCGCTGCACCGAGTGTCAAACAGTATAGACCCTGATCAGACGCCGCTAAATACGCATCAAAAGCACATTTTTGCGTCACTGACACTATTAAACACTTTTCCTATACAAACAGTGAATACTTAAATCAGAAGAATCCCTCTGACCAGGGAATGCACTGTTTGTCAATAAAAAATAAATAAAAAAGAAAGATAATAAGAAAATTGGGGAAAAAAAAATATATATATATATATTGATCTACAGGTAGATCTAGTTAAAATGGACAAAACTTAATTAGATTCTGATATTTACCATTTGAAGTTACAAGGGTGAGTGACGACAAACAGTGCATACCCTGATCAGATGGCTTCTACATGAGCCATCTGATCAGGTTCTACACTGTTTGCACATAACAAGTACAATCTTAACAAGTACAGTGCTCTGTAGGAGCATATTTGTCTCGGAACACATTTTTCTAATGTACGACCGATGCGGTCGCACTTGTCTCACGTGAGACAAATGGGACCGCAAATGTCTTACCGAAAACAAACAATAATGTGACAAATGTGCTCCGATCAAAATTTCTAAAAGACAACAAAGCACATTTATATGGCGTCATTTTTTATGAAATACAGGCACATTTGTCACATAATTTTCAAAGATATTAGAATCGAGATCCGCCTCTTTACCTCAAGTCAAGTGTAATCCTTAGATTTGATGATGCTTTTTATAAATTCTGTGATATGCAGAACAGGAATGTTCTTTCAGTTATGGAGAAACGGGGATATTTTGACGTTTCGGATTAACCGAAAGTTGCGTTAAATATACAGACAACACAGAACAATAATAACTGGTAGCCATATGATATACGGACGGGCATAATTATAACCTTTATTTTAATGAATCATGTAAATTACCTTTGGTGTTTTTTTTAACAATACTTAGCATTGTTTCGTTTTTTGAACTTTGGTAAAGATTTTATATAGTGATACAAAGATGAAAGCAAACGTTTTAGTGTCCAAATAGTTATAAACACCACACGTTGTATATGAATAAAAACTACATTGTAAAATTATTTCTATATGCACAAACCATCATACAACGTTCGATATTTCCCTGTTAACACTTTTTGAAAACTCACTTTTATCTTTATTATACCCCAACACACTCTCGTTATTGAGTTCATGAGTTGCGTTCCTAAAATGTTAGGGTCATACTGTGGCAAAACGTGCGGAGAGAAGGATAGACAAATCAGTCAGAGTGTTATGTTATCTTGTTGAGAAACATGAAAACATGAATATCTGGTACATTTAATATAGTATAAAATGGGTACATTTTACTTAATAATAATCTTTACTGAACACATCAAAACCAAGTACAAAAACAGAGGTCACGAGTCCCTGAGGCGCTTAACAGAGAAATGAAATAAAAGGCAAAAAGTGCGGGTACTAGAGAACTCTAAAGTTTGTCCTACACTTTGACCTACTACTGACCAACTCTTTGACTCTAACCCATTTTATTACAATGCCAAGATTCCATCAAGGTGGTCATTCTGTCAAAGGTTTAAAATTTTGTGGCTAAATATATGGGAGTTTTTTCTATGTTTTGACCTACTATCCTACTTTTGACTATTATGTTACCCATATCCCTACATTGCCTAGTTTTTTTTGTGTAGGTGGTCGTTCTAAGTAAGTTACAAGGATATTGGTCCTAAAATATGGCAAATGGAGTGGCCAAAAGTTTATTCTGCAATTTGACCTACTGGCCTACTTTATGATCATACCAAACCTATATACATGTATGACATAAATGTTATCAAAGATATAGAACTGACAAATCGTATAAAGAAACCACCAAGTATACAAACTCTAGCAGTTTCTAAACTTTTAAGTTTTAATTCAATATTACCGAACGCGGGAAATAACCACGCTCTCTGGTGCCCGTGCTTTTAGATAGATCAAAGTTATTTGAACAACTTTTAAAATACATTTTAAAAACATTTTGTCAAAACCAAATTGAAATTGGACCAGTAAATTCTGAGAAGTCGGTGTTCTAGATATCGTGCACGGTGCCATGGCAACCACACACATTATCTCATCAATTTTTTTCACAAATTTTCATTCCTCATCCTACTGATGCTTCTGATGAAGTTTGGCTACCATGAGAAGTTGTTTGCAATTGTTGAAGGACAGACGGACGGACAGCAGACGACGTACAGAGTGGATATCACAGAAGCTTACCTTGAGCACTTTGTGCTAAGGTGAGCTAAAATGGCAGTGCAATGGGCAATATGTCATATTTTGTTAATACGACAGATGTAGTCATAAAATAATTTCCAATATTCAGCAGTATATCTGTGATAGTATGTTTGGGAAACATTGGCAAACATTGTTGTAAGGAGGGAATCGTTGTTGGATGGGCTGTTGTAGGGAGTGAGCGTTGTATAGCCAAAAGTCAAACGAAAGTGTATAACTCTCTTCACGCTTTGCATTTGCCGTTTGCAACATTTATCGTCTGCAACTTTTTCTCAAGATTTATTTAAAGGCATTTTTTTCTTAAGAATGTCAAACAATTTGTATCTTGGTGAGACACTAAGTTACTTACTCTAGTTTAGACCTAGACCAGACGCCACGTCAAAGAAGTTTTGGTCTACGCCTCAGCATCTACCCAACTTGAAAGACAGCGTAGAACTCGGCCAGACTCCGGGTCTGAGACGTCTAAAAGTCTTCGTTTACACTGTTTTACAATACAATACGTCTCGTGGTCATATGGCACGGCTTAATTTTACTTTTCGAATATCATATGACTTAATGGTATGAAGACGTAAGCAAGACTTGAATATAACCCCTTCATTGCCATGCCAGTCGTGACGCCATCAACTTTAAACAGTTATTGACGTCTGCTTTTATATCTAAAATTTAAACTGTAAATATTTAGATAGAAAACTGAGTGTCAAGCAGTTTGAACCCTGACCAGACGCTGTATTACGCGACATCTGTTCAGTATCCAAACTGTTTCAAATGGCATATTGTGTGTTAAAGGGAGGTAAAATGACTATTGTCCTCGGAGTAAGGTAAGGGTTGGTTAAGTCATATTATAATCGACGCGTAGACACACGTTTGCAAACAGTTTTGAGCATTTGATTAGGATCAAAACTTGAAATGTGTTTCATATCCAAATTGAGTTTTCCTTCATTTATCAAAAGCAGGAACCCGTTTATGGTTTATTTCGTAAACCACCATTTCGAAGCAGACGATACTTTAGCAAGACACAGATTAACTCCTTCAACACTAAGTAAATCTTGAGGGTTATAAGGTTTTTTGTGGATCTTTTAAGTTACCAAAACATGAACCAGTCTACTTGGAATTCTAGGTAGTTTAAAATACTGCTCTAAATAAGCACACAGTGTATATCCTGTTAGGAGTAGGGTAGTAATTGGGTAAATCTGGGTCTATACTGTTTGCAAATGTAAAGAGTATTAACAGCGCCATGGTATTGAAAGAGTTAGCAGTCCACAACAATTCCTACACGTGAACTCTTTGGCAGTCTTAACTGTTATATTGCTCGGGGGCCTAATAACAGTTTTATATGCTAATCACGCAAATATGGGCATTTGGAAAAAATTGGGAAAGCATTTAGAATTTTATTAGTGTTAATTTGTTTAGAGAAGCTAGAATAAAAACGATTAAGGATTTAATTTTGACCGATACTATTATAGGACGCAAATGAATATTTTCCGTTTTAAATGCACCAAAATGAGTTTAAAAGCTGTTTTCCTTTTCATAACCTTTTCACTCACACTAGACAAACCTGTCGAAAGTAAAACTATGTTTGTATTAAAGGGCCGTGATATATTTAAGGCCAATTTCATTGTATGGCTTAATATTTGCCTTCTTTGAAGACTCTCACATGGGAGTCAATGACGCCTTTGCATTTATTTACATTGGTGTCTTTTGCTTTCTTGTAGTAGTATCCTTGCTTCTTGTCATTTCGCCACTTTCTTGTCAATTCACCACCTAAGCAAAACTTAGAATTCCGTCACGAGCAGGCTACCGAGGATGTTCGAAAACTACAGAGGATATCCGAATACTATGACAGTTTCACTAAGGAAGATTTCAAGCGCCGAAAATACGAAAGAAACAGGTTAAATAACAATAATTCACAAAAAGTTTCAAATCAAAGGACATGTTGGTAATTTTAACTCTATATGCCCGTTGTTACTTTTTTATTGTAAAGTTGTAAAAATTATTATTTACTTTTAAAAAATTAAATATTTCAAAATCATTAAACAATGTTCAAATTTCATGAAACAGACTATAACACACTGACAGAGCCTACATTGACCTAATTATCGAA
This sequence comes from Gari tellinella, assembly GCA_922989275.2. Lineage (NCBI taxonomy): Eukaryota > Metazoa > Mollusca > Bivalvia > Cardiida > Psammobiidae > Gari > Gari tellinella. The sequence continues at coordinate 58,787,724 of OV277870.1, read as the reverse complement.
CGACCAATCAGAGGTGGCGAATTGACAAGAAAGCATCCCGGTGATCCAGAGCAATGACCTCGTTCGAAAACGGTACAGTTATTTACATTTGTAGTTATTTCACAAGTTTTATTTGTATATATTCGTGTTATTGAAGGTTCAGGTCAGAATTAGATCCGTGAACAAGTAAGAAATGTTACATCAGAAAGCGCATGCGCGGAAAATATAGCTAAGGGTGGCGAAAACACAGGTAAACAGGCTAGTTAGTGGTAATGTTCGTGATAGTATCAAGGTAGTGGTATATGTAATATTTTAAGTATTCGTACAGTAGTGATAGGATTAGGGTAGTTTTTGGAGTATGGTAGCGTTAGAGGTAGAAGAAGAGCAATATTAGGGGTAGAAGTAATGTTAGGGATGGAGTAGCGTTAGAGGTAGAAGTAGAGTAGTGTTAGACGTACAGTAGGTAGTGATAGGAACAGAGTAATGTTAGACGTAGGTGTAGGTAGTGATAGGAGCAGAGTAGTGTTAGACGTAGGTGTAGGTAGTGATAGGAGTAGAGTAGTGTTAGACGTAGAGTAGTGATAGGAGTAGGGTAGTGTTAGACGTACAGTAGGTAGTGTTAGACGTAGAGTAGTGTTAGATGTAGGTGTAGGTAGTGATAGGAGTAGAGTAGTGTTAGACGTACAGTAGGTAGTGCTAGACGTAGAGTAGTGTTAGACGTAGGTGAAGGTAGTGATAGGAGTAGTGTTAGACGTAGAGTAGTGTTAGACGTAGGTGTAGGTACTAGTGATAGGAGTAGAGTAGTGTTAGACGTATAGTAGTGTTAGAAGTTGGTGTAGGTAGTGATAGGAGTAGAGTAGTGTTAGACGTAGGTGTAGGTAGTGATAGGAATAGAGTAGTGTTAGACGTACAGTAGAAAGTGTTAGACGTATGCGTAGGTAGTGATAGGAGTAGAGTAGTGTTAGACGTAGAGTAGTGATAGACGTAGAGTAGGTAGTAGGTAGAGTAATTGGGGATACGGTAAGAGTAGTGTTAGGCGTAGGTAGTGATAGGGGTCGGGTACTGTTAGGCGCAATGATAGGAGTAGAGTAATGTTAGACGTAGGGTAGTATTAGAGGTAGGTATACGGTATTGATATAGAGGTAGAAGAACAGAGGTAGATGTAGTATAGGGTATTATAATATTAGAGGTAGGATGAGGGAAAGGGTAGAGACAGGAGTAGGATTGAAATAGAAGTAGTATAGTATTAGGAGTAGGGTACATGAAAGAGAGAGGAGTATGGTATTGATGGTTGTGTGAGTGGTAGGAGTAGTGTAGCGTTAGAGATATAAGTAGTGATAGGAGTAGGAGATGGGTGGTGATAGAGGTACATGTAAGAGTAAGGTAGTGTTAGGAATAGGTGTAGTAATAGAGGTATGAGTAGGATAGTGTGAGACGCTAGAATAGGGTAGTGTAAATTTTAGGAGTAAGTTAAATCAGATGTGAGCTAAAGTGACAGTGCAACGGGCAAACTATCATATTATGTTAATACGACAGATGCAGTCTAACTAAAACTAAAGCAGTCCTTTATTTCCAAAATTCAGGAGTATATCTGAGTTTTCATACCAACCAATACAACACACACTAAGAAAAAAACAAGCATTGAATTATTACCTTTTTAGCTCACCTGGCACGAAGTGCCAATGTGAGCTATATTAGGATCGCTGGATGTCCGTCGTCCGTCGTCTGTCGTCCGTCGTCTGTCCGTTCACAGTTGGTTTGTTAACACTCTAGCGGCTACAAATCTCACTGGATCTTAATGAAACCTGGTCACAATGTTTGCCACAATTAAATATAGATCAACGTCGAATGTGAGTCATGTCCGGTTAAAAACTAGGTCACTAGGTCAAAGCATCGGAAAACCTTGTTAAAACTCTAGAGGCTACAAATCTCATTGGATCTTAATGAAACTTTGTCAAAATGTTTGCCTTATTGAGATCTAAGTCAAGTTTGAATGTGGGTTATGGTCGGTCAAAAACTAGGTTACTAGGTCAAATCATCGAAAAACCTTGTTAACACTCTAGAAGCTACAAATCTCATTAAGGTGGGTCATGTCCGGTCAAAAACTAGGTCACTAGGTCAAGTCATAGAAAAACCTTGTTAACACTCTAGAGGTTGCAAATCTCATTGGATCTTAATGAATCTTGGTCAAAATGTTTGCCTCATTAATAAATAGATCCAGTTCGAAAGTAGGTCATGTTCGAACAAAAACAAGGTCACTGGGTCAAATCATCGAAAAACCTTGTTAACACTCTAGAGGCTACAATATATTGGATCTTTAATGAAACTTTGTCAAAATATTTGCCTTTTTGATATCTAGGTCAAGTTTGAATGTGGGTCATGTCCGGTCAAAAACAGTGTTAACTTTCATGAGGCTACAACTCTCATTAGATCTGAATGAAATATTGTCAGAATATTTGCCTACATCAAATGTAGGTCAAAATCAAATGTGGATTGTGTCTGGTCAAAAACTAGGTCACTAGGTCAAATCATAGAAAAATCTTGTTAACACTCTAAAGGTTTATTGTGTCATGTCTAGTCAAAATCTAAGTCACTATAGGTTAAGTTTACATGGTGTACCAGGTGAGCGATTTAGGGCCATAGTGGCACTTGTCTTATGAGTTTTCTTATCTCTAACAGCAATCCCCTGTTTCGTTCAACAGTTCTAGAAAGACGTCTGACACTTACGAGTATTGGACTGGCACTCATAACATGGGAGCTAAAGTGTATGTGTGCTCGATGGACATTCGTTATCCTAAACAATAGCCTTACACGCTCATTTCATAAACAAATCTAAATGAGTGACCAATTAAGCAACATGTAACAATTTGTATTTGTATGTGCATTTTTATGCATCACAGGTCGTTTTTCCAAGACAGTATTATGTAATCTACTTAGCATTTCCTTTTGCATGCCATACGTTTTTGTCTCGTTGGCCTTTTAGTTGGAACGGCCTTTGTGCCGTTTTCTCTAATGGTAAGCCGATGCTTCTCTCTAAGGTCAGTATCTGCTTCTGCACCACCAGTGCTGTCTGGCTATTTAAGATCTGCTAAATATTCGGTAAGAATTTATGATATCTTCTAGAATGTGAGACACATGTGCCTCGAGGGTCATTTCTTTTGTGTGTCGAACACATTTGTCTCATTTCCAATTTATCTCAAATATGATGGTTACGAGCACATCGGTCACACCTCGTGAGATAAATAGTACGAGACAAATGTGCTCCTACAGTGCTCCCTCCCTACTACGGTCATCCGAATAACGATTCCCTCCTTACAACAAAGCCTGCCGCTGTTCCCCAAACAAGACAAGTACATGTTTGTCTAACGCTTTCGTTTACGACTAACGCTGCAATATCGTCTGCTTAAAATTGTCGTCTGCTGTTTATTCTCTCAAAGTTATGTACTTGACATTTTGACAGAATAAACATAATGACAAGTGACAAGCAGTTTGAACCCTAATCAGACGCAGCGTTATGCGGCGTCTGATCTGGGTAAAAACTGTTTGCAAAATGTACTCTAAGGGTATTAATGTTCCATCCATATAAAAACTCCCTCCGAACAACACTCAAAATAGTTGTCTCCCATTAGGTGTTGTTGTAGAGAGGGAGTACTTGTTTGTTAATGACGAGAATACTCGTCGCTAGGGTTGAATGTGATAAGCAGCAATTGGAACCTTTCGCTGGCTAAAACTGATGATGCAAACTGCGTAGACTCAGTGACTAACCATCTAAACAGCATCCAAATTGTTTGGTACTGTAGATAAATTTTCTGGAAAAAAATGCAGATATATTAAAAAACTGAATCTTAGATTTCATAAACGGTTATTATAACGCGTGAAAGCACATGCACTGGAGACCTATTGATTTCATTTATCTATGATCAGTAATATTCTTTACTAGATATGTTTTGACAAACAGTGCGAGACCCAGTAAGCCCTAACCACTAGGGACAGTTCTCTAGAAAAATCATACATTGGAACTTGTTCAATACACACTTCATTTAACCCGTTACCCCATAGTCTGTTTCTAATTTTGAGAATAGTTTACTACTTAAAGCAGGTTGAAAGTAAAGCAGAATGCGCCTTAAGGCGCATTCTGCTTTACTTTCAGTCTGCTTTAAGCTATCACCTTCTAGAATAAAGAAAAGAAATTATTCCATATTATAAATATTTATAAATGACTGTATAAATTGGAACTATTTTCTTCAGCGGAGGAAAAAATTAAAGGCGTAAAAAGGCGTATTAATGGAGTTATGGGTTAAACACACTCCTCTAATAAAATTCCCTCCAGAAAATTTCCAACAAGTAATTCAAATCGCTGAATTTAACTTAACATGAATTTTAACTCTTTTAAAGTTGAGTCTGCTACACTTGTGGTCTATTTCTATGTCCCGCACGACTAAGTCGGGGCATATTGGTTTTGGTCTGTGTGTTTATTGGTTTGTTTATTCGTTTGTCTGTCTGTCTGTCACCGGCGGACGTGGTCCAGTGGTAGTACACTCGACTGCGGTGTCAGGGGATCGTAAGTTCGATCTCATAAAAAAAGAAACGTGGTGGTGTGTGATGTTTATAATTACAGATCGAATTTAAATCCCAGATGGTAACTATTTTGGAAAGAGTTATATTATACGATACGATGCGATGGTTTCATTGCATAAAACATTACCTACAATCTTTATAGCAAAATCATTATAACTTCAAGGTTCAAGGTTATAAAGCTTTTGAGTTGAGTCTGAGAACGTTTTCAAGTATTTGATTGGTCAGATTTGAGCTTTTGCTCAAATCGGACCAATCAAATGCTTGGGAACGATCTCAGACTTAACTCAAACGTTTTATAACCTTGGGGCCAGACGAGACAATGGTCATGATGTTGTCTCAACGTATTCAAATATCAAGCTTAAGGTTGATGGCCCCTAATGAGACCGTGCTGATGTTGGTCAATAACTGTACTCTACAGAGAGCGATCGGCCATCCTCGTCAACTTTCGGACCGTTCCGAACTATGCTAAAGCATGCTTTAGAACGGGCCGTAAGTTGACGAAAACCGCCAATCGCTGTACGTAGAGAACCGATTTTGATCCCATCTTATTAGGAATCCTCAACCTTAAATATTTTACAAGAGCTAGATTAGTTTCTTTTTGGAACTACCATGATTAAACTTGAAATACTGAAAGAGTAAATACAATAAGTCCATAGAAATTGTTTGCACTTTACAGTTTTCAGCTATTGCCTTTATACGCAACAGTTTGGATCCTGCTTAGACGTCGAGGTAAGCGGCGCCTGATCAGGATCGAAACTGGTTTCTAAAGTCGACTTTAGTCACCTATAGCGGCGAAAAGGTATAACCCATTTGTGCCCACGATCCCATATATATGAGCGGCGTCTGATCAGAGTCTACACTGTTTGCTGATTAGAATTCAATATAAAACAAAATGAAAATGAAAATGTTGACCAGGCATCCCTTTGATAAAAAATGGACTAATCCAATATAAAATATGTTAGAATCCACTTGGTATAGATGGGTTAATGGGAAAGATTAGGCGCGAGTTTAACCATTTCACTGCCATGCCGTCATCGATTTAATCAATTATCGTTTGCTTTTATTTCTCATATTTAGATTTTAGATATTTTGACCTAAAGAAATATTGAAATCAGTGGCGAACAGTGTAAATCCTGATAAGACGCGTTACGCGGCGTCTGAACAGGATGCAAACTGTTTGGAAATAACTATTCTATTCGGGGTAAGGCAGTGAAGGGATTAACATCACGTTTCGTGTGCATAGAACCGATGGTTTAACAAAACCGTGATGCAGTGAGATGTTATTCTATCCGAATAAACGCGTTTATACTACATTTGTATAATAACGAATTTCATCGGAAACAGTTTGGAGCCAGATCAGACGCCAGGTAACCCGGAGTCCGGTCAGGCTCCAAATCGTTTGCCGTCCAGATGAAAATAAATCGTCAGTTATATATAATCGTTTGCCGTCCAGGTGAAAATAAATCGTCAGTTATATATATATATATAACTGACGATTTATTTTCACCTGGACGGCAAACGATTTGGAGCCTGATCGGATATATATATATATAACTAACTGCATTTTGTTTGTTTGTCGTTTGCGTATAATTAAACGGGAAAGAATAGTATATTTCCACAGTATATATGGATTAAAGTGAAAAAAAAGCTTTCCGATTCGTATTGATTTTAACACGAGAAGTTATTGCTACAGTGGAGAAAACGTTATTCTTTCCCAATAAACGCGTTTACGCCAAATCCATTATTTCCAATACAAACAGTTTGGAGCCAGATCAGACGCCGGGTAACCCGGCGTCTGATCAGGCTCCAAACTGTTTGCCACTCAGATTTAAAACAATAATTAGAAATGTCAAAAAATGATAATTTCCTACATTTTAGCGATTTGCGTTTGCGTTTCGTTTGCGTTTAAACGGGAAAGAATAACGTTTTCTCCACTGTAAGTAATCCATATTAGTCCATCAATTGGCTGAGCATGGATACATTGACGTCTGCTTTAAAATCGTTGTCCGCTGGAATTTTACAATTGGAATTACGTCTCTGCATATTTCTAAAAGATTGACCGAAATTAAAAAAAACCATTTTGATCCGGATCAGACTCCGAGTAACTCGGCGTCTGATCCGGATCCAAACTGTTTTCCAGTGTTTTACATTATTACAAGTCATGCCAGCAATAAGAACTATCCTTAGGGAATAGACGTAAGTGGTCCCAAATAGTTTTGAATTACCGGTATTCATAATTTAACCTTTCTTTTGAAAATTTACACATCTTAGAAAGTAGCATTTAGCTTTAAAAAGACACAAAAAGGCTTTACCCATTAATCCCTGAAAGTTCAAATGGACTATTCAAGTTTTTATCTAAGTTTAGTTCATTGTTGACTATTTCGAGTTGTTTTACCAACATATTACAAATTAACCAACACAGTCCTCTAATCTTGGTCTACATTGTTTTCATAGGACAAGTGTACTCTTCACAATTAAACTGCTTGTAAATCCGGCCTTTACTCGTCATTAGGGTTCAATAATAATAAAAATAATAATAATGATAATAATAATTATAATAAATACTTTATTTAACGAGAGTGCTCATTTGATAAAAATTAATATTCCATGAGGTCCTCAACTTATATACAACGCATTTAATACTAAACATATAACAAACAACAATATAACACAATCAATATCAACTAGAAATTTGCAAGTACAAAAAGGTATCTTAATTAACATTTGATTCATATATAGTCATGCATATACAGTGTTCATTCTGGCATGGGTTTTGTGGTGGATCCCCCATTAGAATGACAAAATCCCCCATCAAAAGTTCTGACAGTGGGCCAATATCCCCCATTAGAATTGTAAATCCCCCATCAAAAATTCTGACAGTGGGCAAATCTTGTGCATTGTTTGTCCCAATCATGGCTGCAACAGGCAATTCTAGTTGCCCTGTCTGTCCACAAGACCATGCAGGAAAGAAAATACTTGACTCTTAAGAAATACTTTTTTATTGAGGTATGTTTAAAGCAATTATAAAATGGTTGGCCCTCTCCGAAATGTCAAATGGCCCACCACTTTTGTGGCCGATGGGCCAATGGCCCGCCACCAACTCAATCCAGAATGATCACTGCATATATATGCGTACTCTGCGAACGGTGTACCCGTTAAGATTACACCTGTGCGTCTTATGCAAACAGTGAAGACCTAAATCAGAAGGCTCTGATCTGGTTCAATGGGTTAAAAATCAATCTTATATTCTACTGTACCATCATGGTCGTTTGATACTTATTCAACTGTTAAGTAAATGTTTACTGTTACTGCCGCTGAGTGATGTTGATAACGCATTAAGCCTGGTGTCTACTAAAGTGGACGTTGACAAACAGTGTAGACTTTGGTGAGACGTCGTGTTACGCTGCGTTTCATCGGAGTCTGCACTGTTTGATATATATTTTTTAACTAGTTTGCTGTATGGACAAATACTGCAGTGTCTTTCATCATCATTGTTTTCTTCAATGAAATCTGCCAGCAAGTTTACATGGAGAGTTCATTGCAAGGATTGGAGGAATCAATTAATATACAGGCAGTATACAGACTAGAAAACGTTATTCTTTCTGGTTTAAACACAAACGAAACGCAAAGCACTAAAACGTAAAAAGAGTACAGCTTTTGAACAATTTTGATGAATTATGTTTATCTTAGTTCCAAACAGTTTGGAGCCAGATCAGACTCCGGGTTACCCGGCGTCTGATCCGGCTCCAAACTGTTTGTTATAGAAATTATAGTTTTAGCGTAAACGCGTTTATTGGGAAAGAAAAACGTTTCCCCCTCTGTAATGAGTATCTAAGCGTATCGCGGCGTCTCAAAAGAATCCAAACTGTTTGCAAAGAGTTAAACCATGCATACAACCTTTACTAATGGTAAAGCGATTTCGTATTGTATCCGTATTCAGGAACAAATCCCTTGATGACATGTTCATCGGGTGGATTCCGATTTGTTGTCCCATGGGATATTCCACGTGCTGTCTGTAATGATTCTGAAATTCACAGATACAGTCTGTCGGCGATAAAGGACGCAAGGTAGCTAAATAGATCAAGGACGTTTCAAATTCCGGATAACGTTGTTCTATTGGAATTAGGTATTTATTATATTTGAAACCTTTTCACCGCAGTAGGCATCTAAAGTCGACTTTGCAAACAATTTTGATCCAAATCAGACGCCGCGTTACGCGGCGTCTAATCTAGATCCAAATTGTTGTACATGTAGATATTTCTTCTGTGGAAACTGTTTTTAAATCTAAATTTGTATTAATAGTTGAGGCAATATTTTAAAAAGCAGACGATATAATGATTGTGAAAGCGTTAGAGCAGACGACAAAATTTTGAGCGATAAAAAGGTTAGGCAAACACGCATGGAAACGTTTTTATCTCTCTCGTTCAAAAAGTTTAAAGCGAATATAAATGCAAAACTATAAATAAATTGCTTTGGCAATTTTGCAAAACCATTTTACTACGCAAAATGTGCATTGCATTTTACCCTTAACTCCATTTAATTGTTTCCTTCGCTAAACAAAGTAGTTCAATTTTATACAGCAATGAATATGCAATATAGGAAATATTTTCTTTATATACACAGATTGTATAGCTTAAAGCTGGCTGAAAGTGAAGCAAAATGCGTATTTAGGCGCATTCTGATTTACTTTCAATCTGCCTTTAGTGGTCACCTTTCTCCAGATATATCAAGTGGCTAATTAGTGAAGGGTTAATATGAGTGGGATACTTATAACGTCAGATTATAAAAGTCTGAATTATTATTTAGTTCTCCATCTATTCCTGTCTCGTGACATCGTTTTGGAATCGTCTTGAAAAGACGATTCCAAAGAGATGCCACAAGACAGGATTAGATAGGGAAAACAGAAATTAAATGTATTTTAAAGTTTTGACTTACGACAATATTGATCGTACGAAGTTTTATGAAATGGGCCACGAAGCCGAGTAACTCGGTACCTGATTTGGCTCCAAAATGTTTGTAATGGGCATCCGATTATGGGATCCGTCTTACGAAACGTCGTACGACAAAAACTGTCGAAAGTCAAAACTTTAAAATGCATCTAATACAATTTATTATATGCCTTCGAATGATATCGAGCATTTCCGCGTGTATCTGCAGAGTAAAATACAAGAGTCTGTATCAGCCACCTTGTATCAGCCACTTTGTATTTTACTCTCGACGTCGCTTTCGATTTAACGTGACGTCATTTACGTACATGTACGAGTGCCGCGTTATTCTTTGTGGCATACAAAACTTCTCGTTCTGCTTCAAATAACTAATAAATTTTGGATATAAAATGATTTAAACAACTATTAAGTTGTTTCTGGTTTGTATTCAAGGCATATAATAAACACATTACCAGTTGGCAGTGCGCAACAGAGTGTTGCATTTAGCTCTCGACGTTTTTGGCGGAAACAACCGATCAGACTCGCGCCAAGGCGCTCGTCAGATCGGCTATTTCCGCCAAACACGTCTCGAGCTAAATACATCACTCTGTATCGCACAGTCAACTGGTAATGTGTATGTATCTGAGTTTTCCATCTTATCCTGTTTTTTACAATTCTTTGGAATCGTCTTGAAAAGACGATTTCACAGTGATGTCAAAAAACAGGATTAGATGGTGAAATAAATAAAATTTGAGATTTTTATAATCTGACTTTCGACAATATGTGTCGTACGAAGTTTCGTCAGACAGGCCCCTGAATCATAAACGCGTGTGTTTGGGAAAGGACATCATTTGTCCCCGTTATATATATGTAAGACTCAAATCGTGGGTCGGTCCCAGATCGAGGGCCGTTTAGAAAATCGTGGGCCGATCCCAAATCGAGGGCCAAAAATCTTGGGCTAATCCCAAATCGTGGGCCGTTTTGAAAAACCTGTATTGGTATTGTTCAAGGTGCCAATATGCGAAAATATGGATTGTGTTCAATAAATTCGGAGCTAAAATGGCCGGGTTTTTTATCTTGTGATGTACACTCTTCTACCAACTCGAACTTGTGAGCTCCGATTTCCGAACGGGCTTCCTCGATAAATCAGGATGCCAATTCGAAAATCGCGAGCCGATGTGAAACAAAAAAAACAAATGAAATTATATGACAACAGCCAATCTACAGTAATTGACACTTACCTGCGGGCATTCTTTCCACGGCAGTATTTAAAGTATCCTCCATTGCCTCTGGTGTACATTCCTTTTCAACCACAACAGCATCTATAACATAATTACGTTACACTATAGATCTATAACTTTATGTCTGCGTTAAGCTACCAAAATTATGTTATGAAATTGAACATTTATCTTCAATGGAGGACTAAATTAACTGCGTTTAAATAGAGGATAATTGTTTTTTTCAGTATAAGATAGAAATTTAATCCATTGAGTGAACATTAGACGTTATATTTTCACGAGTGGTGAAGCCTATCTTCAATCTATTGTCGGATGTAAGTAGCTTTGACTTACTACAGTGACCTGAGCGGTAATCGAACCCGAGACATCCCGCTTGGAAGGCGAGGGTTTAAACCATTTAGTCAATGTATAGCAGAATTATGTGTAATTCATATACGTGTACTAGTTATACGGTAAGCCAGAGACCCTTGGTACGAGTCGGGTCATGCCACGGTTTTTTCACATGTCATGGTACATAGGATATCGCTAATTTTCTTTGAAGTAGTTCCTATGCAATGCTTTTATTCACTTTAATCGTGCCTCAAATAGGGTATTCATTGATTAAATAGGCGTTACAACAAGTAAATCTACTGCAACAAAGAAATGGCGCCGCTTGACACAGGTTTAACTGTAAATCCATATGTAAACAGGAACGTCATGATCATACGTCATAATGATATGTATCACATAAACGTGCAAAATATAGAGGGCCGTAAAAATCGTATGGCCCACTGGGCATATATTTTATACTAATTTTCGAATCACCAAAATAATGTACTACTACGCCGACTGTAAATCAGTTAAGAGAATCTAGACAAACATAGATCACCACTAGGTATTGAAACATTTCGAAGTGTCCTAGAAACATTGTCCCTAGCAGTCTCGCAAACTCAGGCTGCAAATCAGGCTAAACTTAATACTACGTATATAGACTTTAGTATTAACAGTGACTCAGACGGTTTTCAAATTTAGACGTTACAATGATAATGACGTCATGTTACGTCTTGACGTTATTTTGAAAACGAAACTAGATGCTTAATGTCAAATGATCATTTTTAGTCAATTAGAACAACTTTAATTTAAATATTAATTTAAAATTAGAATATGGTATCAGAGAAGTCTTTTCACAACGTAATGGTGTTGATTTTCTTTACGTTAATATGATTGGTGTTTTTATCTACGGATGAATAAAACCGAATAACACCTATGACGAATCGTTTACCTAAGAGCCGAGGGCAAAAGTGAAAGTAAGACCTTTCGGATTTTCGTGTCATTTGGTGTTTATGTGATAAATAGGATATTAAATTCGTGTTTTTTCAGTAATAAATTTATTGAACTCGTTGGATAAAAATGATATAATGCTCGCCAAGGCTCGCAAAATATCATATTTATCCAACTCGTTCAATAAATTAATTACTGAAAAAACACTCATTCAATATCCTCTATATAGTCTGTTTCACTGTTTGTCGTGTGTACTACGCTATGTGTAAAGCTTATGTTATTAATACTCTTGATACATTATGAATGAGCTCTTACCTCACTTTTGAATAACTTTGTTAGAGTGTCTCTAACAATGGGAAAATACGCTGTCCTCAAAGACTCATACAGAGAGTCTGCCTTCCTGTGGTCCAACGCATGGCTTTCTCGTATCTTACATACCACTTCTTCTCTAGTTAGGCATCTACGGTGACTCTCCTCAACTTCCCGACTTCTCCTGTATAATAGCCGCGTTTGTTCTTCATAAATATAGTGTTCAAGAATGTTTTTGCACTTTTTCTCGTTCACAGTAGTACTACACGCTACAGCAATGCGTTTAGGTCCCAACTTCGGGTTTTCTGCCTTCAATCTGGCCACTTCTGTTATATCCTCCATCTCATCCCAAAACCAATTAGGATTTGGATCCTTTGACAGTGCTTTTTTTTCATTTTGGTATAAACGGTGTCACACCTGTACGGAAGTGCTTCCGGGTCGTACGGTGCCTAAATAGTTCCTAATTTATATAGTGAAAAATTGATGTGTGTGTGTTCATGGTCATATTTTTTATTGAAAATGCTGATTAACTGCAGATGCATTTGTTTTTGAGCTGAAATAGTGATGTTGTTGATAAATCAAAGGTGTTTCTGGGTTCTATTTGGGAACTAATTTGTGAGAACATGTGGTCAGAGATGCGAGTGTGGTGCGGCGGGTCATCAACTTTCATTTTGTAAATATTGACGGTGACCTTAGAAATGTGAAATTTGTGGAAAAGTTGAACCTTAATGGTATCTTTTTCTTTTGTTAATTCTGGTGCCATGTTATTGCTTTCCATGGAAACAGGGTCGTTATATTGACCGGTAGGTCCTGGAACTGGACAGAGACAGGAGAATATTGCCAATTTACTATAGAGTTCTATGGAGGACTTTTGTACAGGAGTGACACCTAACTGGACACCGATGTCAATAAGCGACTCCATTGTTTGTTTACACTTAACGGTAAAATACGTGACGTCACTTGCGCAAAAGTCGTTTGTTTTGACGTCGCGTCATTTGGCGCCACCATTTTGGGACATTTTATTTGTGTTAATTCCACTAGTTAATATATTGTTTGTTTATTTAAAGATCTGTGAGACGTTTTATAACCTGCATATAAGCTAATTTTGTAATAATGGGTTTTAATTTTAAGGTATGGCTGAATTATATATGGTTTACAAATCGGCCCACGATTTGGTTGGAAAACGGCCCTCGATTTGGGATCAGCCCTCGATTTTCGAAACGGCCCTCGATTTGGGACTGGCCCTCGATTTGAGTCCTACATATATATTAGTGAAGTTAAGTTCATGGTGCAAAATAATGGCCAGCTTTAAACCGAGTCATGAAAATTCTCATGTAGGAGTCTTTACGTTAACCTATTTGTGCCCACGATCCCATATATATGGGACATAGGCAAACAGTGTAGACTCTGATCAGAGTCTACACTGTTTGCTGATAGGAATTTCAATATAAAACAAAATGAAAATGAAAATTTTGACCAGACTTCCCTTTGATTAAAAATGGACTAATCCAATAAATAAACATTAAATATTCCACTGGGCACAAATGGGTTAAACTCATTTCTGCTGTAAGAAACTACATGTGTAGGTTTTTTAACTTCTTGAACACGAGTTGCGAAACAACGATTGCCTTTGCACTTATAATAGTTGAGATCAAGATTAGATTGTCCATCATGATCTATACTGTTTGTTACTCTCACTCTGTTTCGAAACGAAATTTGAAAAATCTAATTTTAGAACAATTGAAGACGACAAGTACAGCAGGCGACAATTTTAAGACATTATTCTTTGCTGTTTTTAAAACGAAAAGAAAAGTAAAGGCGTTTTATATTTGTAATAAAGTGTAAAATGTAACTCTTTTTTTTTTTTTAATATTCTGTCAATTTATTTAATTTGCATAAAGTTTGGAGCCTGGTCAGCTTTACATGTTTGGTGCCCAGTGCGCTTAAAGTTAAGATAGGAAACAATAACTGCTGGACAATGGACGCTTGGTCCCAGTAGACCAGTATATATGACAGAGCTGACTATGTTTGAATTTCAATATCTATATAGAACAAAGTGGTTAGAACAAAGTGATTATTCAATAATTAGTGGTTTCAATTATTTAAAATCAATGCTCGTTTGCTTTTAACAGGAGAGATGATTATCAATATGCGAATAAGTGTTCTGCCAATTCCAATTCCACATCGTAATTGATTCCATGGCGCGTGTAGACGTTAATGTATCCGGCGTCCACTTCGAATTTGATCGGAAAATATTGGATGATAAAAAGTTTCACCGGCTAACTCGAATGTGCGAAGATGCCAGTAAAAATGGCAAACCTCTGCAATTCGTCGAGGACAGACCGTCGGAAAGTTTTGCCGCCATCTTGACCTACTATCAAACCGGCGAACTTCACATGCCGACGGGAGTGTGTCCCGGTTCCTTCAAGAAAGAGCTTGAGTATTGGGAGATAGAACAAGATGAACTCGCCGAATGCTGTCTTTATAGGTAAGGGTACAGTGGAGAACACGGTATTCTTTATCGTTTAAATGCAAAATGAAAAACAAACGCATTACAATTAAACATAGAAAATGACAATTTTTCGACAATTCTGGCTATTCATGTTGATCTGAGTGGCAAACAGTTTGGGGCCTGATCAGACGCCGGGTTACCCGGCGTCTGATCTGGCTCCAAACGGTTTGTATAGGAAATAATAGTTTCAGCGAAAACGCGTTTATTTGGAAAGAATAACCTTTTCTCCACTGTAAACACTTACGGTAAAAGACTAGATGTTATTAGCTCTCTCACACCATAAACGTTTAATGGAAAATTGTTTCACTAGTCAGGGTCGATTGTAACAATATAATTGTTTTTAACAATCATATAATGGCCATGAACTGATTTTAACAATATATTGAAAAATGACAAACAGTGACCATTGACTTCTTTTTAACCATATATTGAAAAATGACAGATAGTGAAGACCCTGATTAAAGGACAACTGCAGGAACCCTTTTATCAGGTTTCTAGTATTCAATTTATGCATATGTCTTATATTCTCTTACACTGGTATATTGTTTGTAAGGACTCGTCTCTACGGCTGAATGGGTTAAGGATCAAAATAGCTCTACTGTATCTTCGTCAAACGCAAAACATTCTTCTCTTACCTGATTTAATAGAGGAGACTAACTATATAAAGCGTAAATAATAACATTTTATATGGCATTGCATTTCAAAACGAAATGCAGGTAAAATTCGCAAAAGCAACACTTACATATTAAATTGTCGAACCACCTAAAACAAACAATACCTTAACTCGACTACGGGAACTGATTTTTGCTTTGTTTCTTTCTGTTTCTTAGCGCACCGTCAAAGTATAGTCAAGGTTGACTGATTGATGTACAACATAGATATAGATGGAACTGTCTTTTCTATCTGAATTGAAAGTAGCAAAACTTTAAAAAAAATATATAAAAATACTCCGTTCCGGGACGGAGAAGAAAAGGCAATGAATATAAATTTCGGTAATATTTCTTAAGGATGTTTAGACCAATCATATCTGTAATGCCATTACGCACGATAGTCTAACAGGAACCTGTCATTATCGTTTTTTTAGAGAAAAGAATTGTCAGAAGGTATATATAGAGACGAGGGGTACAACTGATCGTCAGTATATTCTCACCCTATCTCGACAAAACCGGGCATATCATGAATAAATATTGATGAACCGACACATTTGTTGCATTTCTGTCTAGCTTATATAATACCCTTCCATAACAACATAACATAAAACCAACTGTAAGCATGCACTTTCAACAGTAACTGCGTCTACTCACTGAAATCACCGATTTTCGGAAAACAGGACAGGGGTTCGTTCATAGCTGACACAGCATTGACCACTACTGTACGCTTGTTTAGGCGGTAATATCGAGCATGACAGTCATACATGTACAGTTCCATAGATATACGTTTTGACCACAGGGACCCGACACGATTGATTTTTGAGAGAGAAAAAGTGTCAGAAGGTATATATAGAGACTCTATATATACACCTTATGATATTTTGTCAGCTGTATGACTGTCATGCTCGGTATTAATGGTTCGGAACAATGACAGATGACCAAATTATCCATTCAAAAGCCAAGCGTCCATTAGACCATTACCTTCCATAATTATTGACCGCATCATTATGTTCTTACTTTATATAACAGTTAAACCTAAAATAATCAATCGTTTAACCATTTCGCTACTTTAGGCGACCGAAGTCGATTTTTCATCAGTTTTGATTCAGATCAGACGCCGCTCTGGATCAAAACTATTTTACAGTCGTATCGATACTTCAGTCAAGTCATAATGCCTTTACCCTGACTAACAAACGAATGTACGGACGTCAGTATTAGAACAGACGAAAGTTGACGCTGAAAGGGTTAAAACAGACACTAACACGTTACGATTGAATGGTTAAATACATCGGAAATAACAATAGTCATTAAATCGTTTATTTACATATCATTTTCTGCGTACAGTTGTCGTTTGCATTATTTGATTAATTTAGGCATTTTGACATTAACAACATTACAGTAATAGATCTATATGTGTCGTGCGGATTTGATCCAAATCAGAAGCCGAGTTTCTCATGTATCATCTAAAGCCAAACTGGTGTTTCAAATGCCAGTGAAACCACTGTTGCAATAAAACCATCGATAACTGGAACATTTGTTTTTACATAAATATACAATATTATATAATGAACATACTGCTTAAATAATTCGTCTTCTCATAGTTATACAATTTAGATTTGTATTCGTTTTGTAAGAAAATTCGATATGAGTGTCGAAAAGTTTGTATCCTAGTCAGGATATTAGTGTTGTTCGCTTGGCATTGGATGGTTTAATATACTATCTGTATTATAACAACGACATTATATTCAGCTGAGAAATTGTTGTCAGCAGGATGTTGTCGATTTTAAATATTTGGATGGAAGAAACATTGTATCGAATGCCCAACATTTGAATCTTGTTCAGAAACCGCGTTACTCGGTGTCTGATCTGGATCCAGACTGTTTCAAACGTGATAAAAGTCACGATATCAATAAAATGATTCACTAGGAACATAAGCTGGAGACAAACAACGTATAATCATTATAAAACCAAATATTAATTCAGAACGAAAGAATGGACAGTCTATTGAACCTTCTAGCTGTTGTTGAGCAATATGTCCCTCAATACGATCATTTTAAAGAAGTTTAATGTATTTGGTGCTTAAAGTAGATGGCTGCATGTAAACACAATATAAGGTAAGGCAGAAAACTCGTTTGTTGGGCGTTCATCTTGCTATCAGTCGTCGTCTGCATATTTTAACATGTAAACATTTAACACAATTTATTGTCTTCTTGTGAAATATTGTAATAACGAAATTGTATTTATTGTCGACGAACAGAGTTGGGATTGGATACAAATATTTCCAGCCTTTTATTATTAGACTATTTATCTGCAGGAAGTCACACAGAAAAATCAATATAGACCGGTATGACACTGACAATGGACAATGAAAACTACGAAAGACCATCGATGACATTTCCACGTCAAGATTACACACACTAGAATTCATTATTCCACGATTTCAACTTCACAAATTTACAAATAAATACGAAAGACTCAAGCAGGAGACGCAACACAAACAAAACACCCATCTCTCAAGCAGAACACACACACAATCATACCGCAACAAACACACACACACACGCAATACCATTCCTTCATCTAAACACTAAATAGAAAACAACACGCAAGACAAACATAAAGCAAAGTGAACATAGGAGCCCGCCTTGGTACGGTCAGTAGCAATCAATAATTAACTATAAATATAACCATTAAACAACCACTGGGGGGTTAAACCTGGGTTTAGGGGCGCCCAACCTCACTCTTATCTCCTATATTCACATATAAAGACGAACAGTGTACATAAAATATAAACCCTGTTCCAAAACCTTACAATAAAAAAGACCGCCAACACAGTAAGTAAATACATGTAAAACATCTAACAAAAAATCTATGACAAGATTATAAGTAACACGGGAAAGAATCTAACATTCAAGCCCGTGCTAAAAATAACCCACTGTGGCAACGGTCAAATTGTACTCAAGCGACTAGTCTGTAGTCACGAGTAACTGTAAGACATGGATGGGTTCAGGGTACGACAGAGAGGGAGAGAAAAAACAAAGCACGAAAATCCGACATAACTCTCCCGGTTAAGGACGGCTTTAGAGATACATCATCATGTAGTGCTAAGCCCTGTCTGTCGTCGCACAACCAAAGAGAAAAGCATGGTTATCAATTGTAGATTGATCGATAACCAAACGTGAAGTGCGCAGCAATATAGTTGGATCATAATCTTTTTTGAGGAAGAATCTAATACGTTTCACAAACAGGTTTTGAAAATGAATATGTCCAAGAATCTTACGAAGTTTGTAAATAACATCACCATAAAACTCCGGATGTACAAGTACGATTGCATGATTGAAGAAATGCAATACAATGTATTTCCTTTTCACGATCCGACAATATCTCAATTCCATGATTAGATAAGGTTATAAACAGATAAGACCCTTATTTTAAGTGCGCGGTAGCGGGAAAGATAATTTCATTCTACCATTGTTTCTCGTCCATATATCGTCTTTTAATGCCTGACGACTTTTCAAGGGTCTGTCGGTTTTGGTATATCTGCTGTGTTCAGTTGCCACTGTTTGCGGCTAAGGTTAGCGGTCTGTGGCCCGTGTGCAGCATGCAGGGTATTTCATACCAGGTAGCCAACCAGCTATTGAAGGCCATCGCCGGCCATCGAATTATTTACTGAACCCACGACTGTGTGTCTCTTTGTGGTTTTGTTTGCCTGTCAATTTATCTGTCTGTCAACCCTTTAACATTGGCTATGAGTTTGGAAACTACATATGATGTAGACTTCATATTTACATGTAGCATGTGTATTCAACCCGAGAAGCCACTCAGCTAAGCGCAACTTGGGTTATGTCAAACAAATGTCAATGCTTTTTAAGATCAAATAGGCTAGATGTAACATTAACTCTTTTGAACCCTAGTCACGCATAAATGTGTCATTTGCAAACAATGTACCTATGAGGAGTACGCTTGTCCTATGCAAACAGCGTAGACCCTAATCAGGGGGCTCCTTATGGAGCCCTCTGATTAGGGTCTACACGTTTTGTAAAATATATCGTTAAAAACCATCCTATTTATTCAAAAATTGTTAATTGGAAATGTTCATTTAAAGGTTTAGGGGTGAAGGAGTTTACCCAAACTTTAGATCTACAGTGGAGAATCTGTTATTCTTTCCCGTTTAAACGCAAACGTACGCAAACGCAAAGCACTAAAACGTAGAAAAGAACAACTTTTGGACAATTCTGATATTTCATGTTTATCTTGGTGGCAATCAGTTTGGAGCCTGATCAGACGCCGGGTTACCCGGCGTCTGATCTGGCTCCAAACTGTTTGCACTGCAAATATTAGTTTTAGCGTAAACGCGTTTATTGGGAAAGAATAACAGATTCTCCACTGTACGTGTGATAGAGATTTCATATTTGGCTGGTGTAGAATCCCTTGAGCTCAGTACAACTTCATGTCAAAGAAAGTTCAATGTCATTTAGAGGTCATTTTCACGCCCGCCAGGAGACATAGTGCTTCACACATATTGTTCAAATTTAATACACAGATAAGTACAGTGTAAATCAATAAAGGCACTGTAAAGTTATCGACACAAGATCCAGATATTCAAAATATTTCCAAACACTAAACAAAATTCGAATTACAAGTTGAAAGTAAATTTACAAACAAAATATAATGTTTTATCTATAATCTGCCTTACTTGTTTGAAAACATTCAATAAATAATAGATAGATTGGCTTTTAACCTTTTAACCCATTTAAACCCAATAGTGATACGTATACATGTAGTCCAAGCGGCGTTTACAAACAATACAGTATAGTAATAAGGTACGCCTGTCCCATGAAAACAGTGTAGACCAAGAATCAGAGGACTTCTACAGGAGTACTCTGACAAAGGTCTGCATTTTTGTCAATTTGCAATAATTATATTGTTAAAATCAACCATATATATTACGAAATGAAAGTACTGAGGTAGTGAATGCTTGTGGTTTCAGTTTTTTTATTTGAGTTTCTTATGATTTTCCGTCGGTTAAATAGTATTTAAAGACATTACTTGACCTAGCTTGTGTGGTTAGAGCAACAATCAAATTCCAGGTACATTAGCCACCGTTCGCGGCAATGGTTGTGAGTTTTGTAAGTTGTAAGTTTTAATAAATGGATTTTGATTAGATAAAATAGATCTATATATCTGTAGGAACAGTTTATCTCCAGATGAGACGCACTGTTACTTAGCGCCCTAATTGCTTCCAAACTGTCCGGCACTGACAAGGTCACTTCTAAAACTTATAGCTACAGCCCATTTTTTAAATAGTAATTACTCATTTCAGAATGAAAATGAGCTAGACTTATATTACTGGAAGTTGGATTTACCATTTGGAGTCTCAAGGGTGTTTGAGTTAATGCAGCTTCATTCTGTATGTTCTTTTCATTATTCAAATATATGGTGACTGTGTCACTGGCATTCAGTCATTAAACCAAGCGCGACTTGGATTACGATTGCAAACAATTTGGATCCAGATCAGACGCCGCGTTACGCGGCGTCTTATCTGGATCCAAACTGTTTGCCACTCATCTCCAACTTTTCGGCTGTTTGAAAAGCTTTAAATCAATTATGTTTATTTTCGCAGACGAAAGATTTGAAGCAGAGGACAATTTAGCAGAATAATAACATAGTTTCGATTAAGGATAAATAGTATACTGAACCGAATAAATATGAAATCTCTTGTGTGCAGATCAGGTCCTTTGATCTGCTTTCACTCTTATAATGCTGAATTAGCATCTGCTTAAAGTATACCATCTGCGATTTTAAACTAATATACTAAAGAAACTTTTAATATGAGTGCATGAAACGGCACCAGATCTGCATTCAAACTGATTCCATGCAGCATTTTATGTAAACAATCAAATAATTGACATTTGCACACAATCAAATATTATAACACTCTCATATCGTGCTTTTTTTCTAAACAAATATCGATTTCCCATCTATTTTTCGGTTTCTTTTATAAACAGTTGCAGATTACAACTGTGAAGCAGACGATATTGTTAACCCCTTCACTGTCATGGCGCCATCACTTTTAAACTATTGTCGTCTGCTTTTATTTTTCAAAGTCAAATAGTAGGTATTTTGACGTAGGCAACATTTTGAAATGAGTGTCAAAAATATGGATCCTGATCAGATGCCGTGTTACGCGGCGTCTGATCAGAATCCAAACTTTTTGCAAATAACCATTGTACTCGGAGTAAGGCAGAGAAGGGATTAATATGTCTTTCTTTCATTGTTTTAGATATCATGCATTTCTGGACGAAATAGAAACGAGGCAGGCATTTTTGAAAGACACTACGGAGCCTGATGCCACCATACCGTTGTTTGTTGCTGTTACAACCGGAAGTAGCGTATCGAAATTCAGAACGAGGCTTTGGAATATTGTGGATTACCGTGAGAATTCGGTTATTGCTAAGGTTTGTTTTGCGCATTGTTTCACCTAAAATGTAGTTCATAAGTTTTATTTTACCTACTTTAGCACAGACAGTCGTCGTTGTCATCAACTTCGCCAACAATAACATTATAAGCACTATTCCAAACATTAACAATGGGTTACTTAAAAAAAAGAGTTATAACATTACAGACAAGAACGTAAAGAACAACTTTTATTTCTGACGTGTACATAGTACATCGTTACACAAAATATAATATACATGTATATGTTTACAATCACGCTACAATATTCATATAACCATGTGTAACAAAGAAATACTTCCAGCCATCGTTCATACAATACATTGTCCTCAAATGATACCACATGTTCACAGTAACCGGGTGTCACCACATTACGACAACATCTCAAAATATTATTCGAAAGAAATACACATGTAGTACAATGAGAAATGGCACCCTCTCTACAACATGCAGTAATATAATAACACTACCTTATATATATACCACTGTACATATTTCGCTATTATGAGGTTATCTAACAGTGTTGAGTACAATACTGAATTCTATTGGACGAGTACTCAGCAGTCATAATCCATATTTGAGTAAATAATAAGATACTGGTGCAAAGATATTACCTCTGATATTTTAATTGGACTCTCAACATAAGGCTGAAACTCTACCAGGCATGTGTCCTAAGCATCCTTCTATATGGCAGTGAAACATTGACACCATGTGCAAAACAGAAGACAAGACAAAATTAAAAAACACCTACCACATGAGATGCCTACGTCGGGTATTTGGTATCACCTGGACAAAATAACTAACTGCGAAGTTCTTATAAAGGCAAGACAGCCTCCTTCTTTGCCATGTTAAGCCAGAGACGCATATGCCGGCTTAGTCACGTGCATAGAATGGACAATGGCTGACTCGCAATAGAACTGTAGTATGGTCAACTGAACAAGGTTCTCGTCCCGTTGGTTGGTCATACCTTAGGTAATTGGAATTATGCAATAAAGACATAAGGTCCGCTCGCATGGACATCAAGTCATGGGAGAAGAAAGCAGAGAACCTCTCATCCTGGAGACAAGAAACCAAGATGGGCATCAAGAGGCCAGAGGAACAGAGAGTTCACAAGCAAAGACAGAAGACGCTGACACGACACACATCTTGTTCAGCAACCTAAACAAACTAAGACTACATCTGCAGGGATGCCATAAGTTGACATAAAAATTCCTAAGATTTTCAAAATTGCATTTTTCAAGTGCGATTTTACGAATCGTACCTTTACCCCATCGCCTGTTTCTTGTTTTGTTGACATGCGACTTCTGAAAGCATGCTGTAAGTAAAGCAGAATGCGCCTTAAGGCGCATTCTGCTTTACTTTCCGCCTGCTTTAAGCTACCATATACTGGGAAAAAATCCGAAGATTTAGGGAAAATCCGGAGAAATGACAGCCCTGCATCTGCGACGACTGCAGCAGGGACTGTCACTCCAGCATTGACCTCTACAGTTATCGCAGACGATGTTCAAGCTCCACTTCATGGGCCAACTCATCGTTTTCATAGATGGACGGAGGCTGCCAATACGAACAATGTCTAGTTGATAAGGAAAACTGGTTTGAAGAACTAGATTACTAATGTAAAAACGTTATTAAATAAGTAAGGGTTTTCGGTGTATTCACACATAAAAGAAGTTTCGATACAAAGCGTTTCCCATCTTTGTTAAGGCAAAGTGTTATTGTTATGTATAAATGCGATATGGCAATACATGTATAAAGACATAACGGCCGTGCCCTTGAATAATACAGTTTCATAAAGTCGAGTTTACGTAAGAACGATATTTAAATTAACTGACTACTAGTTTAATGTGTATTATAACAAGGCTTAAATTATCAGCCCATTCTCTTCTACAAGCTGGTAGGTATTCTAGAAATGCACTACCAAGAACTGAGCGTTTATGTGAATGATATAATTTGGTGGTAGATCTATTGACGATATTTAACCCATTTATGCCAAGTGGATTCTTTTATGTTTTATACTGGATTAATCCATTTTTTATCAAAGGGATGCCTGGTCAAATGTTTCAATTTCATTTTGTTTTATGTTGAAATTCCTATCAGCAAACAGTGTAGACTCTGATCAGACGCCGCATAATGCGGCGTCTGATCAGAGTCTACACTGTTTGCCTATGTCCCATACATGGGATCGTGGGCACAAATGGGTTAACACGTTATCATTACATGTCCATGTTTTTTTAAAAAAAGGAAAACAGTTTTCTTTTTTTTTTACCGAATACCGTATACTTATGTTCAAATTAACGTATTTTTTTAATCTAGTAATAATTCTTCTTTTTTACCAATCTATTTCTGTATTTAGAGCTAAATTCAGGAAATCGAAATCTTTCTCAGCAATTACAATATGTGATTGCTACCATAACTCATTAAAATCTGTATTTATTAATTAACATTCCACTTTCCAAGATCTAGTCAATTTCTGACAATGTTGTTTAGTGTAATACATTGCAAAATGTCAAACAGTGCAGACGCTAATCAGAGGACTCATACAGGAGTCTATAATCTTAGCATAGGGCAAATGTACTTTTCATAGATTCACTGTTTGTAAATGGTGCGTTTACTCATTGGCGGTGTTAAGCAGTTCTACGTTTGTATTCCTCTAAAACTGAATACTGTATACTATATCATTTCTACACTATATAGAAACATGTAAACTGAATAATTATTAAGTTCCCCCTCATTCATACGTTTTTATTTTTACAATACTATAATTATATACTACATGTGGGTCCTGTGGGATACAATATTGACCAGGTGCCTAGCTGGTGGATTTTAATTGTAACGAGTGTCCCTGTTCTCTTTGAAACCAGTTGGCTGCGGTACTGTGGTATCATTTTAGGACCATGGTTGTATAAACTATGGCTAGAAGTGAAGTAATACTTTTATATTTCCTTTTTATATACTCAACAAACCTTCTAATCGGTCACCTTATATTTCATTCAGAAAAAAAGAAATATAAGGAAATGTAATTGTGTTACAATGCCAATGTAATCAATTTTGAAACAGACTATCACAATTTTCCGGCTATCACCTTTCCTCCTAATCTTTAACAACACCTTCTATGGAGGCACCCCATATTTTGAAACTCTCAGGGGTGTTTTCATTTCTAAGGCCCAATGTTATTAATGCGTATTGCCCCCGTCAGCTGCAATAACAGTTTCGTATCGACTTTTCATAGACGAGAAGAGTTCTGTAAAAGTATTGACGACCTGTTTTTCCCACATGTTGACGACGTCACGCTCCAATGCGTCAAAATTGGGAGTCTGGGGCAAGAAACAAATGCGTTTCTTTAGAATGTCGCAAACGTGCTCTGTAGGGTTAAACTCGTTTGTATCGTCGGGCCAAAGATGTCTGGTGATGAATTTATCTTGAAGTGGCCGCCAGCAGTGACAGCCCACCTGTCGTAGCCGATTATGTACCGTCTTGGGTGTGACGTTACGGCCGTGTTGACCCTTAAGCTGTGTTGCCGTCTTTGCAACGGGAAGAAGTCTGTCGTTCAGGTGCGTTACTACAATGTATCGGTCCTAGGAGTGTTGGGCGGTCTGCTCTACTTCATGTGACGTCAAATGTCCGCGTTATAGCCTTAGTGTCCGGTTAAAAGTTCTAGCCACACATGCAAATGGACAGAAACATTTCCTAATATGGAATTCACGGAAAATCGGTCTTGTTATGTTTTCACTTCCGGTATTTCTCGGTGGTTGAATCTTATTTGCCGTCAGAATACTCCAACGTGCAGCATTCCGACGGCTCTGTCGCTCTCCTCGTGTGTTATTCTCGCCATTTTAGGTGTTTTTCGGGCTAGGTAGTCATTGCAGATTACACTCGTGTAATATTGCGGGCAGAGACTTTCTTCCATACTTTAAACGTGCAAATTAGGCGAAACAAGCTAGGTGTTTGTTCTGACGTTCACGACGTGGAGCAACGTATATAAATTCCAAAATTAAGGAACGCTAAGAACCCATCATATTGTGTTTAAAATATCATAAATGTGAACTTAGTATTTACAGACATATGTAGCTTTAAAAAGTGACCGATTAGAAATTTTGTTAAGTATATGTGATTGTATGAATATTTTAAAATGACTGTCAAACACATCTGCGTAGTATGGTTCGTGTAAATATATTCTATGTACAAGTCAAAAATAAAATGTGTGCTGTTCTGTTCTGTTCTTTTGACATAGAGGTAAACACAGTTATCCATTTCAGTCATGATATTGAAATACTTAAAATAATGAGATATGTATATAATTTCACAACAACTATAAAAATGATAATAATAACGATAATAATAATAATGATCATAATAATAATAATAACCATAAAAACATCACGTTCAAACACACGTCACATTTTTATTACATACATTCAGCCATACAATCAAAGAGAATAATCTTTTGATCATTCTCTTTGAGTTAATGGCTGAATGCATGTAACAAATGTGATGTGTGTTTGGATGTGAATTTCTTTGAAAAGGGTCCTTTGAAGTCGAAAAATTAGAAAAGAGCAGTTTATGTATTAATACTATTTTATTTCCCTATCTGGAATATTGTTATTATATTTATTATCATTAAAAAGTAATTATTATTTATTCATTGATGATGTTAAACTAGTAAAAGTACTCATTGTCATTACTTTTATTACTATACGTTTAACACTTTTTCCGCCTAAGTCGCCTAATGTCGATTTTGCAAACAGATTGGATCCTGATCAGACTGTTAGACACTCGATTCGAATTTGTATGAGTCATACTGCCTTAAATGTAACTTTGAAAGGGTACAGTAGAGAATCTGTTATTCTTTCCCGATAAACGCGTTTACGCTAAAACTATTTTTTCTTTTACAAACAGTTTGGAGCCAGATCAGACACTGGGTAACCCGGTGTCTGATCAGGCTCCAAACTGTTTGCCACCAAGATAAACATGAAATATCAGAATTGTCCAAAAGTTGTTCTTTTCTACGTTTTAGTGCTTTGCGTTTGCCTACGTTTGCGTTTAAACGGGAAAGAATAACAGATTCTCCACTGTAGCCTGTTTCTAGTTTTGAAAATAGGTGGCGACTTAAAGCAGGTTGAAAGTAAAGCAGAATGCGCCCTAAGCCTGCTTTATGTTACCACCTGTTAGAATTAAGAAAATATTCCTTCTGATACATATTCATGACTGTACAGATTGGAATTCTTTTCTTCCGCGGAGGATTAAACGGAATGCGCTACATGTAAAAGGCGCTTCTATAAGGTAATGGGTTGAAAGGTTAACGGAAGAGAATATCGTTCTTATTCTACCGTATCAATATTTGCAGGTGTACTTTGTGCTGGTGATACTTATGGTCCTCGTGTCCATCATAAGCACGGCCTTTTCTACATTAGCAATCTTCCACCGCTCTCTTACCAAGTGTGAGCTGCTTGAGTACTTACAGCACGCCGGACATAAAGAAGCTGGCAGAGTTAAGGAGCTTTTTAAAAATCCTGACTGCTCTAATTTCGATGATGCAGACAGCGGTAGCATCGACGAAGACGACTTGGATAGTTGGTATTACTTTTACGACTATTATGCAGATGATTACGACAACTTCACCACACCAGTCAGTGTCGAAAGAAAAGTTTCGCTTAAGACGTTGTCGATACCCTATCTGACAGTTCGCAGGCGTCCGTTTGATTACGTGGATTACCTTGTTGTTGCCTTTTTCACTGTCGACCTTATATTAAGACTCTATTCGTGTCCCTCCCTACTGAAATACTTCACGTCTATAGTGAACATCATCGAGCTGATGGCGCTGGCTGGAGGCTACACACATCTTATCGTTGTGAACGTACAACGCCACAGGCTGTATGAAGAAACATGGGTCCGTATCATCGACTACTTCCAAGTTTTCAGAGCTCTTCGGCTTTTTCGTATCGTCCGCAATGTTCGGGCTAGCAAGGTCCTCGCTTATTCGGTGCGGCAGAATCTTAGGGACGGAACTATGTTGGTAGTTCTCATGCTGGTTGGACTAAGTACGTTTGCAACGCTTTTCTACTTTATCGAGAAGAGATCTACCGTCGATTCTATTCCGTTGGCTTGGTATTGGGCTGTAGTTACCATGACAACGGTTGGTTATGGCGACATTTCTCCACAAACAGGCGGTGGACGCGTAATAGCGGCGATATGTGCATGTTCTGGTGTGATTCTGTTGGCAGTGGCCTTGCCAATATTCGTAAACAATTTCCTAACTCTGTATCAGTACTCAATTATAGGCGACGATATCCAGAGAAGAAAATCTATGAAGAAAAAACTAAAAGATGCCATTCATGTAGTATCTGTTACAAGACAAAACATAAAACAACAAAACCAGCAGAATGGCACATCTCTGACGACGACCAAAATTGGAACCAATACTGAAGACGTTGGTTGATCATCTAAAATGAGTCGAACCCTGACAAAGCAGACTATCGAATGTAGCATACCGTAAAGACCAAATTAAGAAACCTTAATGGATGTGTGGTATCTTATCAGTCTACACTTTTGTTATGCATTTGAAACTATCAATTGGCAATTTATAAGCAGTGTAAACTCTGATCGGCCGCGGTGTTTTTGTTTCTAAATGCGGCGTGGGTGGAGATCTTCAATTTTATAATGTCCGATTCTTACAGGAAATCGGCGTCTGAAAAGTCGAATTGCTTGATTCTTGTTGAATGCTGTTTTGAAATTAAATACATTAACTTTTCACCGCCTCATCCGAAGGCTATGGTTATTTGCAAACTGTTTAGATCCTAATCTGACGCCGCTTGACTTGGTGTCTGGTCAGCAATCAAACTGTTCGACGATATTGCAACAATTTAATGCTGTACGATATAATGCATTGCAATGACGAACGAAGTTGCGACATGACGCGACAAACTACAATATGGCATGATATAGCGTCAATATGACACGACATTCTACAATGGGGTACAGGGCTGCGACAATGCGATGCAACGCTCTACAGAGAAGCACAGCAAAGAACGTGGCGCTCTACAATGAGGAACGATATTGCGACAATATCACGGGAAGATCTATAATGAGATGATTCTCTAAAGGAGAGTGTGTTATGTTCTGTATTGACGCATGACACTAAAGCAATGTGACTGTGCAATTTCCAACACGACAATGCATCGCTATATACACGAATATCGTTATATACAGTTTAAAAATATATTTGTCCAAAATTTTATACATGGAAATGGGGTTGGGTCACATGGTCAAAAACATGAATTACTGGCTTAAGGTTCTCTCCCTACATTAGTTACGACAACTTTCCTACATGTTTAGGGCCCAATCCATTTGTAATACCGTATCGTGTATCGGTAAAGTCGTGTACTATGAGTGATATCATATATATAGCTCTTACATTTATACGGCCGACAATATAATGGTTCTAACAGGAATCGAAGGATATTTACATTCCATAATATGTCAATACGTATAGATCTGAATGACTTCATAAATGCTACGGTTTAAGTTTTACAATTCAAATGATTTGAATCGTGTATCCGTTTTTACTTTGAAATTTAGTCAGGCTTGCTTTCAATAAACACTTATATAGTGAAGAACTTTGTGGACAGATAAGACTACTTAACCCCTTACCCCATAGACTGTTCTAGTTTTGAAGACAGATGATCACTTAAAGCAGGTAGATAGTAAAGCAGAATGCGCCTTAAGGCGCATTCTACTTTACTGTCAGCCTGCATTAAGCTACCATCTGCTAGAATATGGGAAATATGTACCCACAGTAGAGGGATAAATTATAGGTGTGAAAAGGCGTATTAATGGGGTAATGGGTTTATGCAAAACAGAACAACTACATATGTCTGTAAGAGACAGTTTATAGCATATTGAAGTACAGTCAAACTCGATTATTCGAACTTGTTGAAGGCTAACATTCTAAATCGTGGTTACCCATTTATGACCAGTGGATTTTTCCATGTTAAAAGTTAATATATTGGATTAGTCCTTTTTTATCAAAGGGGTGCCTGGTCAAAGTTTTCATTTCCATTTTGTTTTATGTTGAAATTCCGATCAGCAAAATGTGTAGACTCTGATCAGAGTCTACTCTGTTTGCCTATGTCCAATATATTGGATCATGGGCACAAATGGAATGGGTTAAGCCACGTTTTGACTTTAGTTTAAACATATTTTATTCAGGAAAAACATTACATAATTATTAACATATTTGACAGCATAATAAGGATTAGAATGGAAGCATAAATGCTTATTAGGTTCTTCTCCTTAACAGTTGGCATATCATATAAACAATAGTTGTCTAGAAGACGTTTTGACTTTGAGATATTGGTATGTTTGACTTCAATGAGTTGTTATTTATCGATTTACGACTGTAGATGCATTGTGTAGTTCTTACTTTTCTACATCCCGTTAACCCCTGAAACTTGGACGATTCAAATTGCCAATTAATTTAGTCTATTTATGAATATTTAGGGTTGTTTTCTGTAATTTAATGTATATTGCATAATGTCAAACAGTGTCGACGTTGATAAGTTTCTGGACCTACACTGTTTGCGAAGCTAATCATTGTGATTTTATCGTGGTTTCTGGCTACACAAATGTTTAAGGGGAGGGCCGTAACTAATGTTGGTAGAACTTGTGGCCAAAGCCTTGTGCTCTTATATTTGTATTTTGTAAATTTGATTATGAATTTGTGCTTAATTATTGAACGAATACATGTATATGGCAATAAAATATGTTTAAACAATAAACTACAAATGTTTAACCCTTTGAACCCTAGTCCCGCCTATAGGCGTCCTTTTCAAACAGTGTACATGTGAATAGTACACATGTCCTGTGCAAACAGTGAAGACCCAGATCAGAGGGCTCCGAAAGGAGCCCTCTGATCAGGGTCTTCACTGTTTGTCATAATGTCAAACATTGACAAAAACAACCCTTAAAAGTCAGAAATGGACTAGACAAAAATGGAAACTGGAATGGTCCATTTAAAGCTTTAGGGAGGAAAGAGTTAAACCTAACAGCGTGAATACGAAATATATAAACCCTTTGCAAATAATGTAGACTCAGATAAGAGGGCTCCTGATGTATTCCTCTGATCAAGAACTGGCATTAATTCATCTGATCAAGAACTGCACTTCCTGACGTAAGTTTTTATATATTTGAGACTGAACCCTCAAAAATCAATTATAAAAAGGATAATCAATTTCTTTGGAATGATATGAAAAATGTATCACGAGAATGGGTTGTTATCTGGTTAAAAAACGAGTCGGCAGGACGAGTTTTTTTAACCAGATAACAATCCATTCGAGTGATACATTTTTCATATCTATTCAAAGGAATTAATTATTCTGTTTATTATATATATTTCAATGACGTTTTTACAGATAAAACACACAAAATTGATTATCATGACATCACTTAACTAATTATGACATGACGTCACAAAAAGTGATATCATCACTACATGTAGAGATAATATCAACAGTGACGATATATAATTTATCTGACTGAGAAATTTCTATAAATCATCGATATGTATATAATAAAAAAAAAGGTTATTTATCAGCAAAAGCAAGATTCATGTCGCAGTTCGAGCATTGTAATGGTAAAGATATACTTTAATGCACAATTTAAATGATAGATAGTGTTGTGTTTTATTAACCTGTCAAAATTTAAGTAATTATACGCTGGTTGAACACGCTATATTTAGCTTCGGTCGACATCGATTATTTCCGCTATTTTACGGTTAGATCATGGTTGAAACATAAATTTTATATTAAGAATAAGATTGCGATACCTATATGTCATCGTGGTCGAGGCAGTACAGTAGTGGTTTACGTAGTATATGTATGGCCATAAGTTCGATACCCAGCGGAGGATATTTTTATTTATTATTATCTTTTATTATTTTGTGCATTCGAGACTGCAAGGAGGGGGAGAAAAATGGATTGAAATCCCTTTGGATCTGA
Source organism: Gari tellinella (assembly GCA_922989275.2). Taxonomy (NCBI): domain Eukaryota; kingdom Metazoa; phylum Mollusca; class Bivalvia; order Cardiida; family Psammobiidae; genus Gari; species Gari tellinella. The sequence continues at coordinate 58,755,825 of OV277870.1, read as the reverse complement.
TTTTTGTATCATTCACGAATAGTATACCTATACACCTGTTCCATACAGTCAGTGAATACCACGATCAGAGGGATCCTGAATGAGTTCTTTGACCAGGGATACACTGTTTGTCATTTAGTTTTCATACATTGACTAGAATTAATTGCAACCTGGAAGAGTCCATTTAAGGTTTCAGTGATAAAAGAGTAACATGTAAGGCATTTGTTATCTAGGTTTACATTTAAAACTTTTAATAGTTTACAAAGTGTAACGTTTAAGTTATCTATGACACATTTTGTATTATAGATCACTTTGTTTAACAATTCAAGTAAACTAACTGTTTGAAAAAGAAAATGATTGTAATAAAAAAGAAATAAAACCTAACGGGGATCGAACCCACAACCTTTCATCATTTTACAAGTACCCGTACTCGCTACCAACTACTCTAACTCGATTATTGATTTAAGTTCGACACAGAATGAACAATACCCTTCAATTCCTATCCGTAAATCAAAACGGAAAGTATCGACTTTATACCAAAGCTAAATATATCCTTTCAGTGACGTATGAATATTCAAATATTGACAGGTCAATAAAACCAAACAATATTTCAATGCAATTTCAGTTGCAGGAATCTTGTAACAGTGGTTAAACACAATCGAAGCGCAGCCGCAATGGTAGTAAAATGGAGAAAAGTAACTTCAGCTGCAGGAATTATGTTACCACAAATTGCAATTAAGCCGGTTCTGTTTTTCGTTTAAAATACATCAAACGATAACGCATAAATAACGTATGCAGCGAATTGTTGAAACACATAAACCATTATTTTCCCGCTCGCTACTTGATAATGTACATATCTATATAAGTAAGTAAGTAAGTAAGTAAATATTTTATTATTGTGACATGTGCATAGAACAAAATGTTTTTAACAAAATATTGTTTAAATACAAACAATTTGCACCCGGCCCAGTGGGCCTATAAGTCACCACCAATTTAAACATAAATGTCTTGTACATTTTTATATACATTTAACGAATATGTAGTTAACAAAACATGGTACAGTGGCGGAAATTGCAGTTAATCGCAAACGTTGGCGATTCGCTTCAACGAGTGACTGACAGTTTAGAGCCTGGTCAGATACCGAGTTACTCGGTGTGTGATCTGGACCCAAACTGAATTCGCAGGGCACCATCAAACAAATTATAAAATTATATGCAGACAGTTGGGTTCCAGATCAAACGCCCAGCAACTCGGCGTAAGATCGGTATGTTAGCTTTTTTTTACACTTTCTTTAGATTTTTTAATTTAAAAAACGGAATGACATACAGACAATAACAATCTTGTAGCAGACGTTACAAATGCAGACGAAGGGAGACTTGGATTCGGACACTGTGCTCAAACAAACAATCAGTCGAAACAATTCATTAGTACATTGTATATTTTTATAGTATTCCCTCTCTACAACGGCCCTCCAAACAACGACTCCCTCCTGACAACGACCGTTGCCGCAAATCCCTAAACGGGACAATTGTGTCTAACGCTTTTACTGCTGCAGTATCGTCTGCTTAAAATTGTCGTCTGCTGTTATTCTCAAAGTTATATAATGTACATTTTGACAGAAAAATATTAATGACGAGTGAGAAACAGATTGAATCTAGATCAAACGCAGCGTTACGCGGCGTCTGATCTGGATTCAATCTGTTTGCAAATGTAAACCAAGTTCCCTCCCTATAACGACTCCCTCCGAACAACGAACATAATTTTTGTCTCCAATTGGGTGTCGTTGTAGAGAGGGAGCGCTGTGTATATATATTGATGAGTCACCCGTGATTTGGTTCGGTACCAATGCCTGGTCAAAGGGATGCCTGGTCAACATTTTTTCATTTTTATTTTGTTTTATATTGAAATTCCTATCAGCAAACAGTGAAGACTCTAGTCAGACGCCGCATGATGCGGCATCTGATCAGATTCTACACTCATTGCTGATAGTAATTTCAATACATGTATAACACAAAATGACAATGATAATTTTACCAGGCATCTATTTGATAAAACATGGACTAATCCAATATATAACCACGGAAGAATCCACTGGGCGTAAATGGGTTAACTCCTTTAGTGACTTACCCGTGTACACTTGTTTCTTGCAAACGGTCTAAATCAGTGTAACGCGTTGTTTGATCAGAATCCAAACTTTTTGACACTCGTTTCAATATTTCTAAAGTCAAAATACCTAAAATCTAAAATCTAAAATAGAGAAATGAAAGCTTACGGCAATTGTTTTACCCATTGTCCCCTGTAACTTCCAATGGACAACTCCAGTTTACAATAAATGATGGTCCATTTTAGACTTTTTAGGGTTTTTTTGGTAACAAATTGCAAAATGTCAAACAGTGAAGTCCCTGATCAGAGGGCTCCTGGAGCCCTCTGATCAGGGACTTCACTGTTTGCATAGGACAGGTGTACTCTTCACAGGTACACATTTGGTAAAGGACGCATATATGCGTCACTAGGGCCCAATGAGTTAAAGCAGATTACTTAATTGCACAGGAGGTGTTAACATTTCATGGAGGAGAGTCAAGTGTTTCGATTGATTTTGAACGTCAGTGACGATAATGGGCGAAAGTCTGATTCAAGGGGCGATTTTAACCCCAGAACAACCTATTTGAGTGACATATTTTCTAATCATCATCTACCTTTAAACGACCGATTTTAGAGGAAAAGACAGTGGAACGATGTGCATGATATATGACTGTGCAATGCAACTTCTCATAGGAAATATGTTGAATAGTAGTTCCGGTGTAATGAGAAAAAAGTTACCTCCCCCTAAAGTGACCCCGGAGGATATATTTTGATGAAGAAACAGTTCCTTAGGTTCATTTTGGCATACATTGTGACACGGGAGGACAGTTTTATACGTCCGAAAATGTCCCGGGTCACACTTCTAAGGCAACGACTTTTTATCATTACACCGGTAAAATTGATATCTACACTACAAAAGTGACATAAACATTAGTAAGTGCCAACATCAACTGTTATGCATATGAACATATCTAGGCGAGTCAGAAAGCTCTCTAGAAATGTGTGACAAGTATATAAAAAACTTATTTAATAAATTTGTCCCGTTAATTTGTAAATAATAAATCTAACGGCACAGTGTGCATATAATATACCGAGTTAAGAGTCAACAAATGTTGTATTACATGTACTACGCCGACTGTAAAAGGTTTAGTCATACAACGAGTTAACGAAATGTATTCAGAGGGTTTCTATCATATTTCGTCTCCGGAACAAGACAAATAAAGTAAGAATAATTCTGTAGGTCTTGACATCACATTATGATGACGTCATGTCAGCATTTTGACATAATACCGAAATTGAGTGTTAATTAATAATTTACGTCGATATTAAACAATTTTACATTAAATCGTAAATGAAAGAATGGTGTTATCAATCAAGCCTTTTCACAACATTCTGTCCATGTCATTCTTTATTTTATTTCGGTACCATTTTATGTCTATGCATGAATAAAACCCACTAATTTTTATAACGAGTCGTTGTGCGAATATATATCTATTTAAGGCAATGGTAAAAGTAAGAACGTGACGAATTTTGTCATGTGTTATTCATGTGATACATATATAAGATATTACATGAGTGTTAATAATTTATTGGATTTATTTAACGAGTCTTTTAGAAAGCGATAAAAACGAGGCTTTGCCGAGTTTGTATCGTTTTCTAAAATGAATGTTACATTCTTTTTATAGCATAACCTAGAAAAGTTATTTATCGCAGCCTTTGAGGTCAAGTGAATGCTAAGCGCGAAAAAAGTAGATCTATACAGGAAAAAAGTTGTTCCAAATTAACCCCGTTCACTAGCATAATGTTTATGTTATTATATGTATTAATAAACACTTTCATGTAGATCTAGTATTGATTAATTACACCAAACATCTATAAATTGAATCTACATGAAGGAATGAAGACGTTTGGAAATTGAACGCATAGAACGCATTTAAATGAGTAAAAAGTAAACGACGACGAGGCGTACCTTATTTGCACAGTTATTCAACTAGTTAAATATGACAAATAAACAACGAGTGTTATTCAACGCTTACGCCGTCTGTTATGTTATAAAGAATATTAAACACGCTGTTTTCAGTATTAAACGTATTGAACTCGTTGGGTAAAATGAAATACCGGTATATTGTTTTATACTACTCGTTCAATAAATCTAATACTGGAAAAACACTCATTCAATTTCTCTATATCTTTGTGAAAATAGTACAATCCACCCAGGATGTTACATGTTTATAAAGCGTATGAGTTGAGTCTGAGATCCTTCACAAGTTTTCAATTAGTTTTTGCATTTGGAACTATCCTTACTTTCAAACAAAAACTATATGTACTCTTTCTGTACTAATTTAAGTCTGAGAAAAAGTTTGGGTTGATTTGTGCTCTTCTTTCGCTGTTGTTTTGTAAATAATGATCGGTAGAAAAAATGACTTGTTCAGATAATCATATTCACTATATGATTATTGTTTCTATTTCAATCGGCTATTTTATAACAACCATTTTATTTATGATTAAAAGAATGGTTTGGCATATTAAACAAGATGTGTTTTTGAAACTCAATGCCCTCTGATGTCCAAGCTTAGTTCTAGTCTATTTGAACTCTTTATGACCTTGACCTTTGTTTGACATGGCCAAGTTTTACTCAGCTCATGGGCAAAGACTATGACGTCTTTATAACAAGATAACAAGAACTTCCAAGGATTAAACGTGTGGAAAAACTGGCAAACAAACAAACCATAACCAATATGCCACAGTTTTTCAATATCGAGGTCTTAAACCTTATTATGCTTTAAAAGCGACTTGTCTTACATTTGGAAACAGTTTGGAATCAGTTAAGACGCGGTGTAACGCAGCATCTGTTCTGGTTTCAAACTTTTGTCAGTCATATCCAACTTTTTCACTACTTTAAAAGTTTGAAAACTATATTTTAGCTTTACAGCGGATGGTATATTTGATGCAGACGACCGTTCAGAAAGGTAAGAATTAAAGGATTGGATTCTTGCCATCTGGACATTGATTCAAATTGTTTTCACGTGTCGTCAAGTTGAGATAAGCTGCATAATCTTGTGCTTACGGATCTATGACCATATGTTTATATGATTCTGTATTCCTTAGAGGCGAAAATGCCACTAATATCAACGTTCGGCTTAATGGGACAGCGATTTGTAATATTTCTCTGTAATTGTTAAAACCCACTGCCGCCAAGGTCGACAAGTGAAAACGTGAATAATTTAGTGAAGCATTGAACGTTTATTGAGTGGGTATACTGTAACATTTGAATCATTCGTATTGTGTTATACACTTTTATATCTTAACAATTAGACATGAATATGGGACTTTGTGGTTCGACTTAGTCTGCGAATAGTTAACCCACATAGATTCCTCGCACAACCTGTTTCTAATCCGGACCTCAACTCTTTGCACGCAAACAGAGAAATCATGTTACGTTATAGATAAAGATGAGACGTCCGGTACACTAATAGACCTTTATAGGTCGAAAAACAGACACTTTTGTTTTTAGGAACTTAGCTCCGAACATGCACATACTTATTATACTGCAAAGTAAAGTCCTTACTTTTGATTGGGTACCGAACCCTAGACGTGATCCCAAGTACCCTGTGAGCTGTCAGGGTACTTAGAAATGCAGCTATTTCATTGGCTGACAGATCCCTGAGTCTTGCTTTGAAGAAACTAAGATGGCCGACTGCCCGACAGGATTTCGTGCATTCAATCGTTCATCCTCCGTTTTAAGTCCATTTCGGCTAAGAACATATCGGGGTTTGGATCGTTCAACAGTCGCATTATTTCTGGGAAAGTTTGACGCCGAAGTCTACGAACATGCCCATTTTTCTTATGAAAAACAACCGTCAGAAACATGACGTCATTACGCTCAACGTTATCTGCGTTGGCGCGATTTTGTTATAGTTTACTATGAGCGCTGAACATAACAAACTTTTAACAGTGAAAACTTTGCAGTATAATAAATTCGTTATATAGTTTCTTCACAGTGTACATGAGAATTTATTCGCGGCTAGAAAAAGCATGTAACCCTCGCCTAAAGGCTCGGGCAACATAATTTGACTCAGCTGGGAAAATTCCTCATGTACACTGTGAAAAAACTGTATAAATAATAACGAATATGTCATAACTAAAAAGCTAATCAAGTGAAAAATTTAAATGAAAGCATTAATTGGGGTGCCCAATATTTGTAATTAACACCAAAGTTATCTTTGTGTTAGGAATAATTTTCTTCATTTTGCATACGAGGCAATGATTTTATTGGTAACCGGCTAAAGTACTGATTAGGACATATAGGAATAACGCATAATATTATGCTGGTGTAAACAAGTTAAAAGTTGCTGAGCTTTATCGGTTTCCATAAAGGTAACACATTATTATTGACATTAAATTAATTAACCACCATCAAGTTTAACACCGTCTTCTTTTGAGTAATGCTTGGCAGTAATTTCCAATTATATAAATATAGGAGTCCTTTTATTTACATTTTACATGAAAATCATACAAACGGTCATGGACTTTTCGATTGAGTAAAGTGATGTATACTCTTGACAATAAAGCGCTGATACATAATTTTCTAGGATATGTGTTATTTACAAAGAAATACAGTGGAGAAAACGTTATTCCTTCCCAATAACGCGTTTACGCTAAAACTATTATTTCCAGCACAAACAGTTTGGAGCCATATCAGACACCCGGAAATCCAGTGTCTGATCTGGCTCAAAACCTTTGCCACTCAGTTTATAATCAATAGTCAGCATTGGCAGAAAGTTGTTATTTTCTATATTTTAGTGCTTTTTAATGTTTTCTCCACTGTACTTGTCATATTCTATCAAACAAGGTACATCTCGTTCTCGTAGTCGTCCATATCTGTAACTCTAGACAGTGTCTTTCTTCATTTCTTTTTTATTTAAGGGTGTATTAAACTCATGAATTTGGGACATTTTCACAGTATAATTATATAAAAAAAACCACTTTATGGTTGTTTGTTTGGAAAGGGTATTGCAGTTAATGTACAGTTTGGTGTATAAAATTCTACGGCCATTTCTAAAAGGTTTGTCAGATTAGGATTTGATTTTTCTTATTTTGTCCATTTCAAAGAAACCGCTTCAATAAATTATATTTCAAATGAAAAAAAAATGATTATTTGGTTTTGTACTTTTTTCCATGTCTCTTCCATGTTTGTCTCCCTCGAGGTTTATGATCATGTAGATACCGTAAACCGTTATAAAAAGTTATTGGTCGAATGAGGTTAGCGTCTTTTTGTTCCGACTTAATGACCAGTCTTGGCAATCAGATAGTCAAAGATCAGACGTAGAGTTACTCGACGTCTAACTTGGACAAACACCGGTTGCAATTGGCTTACCTGATTTTGTACGTGTGCTTTTGAGAGTGAATCGTATATTCCGCTGTGCGTAACTATGTTGTTACTTTGTTACTATACGTTATATACATATACATGTACATTTAATATATAATGCAAAAATGTGTCATCGCTTTAACCTTTTTCCCGGTTGTGAGCTTTCGGTGTTTAAAACAGATGGATACCTGAGCAGAGGGGGCTGGCCGAGAATTCCGTAAGGAGTTTTCTGCTTTGCCTCGGTTTGTTCTAGACGTCCACTATTTACAAAATTACAATAACGTGGTTCACTTGAATACAGGTGTTCATTCTCCTCATATTTTATTCGAGGAATCTTTTTTTTTCCCCTTTTTTCGTTCTTTTTTGATTGATCTCAATCATATGATCTTTTTTGTTTGGATTTATTCATCAGAAAATAATTTTGTCACGTGATATGATTTGACCTGTTTGAACAATTTGATTATATATGTTGATGTAACGAGATACAATGTGTATAAGTTACCAAATAAACTATGTCTGTCTGTCTGTCTGTCTATATCTCGCACAAGCCTTATCCCGAGTACAATTGTTGTGTGCAAACAATTTGAATGCTAATTAGACGCCGCGTAATGGTATCTGATCTGGATACAAACTGGTTGTCACTCATTGCAATATTTCTTAACCCTTTACCTTATAGAAGCGACTTTTAGCGCATTCCTTTTAATCCTCCGCGGAAGAAAATAATTCCAATATATACAGTCATTAATATGTATCAGAGGGAATATTTTCTTAATTCTAGCAGGTGGTACCTTAAAGCAGGCTGAACGTAAAGCAGAATGCGCCTTAGGGCGCATTCTGCTTTACTTTCAACCTGCTTTAAGTAGTCGCCTATTTTCAAAACTAGAAACCTGTTATTGGGTAAAGGGTTAATATGTCAAAATACTTATAATTTACGTAAATGTGAGAAAATAAAAGCAAACAAAAACATTAAAAATTGATGACGTCATTGCATTAAAGGGGTTAATGTCATTTAATGGTTAATAATTGATGACGCAATATCAGTAAAAATGTTAATGGTATTGCGTTAGCAGTGGCGATTGTAGGTCTTTACTGCCTTTTGAAATCATAGGACTACCATTTCTCCGGATTTCTCCGAAATATTCGGATTTTTATCATATCAGATGGTAGCTTAAAGCAGGCTGAAAGTAAAGTAGAATGGGCCTTCATATTCTGCTTTACTTCCAACCTTCTTTGAGTAATTGCGGTTGAAAAAGTGAAAATTTGGAAATCTTATGACTTTAAATGATCAATTTATGTCAGCCCTACTGTCACAACAACCACATAATGAATGATAGATTTCGTCGTGACGCAATCCTTACATATCATGTAATCTAACATTCTTTGATCTAAAACTCCTTTGGGTAGGATTATAAACTCATTGAAATATTTTATTCGGATACAATAGAGGATAACTGTTTTTTTCAGTGTAAGATCGAAATTTAATCCATTGAGTGAACATCAGACGTTATATTTTCACGAGTGGCGAAGCCACGAGTGAAAATATAACAGTCTGATGTTCACGAAATGGATTAAATTCGATCTTACACTGAAAAAACACAGTTATTCTATTAATTTATGCTTTTAAGCCACTTTTTAAACGAAATTGTTTAAAAATTGAAAGCGAACGTACATTATTTAACCCGTGTTGAGCCCCACGTTTTATGTCGAACACATGTGCGTGACAGTTGGCGGTATAATGACGTCACCCGAATGACTTCGTTGCTCCCGAGTTTGGATTCGTGCTCTTCCGGTGAGTAGTTCGCGACAAATCGGACTGCCGGAATTTAACGATAAGACACGATTGACTACGATTCTTGGGGAGCCCTACGGGGAAATTCATAATAAAAGCGATTGGTGATAATCCACTGCAGTGGATTACCAAGTGATCATCCACTGCTATATCGTGGTAATCCACCGAAAAGCATAAATAAATGACTATAATCAGTTAAGTTTATGTAAACTGATATGACTACATGATGCAGGAGTGACATACAGATGGTTGACCCATTCTTCTCACACATTCACCTCTGTCGTGTATGTAGGCTAGATACTTCTTTTAAGTACAGTCAAAGCTTAATACTATAAACTCGCTTAAATCAAACTTACCAGTACTTTATACGTTTAATTTCAAGGTTTCAATCTCGCTTAAGTCGGACATACCCGTAATATTGGTATGTCGAACAATCGCGAGTTCGAAGTATCGAGTTTTTAAGAATTATGGCGTTTTAGTCTCTGTCAACGTGTTTTATTTTTACAAGAACATGTGCCAAAAACCAATACATGTATAGTGACATACAGCAGCTGAGTGATTTTGTCGCGTGTTTACTTTCGATTCATATATGAAGTTCATCAATTGGTGAAACAGCTGTACTCTCAAAATACACAAAATATCTCTAAGATATGTCTCTAATACCGGTAATGTATTTATGATCGACTGAAAACTATAAGATTTGACATATTTACATAAAGAATTGCATCTGACATCAATCGAAATATGTTATTGCTTACACATTGTACGAGATGAATTATGTAAAGAATTTTGACATTTGAAAACGTAGCCTGTTAAGGCCTTTCGCTACCGGAAGTCGGTCTTGTGGGCGAGCGGATATGCGTCTGGACGACACAGACTTTTTTCGTACGTGTTTATACTAGAAAATTTATATCAAGGAAATGTTGATATAAATTAGTATACTCCTTCATAGCGCAGTTAGTATAGTGGTTGACTATAGTGGTTGACTAGCAATCCAAAGGTCATAGGTTCGAGACCCATCCGATCCAAATATTTTTTTTAGTGTCCGATTTATTGACTTGTCAATCCATAACGCAGTAATCAAGAGACATGTTATGTTTAGTCTTCGTTGATTAGTACTAGTGATGTCAATTAAATCGGTAAACATGTAAACGATTTGATCGAACTATAAAGCCACACATTGAAGCTTATCAATACGCTAACCTTTTCAAGATCGATATTGCCCATTATAATTATGTTCAAACAATATAATAAACCTTGTATGCAAGTCCATGAATAAATAATAATGCATTTTAATGACGAAGTTTTAATTCTAAGGTAGGTAACTGTATCTAAACAACAAATATCCCACATTTTAATAAGAAAATATGTTATTACAACAAATCCTGACTGTAATATTTTCTAATTTTTTCAGACTGACTAGTTCATCAACCATATATTTGAATAAAATGAAAACAAATATACATTGAATGAGTCAGTTTTTTGTAATTCAATGTTTTAGCATTTTGCAAAATTTAAATAGCTGATAACATCTTTCTGAACACCTTTATTCAAAATGTTTTTAGCTTTTCTTGTAATGAATGTTGTGGACTACTTATTGAGCGAGAATTATAGTCATTAGCTTTATTCATTTTTAAGAAAAATAAAATCATCAAAATTCTAGGTTTTTGTCAGAAAAAAGACCTTAAAGACAAACCACACGATAAATTTTGCCTATATTTACACACATTGTTTCTTAGGCTATTATCATTCTTCATGACAAGTTTCATAACAATCGTATGGAAACTACGCGCATATGCGAAGTACCTTAAGACACAAATGATTATTCTCTTTGAAGCAGATTGGTGGTTGACCTAAAATGCAGGGCACTTTCTAATAAAGCATTATAAATTCCCAAGCTTTTGATTGGTTATATTTGAGAATAATGCTCAGACTCATTTTAACACATTCAACCCTAACGACGAATGTACTCGTCATTTACAAATCGTCTACCTGTGCGGATTACAATTGTCCTATTCAAACAGCGTAGACCCTGATCAGAGGGCTCCTTAAGGAGCCCACTGATCAAGATATATACTGTTTGTCGTTTAGAAATATATTGTTAAAATCAGCCCTAAATAGTCAAAAATGGACTTGACTTATTTTGAAATTGGAATTGTCCATTAAAGTATTCAGGGGTGAATGAACTATACGTTTTATAAGAATATAGTCTTTTCAAATGAGTGGTAGGGTGATATTGGATCATTGCAGTTAGTTCATAATGTTCACGATACTACTTGTAGACTTTAGACTGATTGCCCGACATCGCTTAAATGTCAACCTGAACAAAGTCTCGTCAGAGCTGCCCTGTTTAATTTGATATACATGTATCAAATACAATGTCAAGCGAATTCCAAAGGTCCTTGATAATTGTGAACGAGAAATTTAAAACATGTAGGAGGTAGGATAATAACAAATACATTTATATCCATTTTTTATTTAACACAAACAAAATATCAATGTTTAAATAAATGCGTAAATTGTAACCACATTTACTTCCAACTTTTAATATATGCTTTAATCATATAACTACAATAGTATTGTCTGCTTGGAATTAAATATGTTTTCGTAAACATGAGTTGCTCAATTAAACATTAATTTGAACTCGAACGATGAAAAAAAATTCAATATATTTCCTTAAAGTAATACATACACACTTATTTCAATATATCTTTTCCTCAGGTTTATGGCCCTTAATAAATGTTGGTCAGCCGTTATTTTACTGGTAATATGACAAAACGTCATACTTTGTGAGTGATCTGGGCCCAAGCTATTGATATTTTTTCTTAATTGCAGTAAAGTACACAACATTCTGGATACAAATTATTTTACACACTAAATTCTTAAACACACTGCAAAAAGTCAATGCCGTTTCTATATACAGTGTACTTTTCCGAAAATTCAAAGTCTCTTAACCCATTACCCCATAGCCTGTTTCCAGTTATGAAGACAGTATCCACTTAAAGCAGGTTGAAAGTAAAGCAGAATACGCTTTAAAGCGCATTCTGCTTTACTTTCGGTCTGCTTTAAGCTTCCATCTGGCAGAATATAGAAATATATATGTCATGATACTTATTTATCTTTGTATGAATTGGAACTGTTTTCTTCAATGGAACAATAAATCAAGAGACGTAAAAGGCGTATTTATGAGGTAATGGGTCAACACTGATACATTTCTCATGTACATGTATTCACAATAAACATAATTAAACCTCTGTATTACGACTACAGAATTGTGTTAATTGTTAGGTGTTTACGACACGTTACTGCCTAAAGCAAGGTGACAATAAAACAGAAAGTTCCCTGAGGAACTCTCTGTTTACTCTCTTATTGCTTTAAGTTGTCACCTGTCTTTAATATCATCAATACGCCTTCGTTTTAGTGGTCGTAAAAGAGAGGTTTTACTGTATATATTTCATTTTTAGATTTACCTCAGTCATCTGATCTCGTTCGATTTTGTTTTATACATATACTTAACAAACTTTCTAATCGGTCACTTTTTAAAGCTACATATGTCTTTAAATACTAAGTTCACATTTATGATATTTTAAAGATGAAGTCATCATCAGACAGCTTGGACCCGATGATACAGATGAGTTTAACGCTACAGAGCACGTTTAGGACATTCTCAAGAAACGTGTTCGTCCCTTACCTCAGCTTCCAAACGTTGACGCATTGGAGCGTGACGTCGTCGATGTGTGAGGAAGTTAGGTCATCAATACTTTTGCTGAATTCTTCTCGTCTGTGAGAAGTCGATACGAAACTGTTATTGCAGCTGACAGGGGGAATACTCATTACTAATATTGGGCCTAAGAACTCCTGTGACTTTCAAAATCTGGGGTCCCTCCACAGAAGTTGTTGTTTAAGCTTAGACGGAAAGCTGATAGCCGACAAATTGTGATATTCTGTTTCCAAATTGATTACATTGGCATTGTAACACAATCACATGGTTAATTATTTCTTCATATTTATTTTTCTGAATGAAATATAAGGTGACCGATTACAAATTCTGTTGAGTATATATCCCACGTGATATGAATTGACATACATGTATTTATATAATTTGAGGTTATAAATATGCTGATGTGATGAAAAACAAAGTGTATAAGTTACAAAATAAACTTTTCTTCAATTCAAATTTTATCTAAAGTCCGTGCATTTGTAACAGTTTAACATTTGCTATGAATAGCTATTTACCGACATATACCATATGTGTTTGTCAGGTTCTACAGTGTCATTTTTAAGTAGTAGCAACTGATATATAATTTCGATATAATAAGTGCAAAATGCATGAGTGATATACCATTTTAAAAAGCATTTTATTTTGCCAACACGATTATATAACACACGATAAGATCACATAAGTCACAAAATGAACCTAAATGACTCTTACTTTAGGACACTTGACCTATTTTGTGTATTGTTGAGGTAATTTTTTGAATAAAAAATGATACTATAATTATTATTGCGATTTTATTATTTTGAATAAGTTTATGAAACTTTCTGTCAAAAAGAATCAGACACACACTTCATAGTTTTAAATAATTTTATTTGATAAAATAAAAATTATATAATATAATAAATAAAATAAATAAATAATAATAAAAAAAATATATATATATTTTTCTTTATATTTAACAAGACTATAATTGAAGTCATTGAAGTAGATTTTTATGCTTTAAAATCAAAATATAGATATACCGATCTAGAAAAGTTTTATACCTTTCGAAAACACAAGTCGAGTTTTTCCATAAGCAAAATTAGAAATGTTGTTTTGAAAAAAACTTTATCTTAGACAGTTTACCCTTTCAATTGTAATGACATTTTTAATAATTAATAATAATTATTTTTTTTAAACTAATGGCTAACAAATGCAATGTTCTAGTGTCCTAAAGAATGGTTCATTTAGGCACGGAATTATACAAAACGGAATAGCAACTCAGCGAAGTTGAATAGGCGAGTATCTGAGCTCTCGCGGCGGTTAAATTTTGCAAAGATTATGTGTCACGTGACAACATTTTCACTTTTTGCCTCGTTGTCCGTCATTTCTGGGGTGAAAATTTACCGACTCGAGTGTTTTATTGACATTTTATAAATTTAAATGACTGGGTAGACATTCCTATCAATTCACGGGAATATAAACCCGTGAACAATGCTTCGAAACAGACATTTATCAAATTAACTACCGATAGAAATTCTCTTATCAAGTCTCGCGAGTCTCGTATGCGCCGCACCAGATTTGCGATATAGCGCGAGGTTTCAATTCCGTCAGTGTATAATTCTGTGATTTAGTCTCATTTTGTGACTTATCAACTTATGTGATCTTATGGTGCATTATTCCGTCGTGTTGGTAAAGAATTGCTCTTTAAAATGATACATCACACATGCATTTTGCTCTTGTAATATGGAAGTTATTGACCAGTTGCCACTACTTAAAAATGCCCCTCGAATTTGCTCTCGTTTCCGTGAACAAAGAGGTATACGGAGAGCTCAAAGTGCTCCGTAAAATAGGTGACTGCTTGCTAAAGGACATCAGTAATGACAGAGCCAATCGGCATCTAATCTGGTTATATATGTTTCCAGTGGACACTATTCAATCAGGACATAAGCGGTCACCATGAAAGCATAGCTTATCCACACAAGACACACCACCTTGAGAAACAGATGTTTACGGAACAGTGTAGATCCTAATCACTCACTCTGGGATTTTTTTTCAGAGAAAGAAGACACATTAAAAGGTCCGACCTCTGCTGACAAGGGTGTGCTTCTCGAGTACTAACAGAATACAGTCTTATCGCGTGCCTAGTTTCCAGTGCGAAACCCAATTTGTGGCTTTACTTTATGTTGTTCGTCTCGCCTAAATCTCGGATGACATGCATTGCAGGGGCTAGACGTTGTTTATTTCTACATAAGCCGTGTTTTCGCCTTTACTGTTATATCCATTGCAAACAGTTAGCAACCATATCAGACGCCGGGTAACCCGGCGTCTGATCAGGCTCCAAACCTGTTTGCCATTCAGATTTTATCAAGTCGTCAACAATGTCAAAAACCAGTTATTGTATACATTTTATTGCATTTTGTTTCTTTTAAAAGGAAAAGAATAAAGTATGCTCCACTGCATAAGAATATAGGCAAATTATCTACATGTATAACTCTTTCTATTTTGAACCTGCTGCCGATCTGTTGATTTCGCCATCGATGTCAGTAACTGTTAAAGTCGTTCGAGCCGTATCTGAAAAATAGCACAAAAATGTCGTATTTTCAGTGTTAGCATAAATAAAGGGTTGACAGTTAAATATACCTGAACGTCAGGAAATGGTTTACACATTTTATTGTCTGTGGCCCTACAATGTATATAGCATAATCTACAAGTCTTATCAGTTTAAATGATTGATCCAAACATAAACGGCGTTTATTTAACCCCCGTTACTCCATAGACTGTTTCGAGGTTTGCAGACAAATAATGACCAAAAGCAGGTTGAAGGTAGGTCGCTCTCTGCTGTCAATATAGCTTTCTTTAAGCTACATGTTTTACTTTCAATCCGCTTTATGCTACTAGTATTTGTTAGGACATAGGAGGTCATTTCCTGTGGTACATATTCAAAGCAGTGTAAAGTGAACTGTTCCCTTCTGTGGGGGAATTAATTAGAGGTATAAAAGGGACTATTTATAGAATAATGGGTTAAAAAAGAATAACATTGTCTCCACTGTAATTGTAGGGTGGTGGTTAACTCTTTCACTGCCAACGTCGCAAAAAGGCGACTTTGCAAACAGTTTGGGTACTGATCAGACGCCGCGTTAAGCGGCGTCTGATCAGTACCCAAACTGGTTGACACTCGTATCGACATTTCTTCAGTCAAAACAACTCGAAATCTAACTATGAAAATATTGCAGACGATACTTCCAATTCCAAAAATATTTTGGCGGTAAGAGGGTTAAAACAAACGATAAGACCTGGCAGGGAAAGAGTTGAATATTACCTTGTGTGTAGCCACCAGGACTAGAAGTTGGTTTCGGTTTAAACGTGTCCTCCATTGGCTGTGGGCGTGCACCTGTCTTAGAGCTCGGTTTTACAATAAGGGTCTTAAACCGACGCATCAGCTGCTCTATCAAGTCCTCTTGTTTGTCTTCTCTCGTATCGTGCATAACACTGTCGATACTACCGCCAAGTATTGACATAAAAATTGTCATAACGAAGAAAACAATAGCCGTAATGAATAACACAAAGAACACCTTAGCCCAGATGGGCTTAATCTCAACCAATTCTGGATAGTTCGTGCTTCCAAGAAACACTAGAAAAAGGGTTCTGATGCACATGTATGGATTCATGTATGAGTATAGATTAGCTCCAAACAGTAAGAATGCCCAGCCTGCAAATCCTACTACAATGTACAAGAATGTAGAACCGAACGAAAACAGATCGCGGCCGCAACCTTTAAAAATCTTTACTACAGCGCTCACTTTCTTGGATGTTGAGAAAATTTCCAGGAATCGTATTGTCGTCAAGAAAGTCAGTATCGCCATCATTGACACAAACATTTGATCCCAGAAAACAATGTGACTAAAATTTACAAACAAAGTCATGTCTTCATTGAACTTGTCAATGGTGAGTTTAGTGAATATAAGCCTGAAGGCATACATAACAATGGCAGTCAAACCGACCATCAGCATAAGCAGCTCGAAGACTTGCCAAAACTTCTTAAAGTACGAACACCTCTGTTGGTAAAATCGTATGCTGATCTTGACAATGAATACGATTATAATGATCACAAATATTACTTCACAAATTAATGTTAATGTTCCCGTTGGACCTTGATGTGTGTATAATCTCATTGGATATATAGAATGTGTTGTAAATGCACCGCCTGTTTGAGGGAATTCCGTTAAAAACATGTTGTAAGTAAAGGTATTTGTGTTTGCACAATACAACGTAAATTCGAAGAACACTGCGCGAGTTTCTCGCGTAAGCCAAAGGCTAGAATATAGCTCATTAAGGATGTCTTCAGAAGCATTCCGACTGACGTACATAGCCGTCATGTAGCCACCTCCGCTATAAATAGAAAGTTCACCAGGAATAGGCAGTCCCCATACGTCCAGACCTAAAATAAATAAAAACATTTGCTGCTTAGCTATAACACTATTTCCTACTTAGATCTCTGAAGTAACAGACCCCTTTAACATTAAATAGACAATTCAAGTTTCCAATAAAGGCTATTTTTTAATTATTTAACTCATTATCCCCTGAAACTTCCAATAGAAAATTCCAGTTTGCAATAAAGGATGGTCCATTTTAGACTATTTAGGGTTGTTTTTTGTAATAAATTGAAAAATGACAAACAGTGAAGTCCCTGATCAGAGGGCTCCTGCAGGAGCCCTCTGATCAGGGACTTCACTGTTTGCATAGGACAAGTGTACTCTTCACAGGTAAACATTTGGTAAACGACGCATATATGCGTCACTAGGGCTCAATGAGTTAAGACTGTTTGTTTCAATTCAGTGCAGAATGACAAACAGTGTACACTATGATCAGATGGCTCCTTTAGGGGCCCTCTATCTGATCTAGATTTATACTGTTTGCTTAGGTCGTGCGTACTCTTCACAGGTATGGCGTTTATAAAGGACGAGTATACTTGTCGCTAGTGTTCAATGTGTAATATGTTATTTTACCCATCTACACAAAGATGTGGCTAACTTTTGATAATAAACCGAAAATTTAAATAAAAACACGAGAAGATCTAACATTTTAAAATAAATTAATAGGGCCTTTGCATCAAATTTAAAAACGTATATAGACCTACATTGTTTCTCTGACAACACGAGAATAGCCTTGTGTTCGTTTTATGGAAGGTGGTTGCTTGGAAAAGGATGGAATGAATACTGAATAAGTCACCGTTGCAATGAGCATCATGAAAGACGCCGTGTAACTCCGCATGTGACCAGGTTCTAGACGGTTTGCCAATCAGGTATTTGTTAATCAAGAACATGGGACCGTCTTACGAAACGTCGTAGGACAAAAACTGGGGCCCGTTTCATAAAACATCTTACGACAAATATTGTCCTAAGTCAAAACTTTAAAATACATTTATTCTCCGATTTCTCTATCTATTCCTGTCTTGTGACATCTTTTTGGAATCGTCTTTTCAAGACGATTCCAAAAAGATGTCACGAGACAGGATTAGATGGAGAAATAAATAATAATTGAGACTTTTATAATCTGACTTACGACAACATTTGTCTTAAAGAAGTTTTATGAAACGGGCCCCAGTGTCGTAAGACAGATTCTAAATTCTCAATAATTGACTTGCGACCGTTTTTGTCGTACGCTGTTTCGTTAGACGGACCCCTGTTTTTTCTGCATTTCTTTCTACTGCTTTTAGATTGTCGATAAATCCTTTTGTACATAGCAAA
Organism: Gari tellinella; assembly: GCA_922989275.2. Classification (NCBI taxonomy): domain Eukaryota; kingdom Metazoa; phylum Mollusca; class Bivalvia; order Cardiida; family Psammobiidae; genus Gari; species Gari tellinella. The sequence goes on along the minus strand of OV277870.1, from coordinate 58,737,157 downwards.
TCGTGTAAATCAACTTAACCCTTAGCCCGCCAAATAAATTGTCGTCTGCTATATTTCTCGTCTGCTTCAAGTTTCAAAGTGCTTCAAAGTTGCTCAAAATTACTGAAAATATTGTCCGAGTGTCAAACAGCTTGGATCCGGATGAGACGCCGAGTTACTCGGCGTCTCATCCGGATCCAAGCTGTTTGCATATGGAGCTATAGTCGTGACTGGCAGGCTAAGGGTTAATCTATATTTTAGGCAGATGTCTGCTACACGCAATATAAAAGTAAAAGCAAAGCAGAAAATTCTCATTTGAGCTTTCTACGTAAGTTTCATTTGCCTTAAGCTGTTAGCTTACTCAATATGGTGGCGAAAGGGGTAAAAGAGTCCATACAGGAATGTGGTCACCTATTCATCCCTGAAACGACTTTGATGCAAATTGACCGTTTCCAAATACGTCGTGACATTTATGACTATTAACAGTGGCTACTCTGATCAGAGGACTATCTTAGGAACTCCAGGATCTATCTGTACACTGTACGTATGGGATATATATGTACTCTTTACATCTATGCTGTTTTCTATGTTTCATTCATTCTGCTTAAAACTACAATTTGCTAGAATATGGTGCACTTTCTTGACGGTATCAAGAGTATATATATAATCTACATCTAATGTGAGAATACCCAGTTTATCATCATAACATGATAAACCTTTACACCACGCTCACTGTCTCTCATCATTCTTACTTTTTTCTTTTGAATCTTCTATTTATTCCAGAAATGGGTAGATACAATTTGAACATAATTGTGATTATAGCATATTATGGCGACTGAAATATGTTCATATAATGTCAGAGGTTTAGGGAACAAACGTAAACGAGAACACATTTTCCAGTGGCTAAAAACTCAATCATTTTCAATATGTCTTCTGCAAGAAAGCCATTCAACACCACAAGTAACTTCAGACTGGACAAATCTTTGGGGAGGGGAATGTTTTTTTTAGCGGGAATAGTTCAAACAGCGAAGGTGTTGCAATTTTAATAAATCCAAAATGCCCTTATAAAATAAACAAATATCAGGACTTAATACAAGGCAGGCTCCAAATGATAGATGTCGAATTACACGGAAAACAGCTAACAATTATTAATATATACGGCCCCAATAAAGATGACATAAACGTTTTAAAAAAACTAGGACAATTCTTAGAAAACAACGAACAAAACAATTTTTTAATAGGAGGTGACTTCAATACTGTTTTGAATATCTCTGAAGACAAAAAGAATGGTGCAAATGATACACACAAACACTCCCGTAAAACATTACATACTATTATAAATACTTTTAACTTAATTGATATTTGGAGAACTCAGCATCCAAACAAAGCTAAATTTACATGGCATTCAAACACAAAACCACCCATTTTCTGCAGATTAGACTACTTTCTAATTTCAGATAACTTACAAAATTATGTAACTAAGACTGATATTAAATCAAGTTACAAGTCGGACCACTCTTTAATTACAATAAACATTAGATTGAATGAAACACCGAAAGGACCTGGAGTCTTCAAATTAAATAATTCATTATTACTGGACACTGATTATCAGAAAACAATTCGAAATTCGATAAAAACTATTACTGATTTGAATAAAGAATGCAATCCAAACACATTGTGGGAAATAATCAAAGGTAGTATAAGAAACGAAAGCATACAATTTTCTACACTAAAGAAAAAAAGACAAACTGAAAGGGAAAACCAAATTCACAAAACGATCGAACACTTAGAGAGTAAACTAGTTTCTTCTTTAGACACAAATGATAAACAGCGAGCATCAGATGAACTTTTAGAAGTTAAACAAGAATTAAACACTATCATAGACCATAAAATACAAGGAATAATAATTAGAGCAAAGGCAGAATCAGTCGAATTTAATGAAAAAAACTCAAAATATTTCTCAAGTTTAGAAAAGAAAAATGCCGAAAAAAAACTAATTAGTCAATTAAACGTAAATGGAAAAATCATTAACGAACAAGACAAAATAAGAAAAGAACAGAAGCAATACTACCAAAATCTTTATAAAGAAAGACCTTGTCAAAATTCAACACAGCATTTTTTTCATGAAAATATAAAAAAACTCAATCAAGAAGACAAACAGAAGTGTAATGGTAATTTGACTGAATACGAATGTAAACAAGCACTGTTTTATATGAAAAATGGAAAAAGCCCAGGTTCAGATGGCATAACAACAGAATTTTATAAAATATTTTGGAAAGATATAAGCAAATACCTTCTTCACTCTTTAAATTACTCCTATGTAAACGGTCAATTAACAGAACTTCAAACTCAAAGTTTAATCACACTTCTTCCGAAACCAGGAAAAGATTCAGTATTTTTAGAAAACTGGCGCCCAATAAGTCTTTTAAACACAGATTACAAAATAGCAACAAAAGCAATTGCAAATAGATTAAAAACAGTTCTCGATTCGATAATAGGCTCAGATCAAACAGGTTTTGTTAAGGGTAGATATATAGGAGAAAATATAAGAATTCTTTGTGAAACACTTGAATATGTCGATGAACATAATTTACCCTCTATCTTCTTTTTTGCAGATTTCGAAAAAGCATTTGACAGCTTGAACCACACATATATGTTTCAAGTTTTAAAACATTTAAATTTTGGTGATTCATTAATAAGTTGGGTAAAATTATTTTACAATAATGCAAAAAGCAGTGTAATAAGCAATGGGTTCCTTACTGAGTTCTTCGATATTAAAAGAGGGGTTAGACAGTGCTGTCCTTTATCACCATACCTATTTATAACATGCTTAGAACTTCTTTCTTACAGTATATCAAATAACAATGATATTAAGGGTATTAATATGTGTGGTCTAGAATTTAAGCAAACATTGTATGCAGATGATGGTACCTTTATGACCGATGGATCGAGAAAGTCATTTGAAGCACTAATAGAAACACTTGACAATTTTGCACTTATATCTGGTCTAAAACTTAATAGTAAGAAATGTAATGCTCTTCGAGCTGGAGTTCTTAAAAAAAGCCACATAAAATATTTAGAAAACAAGAACTTTAATTGGAATTCGGAAAACGCAAGTACACTCGGAATAATATTTAGTTCAAACACAAAAAATACTATTTAAAAAAATATCGATGCAAAACTTTCAAATTTCGTAAATTGTCTAAAAAGCTGGGAACACAGAAAATTAACCTTAATGGGCAAAATTAATGTAATTAAAACCTTTGCACTCCCAAAATTAATTTATCCATTAACAGTATTATCAAACCCATCATCGAAAACTATAACTTTTATTAAAAGCAAACTTTTTGAATTTCTTTGGGACAAAAAAACAGACAAAATAAAGAGAGAAACGATCATCAAAACATATGAACACGGGGGGTTAAAAATGATTGATATTGACACGTTTATATTGTCTCTGAAAGCAAGCTGGATAAGTAGAATATTTGATAAAAACAATAGAGGTAAATGGAAACATATATATATTAACAAGCTGAACAAATATGGAGGGCAATTAATTTTAGAAAGTAACCTAGCAAATACTGATATTAATAAATTTTTCAAAGATAATACCTTTCTTCAACATGTACTTTCATCATGGAATAATTTTCAAAAACTCAAACCCCCCGATCAAGTCTCAAACGAAATTATATGGAACAACAAAAATATAAAAGTCAATTTAAATACTGTATTCTACAAAACATGGTACGACAGAGGCATTAAATACTTTAACCAATTATACGATTTTCGAAGCAAAACTTTCTTTACATTTAACGCACTAAAAAACTTATATGACATTCCTGAAAATGATTATTTAAAATATAATCAACTGGTATCGTGTATACCTAAAGCATGGAAAGATGCAATCAAACATGATACCATGTCCTTAGGCAACGCAGATAATCTCTTTAGTCAATATCTTAACACCAAAAAACCAGTAAAATTTCTATATAACTATAGCCAGAAAATTAGACCAAGAAATGAAATAACCGCACAACAAAAATGGCAAAATATCACCAAAGAAGAAAATCTTGATTGGCAAAAAATATATCTAATAGGTATTAAAAGCACAATAGATGTTAAGCTAAGAAACTTTCAATATAAATACCTTATGAGGATCATACGTACAAATAATATGTTAATCAAATTTAATTTGGTATCTACAAATGTATGTGAGTTTTGTAGTATGCACATCGAAACGCCAGAACATTTATTTTGGGAATGCTACCACACCCAGACTTTTTGGACAGATTTAAACACCTATTTAATATCAAAACATATTAACATAGAATTATCTTGCAAAGCAATTTCATTCGGAATTTTAAAAAATGGACCATATTTCGACAAAATCAACTTTATAATTATATATGCAAAATACTTCATCTACAGATGCAAACTTTTTAAAACGAAACCTAATATATTACATTTTAAACATAATCTTCAAAACGCTATTAGTATTGAAAAACATATTGCTCTAAACCAAGACAAATTAGAACAATATGAATTAAAATGGAGACATTTTTATTAGCTTATACAAGTATCCCAAATGCTTAACTAAACATTTTTTTTTCTTAATGTATTACTGACAAAAAAATCCCATTTCTTTTCTTTTCTTTCCTTTTACTCACCTATTCTTTTTACTTTTTTCTATTATTTTCATAATCACCACCATTTTCTCATCTATACCCTCCAAAAAACTATGACCGTCAGAATATGTCGATACTTTTTAATCGACAATTTCTTCAAATGCAATTTTCATGTTTATTGTTCGTTATTCGGTAATATATTGTTATCATAAAACTGATTCATGAAGATGCCATGTCTTGACGATATATTGCATGTTCTGTATAACTGATGTATAGCATGATTATTGTATTTGTTATGCATTGTATTTTTGACGGAAATAAAATTAATTACAAAAAAAACAAAAAAAACCATATGCTCCCAACTATGTCATGCCGGGGCATAGAAAGGACAAAAAAAAAGAAAAAGAAAAAAAAAAGAGTATATATATAGGTTAAATAGTTAGAGGGTTACCTGACACGTATTCCCATGCCTCGAGCGTTGGTGAATTTACGGTAATTCCTAGTGAACAAGGATAACTGGTCCATCCAACACAATATTTATCTTCCACCTCCTTTAAGAATCCATATTCCCCGTAACAGTCTACCTCGCCGAATTCAGGTATGTAACAAGTCTCTAAAATTGTATAGTAATATTGACAACGGTATAGATAGGTTCATGCCGTTTACAAGTCTTTGAAATAGTATACGTGTAGTAATACATGTTTTGACGACGGTTCAGATAGGTTCATGCCATTTACAAGTCTAAAAATTGTATACATGTAGTAGTATTGACGACGGTTCAGAGAAATTCATGTCGTATACAAGTCTTTTTAGTAAGAGGTTTAGAGATGTTCATGCTATTCACATGTATAAACAATTACTGTAAAACAGGTATTTTTCGCTTCATGAATATTTCGCGTACTGCGATTTTGAATTAATCTGCGACATCATGCAATATTTCTTGCAGGTTGTGTCTTAAAGCAGGCTGAAAGTAAAGCGGAATGTGCCTTAAGGCACATTCTGCTTTACTTTCAACCTGCTTTAAGAAGTCACATATTTTCAAAACTAGAGACGCGAGGCTACACATTTGCGAATTAACGCGTAAATTGTATTCTTGCGAATAAAACCGGTTTTACAGTAACTTCATGCAATGTACGAACAGAAATAGTGTCAATGGTATGGAGAAGTTTATGCAGTATACAAGTCCCTAAAACAATATACATGTAATATTGGCAACGGTATTCATGTATAAAGTTCATGCAGTTTACTAATCTCAAAGATAATACAGTAATATTTGCAACTGTATATGAAATTCATTGTTCTGCCATCCAGCAAGCTTTATAATTCAGTATATTGCTCGAATCGTCGTTGTTAATGCATATTGCCGTGTAATGATTTTGAATTTCATAATAGCTTAATAATGTTTGGAAGTTCGTCAGAAATTCCAACGCACGTGCAATGATTTCTAAACTCTTATTTTGGAATCTGATTACCAGTCTTTTAAAAATACAAATTCTCTTGAAACCCTTAACTCTTAACGATTAAATCGAGTAAAAACTTGAATTTTGGACTTGTTGAATGGCTCAATAAGCTGGTAAAAACAAATTAAAATATAACATTATTTACATATTGTTTGAAAAGAGACAATTTATTTATCATGAAAAGGGTCAAACAAATAAGTTACGACCTTGGCCCGATTGCATAACACTTATTTGCTTCGTAATAGTTTGTCATTCGTACAAGTGTTTCTTTAGTCAAAATGCCTAGCCTAAAGTTTAGAAATAAAAGGAAGACGATTGAACAGGAAAGATTTGTAAAATATAAAGAAATGGCCGTTTTAGAAAGTATATACTGTCCATTTAAATAAGAGGCAAAAGGTTTGAAGCTTAATTAGACGTGAATCGGCATCAGATCTTCCTCTTAACTGTTTGCAATGAACATAACAATTTAAGTTCCAATGTACACGTATATGCACTTGGGAAAAACAAGATTCCCCTCTACTCGCTTTTTAAGTAAAAGCTTGCAATTAACCTTTTTTAGTATTAATATATAAATTGCTCTTTTCTAATATTTCGAACTCTAAGGGCCTTTTTCTGTTTGATGTTATGACTGAATGCATGTAACAAAAATGTGACGTGTGTTTTGGTGTGATTTTCTTTGTAAAAGGCCCTTCGAGGTCGAAATATTAGTTTATTCTCTTTGATTTAATGGCTGAATGCATGTAACAAAAATGTGACGTGACGTGATTTTCTTTTTACAGGTCGAACTATTAGAAAGGAGCAATTTATATAATAATATTAATTTAATTCCCTATCTGGAATATTGAATACAATTATTGTAACCTTTTTTAATTCTCAATTGGCGCACTCTTGGCGGACCCAGGCGATAGTTGGCTAGTCCGGATGTGTATTGTTGGATTGTCCAGTGTAAGGTTTGGTCATTGAAGTCATTTTCAGGGAACAGAAACGGAATCGCTGTCTTGTCCAGCCATTTGAACCAGTCCCCAGGTTTCTTTATCTGAAAAAAGTATATTAACCCTTTCACTGCCAACGGCGGCAAAAAGGCAAAAGACAACTTTACAAACAATTTGGACCCTGATCAGACGCCGCGTAATTCGGCGTCTAATCAGGATCCAAATTGTTTGACACTCGTATCGAAATTCCTGTAGTCAAAATAGCTTTAAAAATACTACAGACGAATGCAGACGATATTTTGGCGATATGAAGGTTAACCCTTTACCTGATAGCCTGTTTCTAGTATTGAAGATATGTGACTACTTAAAGCAGGTTGAAAGTAAAGCAGAATGCGCCCTAAGGCGCATTCTGCTTTACTTTCAGCCTGCTTTAAGCTATTAACTGCTAGAATAAGGAAAGTATTAAATATAACACATATTCATTACGGTATAATTTGGAACTATTTTCTTCAGCGGATGAATAAAATGAATGTGCTAAAAGTCGCTTCTATAAGGGAAAGGGTTAAAGCAGATGATAAAACTTGGCAGTGAAAGAATTAAAACGTCAATTTAAAAGTGGTTCAAACAGTGAGAATTGCGTTATCATTTCCCGTTACAGCAGAAATACGATTTCCTGTAAAGGTTGACGATTGGTTTCAAACAGGATAAAACGACACTTCCTCCGCTGCAACATTTACATGTAACCCTTTCATTGTCATATTTATCGTCAGAAATTTAACCCTTTCACCGCCTGATTATCGTCTGCTTCAATATTGGTGTCGGCAATATCGTTTCATATCTAGATTTGATTTAGGCATTATGACTAACGTTATTTCTAAACAAGTGGTAAGCTGTTTTGAACCAGATCAGACGCCGCGATATGAGAGTAAAATACTTAAGGGGACTAAAGAATATTATATCAATATGTAGTAAATGTCCAAGTGAACATTCATCATCCCAAAGTTGAATAACAAAGATAATGGAACAACGTGAAATCTCATCCAATTAAAGTGTCATAGATAGTGAAAGAGTTAACCCTTTACCTGATAGCATTGTTTCTAGTATTGAAGATATGTGACTACTTAAAGCAGGTTGAAAGTAAAGCAGAATGCGCCCTAAGGCGCATTCTGCTTTACTTTCAGCCTGCTTTAAGCTATTACCAGCTAGAATAAGGAAAGTATTAAATATGACACATATTCATTACGGTATAATTTGGAACTATTTTCTTCAGCGGATGAATAAAATGAATGCGCTAAAAGGCTCTTCCAAAATGCATTAACCTTTCACTGTCACATTACCACCTTGTTCGACATTGCTACGCGCAATTAACTTAGCTAATTAATCCGATCTAATGCATTATGGCTGAAGAAACGTTCAATATGAAAGGCAAACAGTTGAGTCCTGGTCAGACGCGGAATTACTTGGCGTCTGATCAGGATCCGATATATTTTAAATGCCAGTGCATTTGGGTAAGTAAGTTAAAGGATACATGTTATACAATACTGGCTTATTTAATTAATTATTGATATTGAGTAAGCCGGGTGGTTGATCAATAAAATTAAAATCCAATTAAAAACGGAGTTCCACTCAACTTCCAATTAAAATATGTCTTGAGTCTTTGATATAGATACAGTGCTCCCTCTCTACAACGACATCAAAAAAAGAGACACAGGTTGTGTGTGTTGTTCGGAGGGAGTCGTTATAGGGAGGGACAATTAAGACTTGACTTACATTTGCAAACAGCTTGACACCAAGATCAGACGCCGCGTAACGCGGCGTCTGATCTGGATTCAAGCTGTCTGTCACTCGTCATTATATTTATTCTATCAAAATCTCCACTTATATGTTGAGAAAAAACAGCAGACGACAATTTTAAGCAGACGATATTGCAGCAGTAAAAGCGTTAAACATAATTATCCTGTTTAGGCCACTGCGGCAGGGGTCGTTGTGAGAAGGGAGTCATTGTTGGGAGGACCGTTGTAGAGATGGAGTACTGTATCTGCTGAACCCATTGATCCCTGGTGACGAGTAGACTCGTCTTTTATACACAGTTTATTTCTGAAGATTACATATGCCATATGCAAACAGTGTGGATCCAGATCAGAGGGCTCCTACAGTAGCTTTATGGTCCGGGTCGACACTGTTTGTCATTTTGCAATCGATTGTAACAGATATCCTAAATTGTCTGAATGAAAAACTGTATACGATTCATGGAAAAATTAATTGAAACAAACAATAAAGTAGAGTTAAAAGCTTTCCGTTCCTTGCCTGCTTCAAGCTTCCATCTGATTTTAACGCCGTCGATGATTCTTCGTTTGAAAGGTCTTTACAGTAGGATTTAACTGTGACTAATTTTGTATAATTTATCAATTTTCTCGAGAACATTCTAATGTTCATTGCATCTGAATTACACAATAACGCGGATACTGTGTTTGCTCAACCCCTTCACCGCCATTACATCATCAGTCAGTTATCGTCTGCTTTACATATGAGCTGTGCCACGACTAAACCTGCCTTATTACATTGCAAACAGTGTAGATAAAGGCCAGCCATCGCGTCTTAGATGATGCGGCTGGCCCGGGTCTACTCTATTTGACACCCACATGCGTCTAAAGCATTGTATTTAGCAGTATTACTTACAGTGGAGAATCTGTTATTCTTTCCCGTTTAAACGCAAACGTACGCAAACGCAAAGCACTAAAACGTAGAAAATTCTGATATTTCATGTTTATCTTGGTGGCAAATAGTTTGGAGCCTGATCAGACGCCGGGTTACCCGGCGTCTGATCTGGCTCCAAACTGTTTGCACTGCAAATAATAGTTTTAGCGTAAACGCGTTTATTGGGAAAGAATAACACATTCACCACTGTACCATATTTGGCAGTGTAGACCAAACTCAAATACAGAGCCTGGGATGACAATGATTCTTGGTGTATACAATGTTGCAATGCAATAACGCAGGTTTTGTCATGACACGGCTCATTTATTTCTCAAGTTTAATTTTTAGGTGTTTTGACTTACAAAAAATTGAAATGAGTTACACGCAGTTTGGATCCTGAGCAGACGCCGAGTTATTACTATTTGCAAATAATTATTATGTATACATAGGGTAAAGCAGTTAAGGAGTTAAGTCTTTCTATTTTAATGAAACGACACCACAATTCCGCGAAAGGGATTGCGGTGTCATTTCAAATGAAAATTAAATGAAATAAAATATTTAGTGCATTATAACGGCATGAATAATTGAAAACGATGTACTTGTGACACACTATTCTCCCTTATGTTAAATTCAGTCTATTTGACCTATAAATGACCCTGACATGACCGAAGTTGTCATATATTCAATTGACCTATTAATATGTGAAGTACACATGCCACATTTATCAATTCTCTGTCACGTGTAGTTCAATAATAAGTGTCAATGTTAAATATGTCTCGACATACAAACTTGGCCACTCTTAAAGACTAACAGACAGATAAAAAAAATATTCCCCGCGATATTCGATCTGGGTTGCTCATAATCAAGGGTAATTTCCCTTGTCGTCTCAAAAGGCGTGCTAAATATTTCTTTCACCTTGATAAATCGGTTTCTTATAAGATTCTAAACTATTTTTGACATGTCTTCAAACAAAAAATTGGCATAAAATTGAAGACGACACATTTAAGCAGACTATATTTTATCTACGCAAATTGTTAGTCAAGAGGCTCATGATATTTCATTTCAATAAAATCTATCGCTAGATATGCTTTATCGAAATGTTTCAGTTTGCTTGTATTTTATTGATTTGTTATTGAATGGGTTCAAGATTTTAACTCTTTCTCTTACGCCTCTTTCCATCCCAAAGGTTCCTTAACCCTTTCCCCCATAGAAGCGCCTTTTAGCGAATATGATTTATTCATCCGCTGAAGAAAATAGTTCCAATTTTATCAGTCATGAATATATGTTACCGGGAATAGTTTCTATATTCTAGCACATGATAGCTTAAAGCAGGCTGAAAGTAAAGCAGAATGCGCCTTAAGGCGCATTCTGCTTTACTTTCAACCTGCTTTAAGTAGTCACCTATCCTCAATACTGTAAATAAGCTATCAGGTAAAGGGTTAAAGGATAATTTGATTTGATTGCATCCTGCTTTAAGCTGCAACAGCGTCATTTTAATCATCCTCAGTAATCTTGTAAGTATATATGACAAAACAGTGCTCCCTCTCTACAACAACACCTAATGGGAGACAAAGATTGTATTTGTTGTTCGGAGGGAATTGTTATAGGGAATGAATATTAATACGTTTGGTATAAATTCGCAAACAGTTTCAACCTAGATCAGACGCCGCGTTACGCGGCGTCTGATCTGGGTCCATACTGTTTGTTACTCACCTTTATGATTATTTTGTCAAAATGTCCAATACGTATCTTTGGGAAAATGCAGCACACGACAATTTTAAGCAGACGACAGTGCAGTAGTGTAAGCATTAGACATTATAGTCTGGTTTTAGGGAAACAGCGACAAGCGTTGTTGTAAGGAGGGAATCGTTGTTCGGAGGGTCGTTGTGGGGAGGGAGCGCTGTATTTTATTTGTATATGGCAAAGTATTAGACAACAATTCTTACCGAGTGGAATTTCGGCAAATATTTTGATGTTGGGGTGAGCAAATTGTCCTCTATTTCTCGGTGATGATAGTACGAGTACTCTCCCCTATTGCTATAGCAAATACAGAATACTATCGCCATGAAGAACAGGTTGAGCAGTATGTCTTTAAGCAATGTGGTGAGTTGTTGTTGGTGTCTGTGTTCCTTGGCGGCCTTTACCAGATCCGCACCATGGAGTGGCTTAGTCACGTTCCGGGGCAGTACTATCAAAGTGTAAATAATATTCTTTAAATCCCTTCACTGCCATGACGTCATCAGCGTTGAACAATTATCGTCTGATTTTATTTCTTAAGTTTAAACTTTATGTTTTTACATAAGAAATATACAAATGAGTGTCAAAAAGTTTGGATCCTGATCAGACACCGCGTTACGCGGTGTCTGATCAGGATCTAAACTGTCTGAAAATAAATATTGTACTCGGAGTGAGGCAGTGAGAGTATCACGTTACTCAAATGTCGTCTGTAAATATTGTCTTGTCAAAGTGTGGTTGGCTGCCATTTTTATATGGTAGTTATTATCATGGTAGTTATTATCATTTTAGTTTATTCAAATATTTGTTGTCTGCTACTGTTCCCAAAATTGGATTTTTCAGAATATGGTCAGAGTGTCAAACGGTTTGGATCCTGCTGCTCAAGGCGCCGTTGGAAAAGTCAGTTATATCTGCTTTGACCGTGCAATGGTTAAGAATGTAACATCTGAGACACAGCATTCAACAAGCAGTCACCTGCCATTTAATTCCAATAGACTAGGCCTTATATAGTCGCTAAATATAGAGCGACCTGTCACTAACGCTCTACACGCTCTGGTTGCAATTTTGTGATAACTTTTGCAAACAGTTTGGATCCAGATGGGACGTCAAGTTCATCGGCGGTTTATCTGGATTTAAACTGTGTGACACTCTAAAGATACTTTCTGAAAGGACACGCTTGTAAATCAACTTTGAACATAGTTGCAGTTAGAACATCTGAAATTGTATTAAAATATAGTTTCTAAGAAAGACAAAAACAGAGATTGTTAGGAACCCATCGTCTAAAAGGTATCATCCATATTTGAAGAAAAATTATTAAAATGACCTTGCAGTCAACCGATGTAATTTTACAATTCTGAGATCTGAAAACCGGACTCAAAACAACCGGAATTCTGAAACAGAAGATGTTGTTTTGTCTTTTTTTATCATTACTCATTCAAAGAAGACGAATAAAAGGCTAGTCGAAATGGATTAACTCCGTGTTTCGACGGACTTGAAAAAGCAATCGAAAAAATATATAAACAATTAAGAACTGGTGACTTTTCTTGAGCTTGAAAAAGCTACACATTTGCTTTTATTCGAGTCTTTTCTTGTAATTTTTCAGAAAACTCCATTTGGTTGCAAGTCGCTTTAATAGAGGTTTTGTAACTATTTTGGAATATTTTCTATGTGCAGGTAGTTGCCCCTTTCTCATTGGTTTTGGCCTGCATGCAACAGCCACATATTCTATGAAGTCTTCGTTGAAGAATTGGTTAACATGTAGATCTAGAATATGTGTTGGGATTGAGCAATTTGTACGGTTTTTGGAGAATTCCGAGTAAGGGAAGTCCGGTTTTAAAGGTTGCTCTGTAAAGGTTTACCTTGATGTGATTGGTAGTCCTCCTTGATAGACTTCAGGATGCTAAAGCTATTACCAAGCTCACCTATTGAAAATGAAGCAAATTGTAACTGAACCTGTCAACGGAGATATACAGTGCTCCCTCCCTACAACGGTCCTTCCAATACCGACTCCCTCCCTATAACGACCCTTGTCGCAGTTCCCCGAACAAGACAATTTTATCTAAAGCTTTCACGGCTGCAATAGCATAAAAATTGTCGTCTGTTTGTTTTCTCAAATTTACATATTGGACAATTTGATAAAAAAAAACATATCGACGAGTGACAAACAGCTTGAATCCAGACCAGGCGCCGCGTTACGCGGCGTCTGATCTGGATCCAAGCTGTTTGCAAATATAAACCAATTCCCCTTCCTATAACGACTCTCTCCGAACAACGCACGTGTTTTTGTCCCCCATTGGTTGTCGTTGGAGAGAGGGAGCGCTGTATTTACTAAAATGTAACAGAAAGTGTAAATGCGTATTTCACGCCATTCACGGCATATTTATTGATCAAATATGATTTATCCGGTCTCAAAAGTTCCATGATTTTTCCCCGTGATGATGGTCGCAATTGCGATACATTCGACACGATAATGTTCATTTATTTTCAATGCAATAAAGGTATGGGGGTCAGAATTGCTAATTCAGGATATTACTAAAAACGAACCCTACATTTTAACGAATGAAACAGACGCCTTTTGCGTTACACCTATTCTTTTAATTCCAGTGAGTATCTTCACTATAGCTTCTATCATTAGTTAATGTAATTACATTTACATAACGTAACGGCTAGTGGCGTCAACGTCTAGAGCGCGAATTACGTTTTGTAATTGTTATGCTACATCATATTAGCTAATGTAGCGATTGGGCTGGACAATTTTCATATTTATTTGTTAGCTGATATACATGCAGAAATTACGGTATAATGGCTAAACATAGAGCTTTTGCCAGTGACGTTAACGTCACATTTGAACGTTAATTGTTTTTATCCAATCTATAGAAGCTCTTTTTTACCATGCACATTTTTTGTGTGTTTTATCGTCATTGGAACAAAGATTTATGGTTCATCTATGTTGTATACGATTCGCATGTACTACTCACGCTCTACGTGCGATTAACATGCATTTCACATTGTTGTTGTTATTTCATTTCTCTAACCAAAGTCAGCGTTGTTTTCATTTACTTCTGTTTATTAGTGATAGGCAATGCACTGTGCAGCAGTTTAACCCATGTGTGCCCACTATCCCATATATGGGACATAGGCAAACAGTGTAGACTGATCAGATTCTACACTGTTTGCTGATAGGAATTTCAACATAAAACAAAATGAAAATGAAATTTTGACCAGGCATCCCTTTGGTACAAATTGATAACGTGGAAGAATACACTGATGTCTTATTTATGCGATATAATGGATTGAAGTATGCACAGTTTCTTTTGCGTGCGAGTTTATACAGTACTGACTCTTATTAAATTAACAATTTTTGCGATTCGATGGCAATTCGCTTGCAATTCGATGGCAATTCGCTTGCAATTCAAAGTACTAACTTTACCCTAGGGTAAGTTTTCTTGAATGGTGTATCTCACAAATGTTCGCAAATATGCCTTCGTTATTTTTTGCGATTCCATTTTTGTCACAACCGCTTCAGAAAATTCGCGTAAAATTAGTCAAACGTAGGATTTGTTTTTTGAAGCGCGCGATTCGATTGCAATTCGATGGCAATTCGCTTGCGATTATCAATTTAATTTAATAAGGTTCAGTACTGTATTATTCCTTTCCCGAAAAGCAAGTCTGTGTTAAAATTTTGATACCCACCGCAAACAAATTTGAGACAAACAGGCAATTTTGCATCTGTGTCTTATATCGTTAAAACTGATAGAAATGCAATGTTCCCTCTCTACAATGACACCAAATGTGAGGAACACATTGTGTGCGTTGTTCGGAGAGAATCGTTATTGGGAGGAAAAATTTAGAATTGGCTCACATTTGCGAACAACTTGAATCCAGATCAGACGCCGCGTAACGCAGCGTCTGATCTAGATTCAAGCTGTTTGTCACTCGTCATTATATATATTCTATCAAAATGCCCACTTATATAATTTTTTTAGAAAAACGGCATACGATAACTTTAAGCAGACGGTACTGCAGCCATGAGAAGGATTGACATAAATGTCTTGTTTTGGTAACAGTGACAAGGGTCGTTGTAAGAAGGGAGTCGTTGTTGGGAGGGCCTTTGTAGTGAAGAGGGAGCGCTGTATGTCTAAAAAAGGACCATGTTTTCTTCTTCGAGGTTCAGCAGTGTCGTCCTGCATTTGCTTACTTATTCTATGTTAAATATATATGAGCCGTGTCATGAGAAACATGCCTTATTGCAATGCAACATTGTACAGACCAAGCACTGTTGTTATCACAGGCTCTGTATATGAGTTTAGTCTACACTACCAAACACCATATATAATACTGCTAAATACAATGCTTTAGGTGATTGTAGGTGTCAAACAAAGAAGATCAAGATCATCCGCCGCGTCTTTGACGCGGTGGCTGGCATTGATCTACATTGTTTGAAATGCAATATGGCAGGTTTTCTCATGGTGCGGTTCACATACATCCTACTTACCGGAAAATCAGAAAATTGAAGTTGAATGCAGGACAAAGTTCTATTTTCAAAGCTAAATGAAAATTATAGAGATTACGTATAAGATATATCCATAGTGAATTTAATGAAAGCTCTACAAATGTTAAATAATATATAAAAACATAAAAGGACGGGTAAAACTTGCTTTTATCATCTGTTGTTTCACACATCCAGCGTTTGTAGTTCTCTATCAAGGCATCTGTAGAAAGGGCAACTGGCTCACTGGCTTTTCTCATAATACACGCAAAAAGAAACGCTAGGCATATGACCTGAAACGCAATATAGTACCGTATGCTCACTGGCTTTTCTCATAATACACGCAAAAAGAAACGCTAGGCATATGACCTGAAACGCAATATAGTACCGTATGCTCACTGGCTTTTCTCATAATACACGCAAAAAGAAACGCTAGGCATATGACCTGAAACGCAATATAATACCGTATGCTCACTGGCTTTTCTCATAATACACGCAAAAAGAAAAGCTAGACATATGACCTGAAACGCAATATAATACCGTATGCTCACTGGCTTTTCTCATAATACACGCAAAAAGAAAAGCTAGACATATTACCTGAAACGCAATTTAATACCGTGTGCTCACTGGCTTTTCTCATAATACACGCAAAAAGAAAAGCTAGACATATGACCTGAAACGCAATACAATACCGTGTGCTCACTGGCTTTTCTCATAATACACGCAAAAAGAAAAGCTAGACATATGACCTGAAACGCAATATAATACCGTGTGCTCACTGGCTTTTCTCATAATACACGCAAAAAGAAAAGCTAGACATATGACCTGAAACGCAATACAATACCGTGTGCTCACTGGCTTTTCTCATAATACACGCAAAAAGAAAAGCTAGACATATGACCTGAAACGCAATACAATACCGTGTGCTCACTGGCTTTTCTCATAATACACGCAAAAAGAAAAGCTAGACATATGACCTGAAACGCAATATTATACGGTGTGCTCACTGCCTTTTTTCATGATAAACGTAAAAAGAAAAGCTTAAAATATGACCTGAAACGCAATATAAAACGGTGTGCTCAAGTGGATATTAAAATGGCATGCACATAATGTAGACCAAGATCATCTAAGACTCTTTTAAAACAAGATCAAACCTAAGATAACACCAAACAGTTTATCCAATTCAGGGCTTTCATAAGTTGATTTTAAAAAAAATTAAGATGTTCAAGTTTTCTATTTTTCAAACGCGATTTCTTGAAGCAGGTTGAGAGTAAGGTTAAGGCGCATTCTGCTTTACTTTCAACCCGCTTTCAGCTACAATCTGTTAGGATAAAAATCCGAAGATTTCTGAAACATCCGGAATAATGGCAGCCCTGCCAATTGAGACATAACATTATCCTACGCCCCTTCTGGTTCCAAACCATTTGCTTTAGTTACCGTAACTCTGTATGTAGTCACTGTAGTGTGCACAAGGATAACCATGTACATGTGTTTTTCTTAATTGGCATTGTCATACACGATTGATCTTTTATTCATCTTCACTCATTTTAAAGTTGATTTTACAAACTAATTATAACATTTTTTTAATCTTGGTAAAAATATTGAAATAATTTACATGTTTTCCATGTAACTCGATAATGTATTATGATTATTGTGAATGTAGCTATTTGTCTTTTCTTGTTTTGTAAGTACATTTATATCTTTTCATGTGAGGCACTTTTGAATGCACAACAACTCCTGTGTGAAAAGAGCGCTTTGTTAATCGGTTATAATAATAATAATAACATAGTTGCATCTCTTGACCTTATATTTAAAAGGGTATTTGGCATAAGTTAAACGATTTGACCCGCGATTTAAGGTTTAAAATCTTAAGCCATGAAAATGATATAATGTATGGTTCTGTTTTTAAGATAAAATGCGAAATAAACCTTAAAGACTTAGTGTTTCAAACTAAAAAAATATGCATTTCTTAATCCGAATCCGTGGTCATTTCTATTTATTACTTCTACGCCATCAACTCTGACGATTATGAGAAGGGGCACTTTTTAGGTGCACCATTGGAACTGTACCCGGCCGGTCACTTTATCCTGACACCGACGAACCAGTCGTAACGCTAACCCGAAATCCTAAGCGCCAAGGAGAGAAGCCATTACTACCAATTTTCAAGTCTTTGGTTTGACCCGGCCGGGGATTGAACCCGCAACCTCCCGCACTGCAAGCAGACGGTATATCAGATTATCATGATCAGATTAGTTTACTTTATCGCCAGTACACACAAATCCATGTGACATAATAACAATTCTAACATGGCACGATTTGTCTCGTATAAACATAGAACAAGCTCATTGTGGTATACCTGAGACGTTTTACCACGCTGCGCAAATAGTCCGTTTAAACAGGCTCTTCCTGTACCCACCCTACGGTAAAGCGCAGTTTTTCCATGAAAAGTCGTGCGACGAAAAAGGTCTTTTCTTTCATTTTTTGTTACTGATTTGTCTCAGATATATTAAATCTGACCAATACTAAATGGTTCTTCGGCTTTCGGCCTTCGTGGTCAATTCACCGTTGTAGAATACCGTTTAACAACGGTAGAACATCGATTATTTCTTAAATAAACAACGAAGCGATATTAACACGAAGTATCCGCCAACCGCCAAAGATACATTCAAACCTGTATCAAAACACTAGTTTGAGTTAGTTTTTGTCATTTTTCTTAGTACAAATATTCGATACAAAGTAACATTTTATAAGTCTTTAACCAACAATTTACCCTTTCATGATCATGTTTTTCGGGAGATTTTTACCGCTTCACCGCTTTAGTGTCGTCTGCTTCAGTATTGGTGTCTGCAAGACACGTTTCAAAGTTAGATTTAAGGTTATGTGACTTAATAAACATCGATAAGAGTGTCAAACAGTTTAGGTCCTGATCAGACGCCGCGTTACGCGGCGTCTAATCAGGACCTAAACTGTTTGCAAACGCTTTAAGGCGTCATTGATAGTGAAAGGGTTAAACATTTCATCGCTTGTTCTTGTCTGACCGCGGAAATCATGGTTTACGACAACTTGGTAAATGCGTTCAATTTTACCACAACAGGATCAACAAAGAGCATCGACTGAACCACAGATAGGAGGAATGCTGTGAGCCATTCTTCAGACTTCTGTTTCCCCCACTCCATACTGTAGAGCATGATGAAGAAAGCGGGAACCACCGTCCCGGCGAGAACAAGGAACCAGGCCAATATAATGAAGCTGAAAAGAATTGAATTGGATTTTGATTCACTGACAAAAACTGCACATACAATATAGGTTTTCTAGATACAAAGAATCTCACTTATAACTGTGTATAATGTAAAGTGGTAAATACATTTTTGTTTCACCAATAAACGCTTTTATAGTAAACAAACTTATGGCCATTGCA
This sequence comes from Gari tellinella, assembly GCA_922989275.2. Lineage (NCBI taxonomy): Eukaryota > Metazoa > Mollusca > Bivalvia > Cardiida > Psammobiidae > Gari > Gari tellinella. Next base: position 58,717,823 of record OV277870.1, on the reverse strand, counting down.
AACAATTTGTATAACAATGCGTCTGATCAAACTCTAATCTCTTTGCCTCTCATACAAAAATAACAAGAGTTTATTTTCTGTTTTTCTGCAATGTATTCGCGTAAAATTCTGTATAAAAGGGAAAAGATAATGTCTTCTACCCTGTTGGTCGTAAGTCAGATTATAAAAGTCTCAATTATTATTCTTTTATCCATGTACTCCTGTCTTGTGACATCTTTTTAAAGTCATCTTGAAAAGACTATTCCAAAGAGATGTCAACAAATAGGATTCGATAGAGTAATCAGAAATTAAATGTATTTTAAAGTTTTTACTTACATACAAAATTTTAGCTTACTAAATCCCTTCAGTACCAATCCCGACAACACTAACATATAAATACACTTTGGATCCAATTAAGACGCCACATATCATGGTGTCTGATTAGGATACCAAACTACTTTGCAATCGTTGAAATGTTTATGTCAATCTGCATAAAGATTACGTTTAAAAAAGCAGATATATATTTGCAAGTTGACGATATCATGGTAGTGTACGGTGGATGGTTGCGTCATATTGGCAGTGAATTGGATAAAATTGATAAAAAGTAAATGAAATAGCTACTACCAATGGTGTAAGCAAAAAGTCCCTTGGGTATCCATGTCCTCACTTGTAAGTAAGAGCTTTTTGAGCGCCGACTCGAAGTGTCGCCGTTTTTCCCGCTTCTTTCTACAACACAGTCCGCAACATGAGCATGTGCACTTGCAGCATGTACAACATTTCCGGGTTCCTGGTTTGCTTGGCCACGGTCGTGTTCGTTTGAATAGGAATATAAGCAGCATGACCACAGGTGTTGTAATGAGAGCACAAATCAACGAGACGAACATCTGCATCAAAATAATATGGTTTATGCTCCGGAATCAGGGTCCAATTTATAAAGCTTTTGAGTTGAGTCTAAAATAGTTCTCAAACCTTTGATTGGCCAGATGTGAGTTTTTGCTGAGCAAAAACTCAAATCTGACTTATCACATGCTAGAGAACGATTTCAGACTCAACTCAAAAGCTTTTTCACATTGGGGCCAGAACCCTTGCTTATATAGCGTCTGGGATAAGACGGAGCTCATTCCCAAGCTTTTGATCTGTCAGATTTTAGCATGAGAATGATCATCAGACTCAACATAAAAGTTAAATAAGCAAAAGGTATTTACAAAATGCGTTAATTCTCAATAAACGTGACCGCAAACAGTTTTGATGGAGATCAGACTCTTAATTATGTGCCACACAGACTTAAGAATTGGTCAATATACCTTTTTTAAAACAAGCTGTGTATTTATTAACCCTTTACCACATAGCCTGTTTCTAGTTTTGAAGAAATGTGACCACTTAAAGAAGGTTGAAAGTAAAGCAGAATGTGCCTTAAGGCACATTCTGCTTTACTTTCAGCCTGCTTTAAGCTATCATCTGTGTGGATTTAGATTTTTTTCTTATGGTTCCTTTTTATGACTGTATATTTTGGAACTATTTTCTTCAGTGGAGGAATAAATAAAAAGTACTAAAAGGCGCTTCTATGAGGGAAAGGGTTAAACTCTACATCATACTAAGCAGCATGCCCACACAGGTGTTGCAATGAGAGCACAAATCAACGAGATGCACACCCATCTGCATGGAAATGACATGGACCAAATGTTATAAATTGTTTGAGATGAGTATGATACCCTCCTAAAAAACTTTTGATCGGTCATACTTGAGCAGATGCTCAAATTCGACGTATTAGAGGATTAGGAAAGATCTCAGACACATTTCGAACACTTTATAACATTGGGATCTAATTAATACTGTGAAATCTGTAAGTGGATATTCTTTCCCAATAATCACAATTGCAAACATGTTCGAGCCAGATCAGGCTGTTTGTAACTGTTCTAAACTGTTTGTCACTCAGGCATAAATAAAATATATCTCTATATTCAGCTATTTGTGTTCTATTGCTTTTGCGTTGATTTCGGTTAAAAAAGGGAAGAATAAAGTAGTTCGTGTTTGTACAAATCTGGCTTCGTTTTAAGCAACAGTACTGTCATGTAAACGTTAAGAATCAAACTGCAACGTGTGTGTCATTAGCTTAGTTTAAACGGGCTATCAACAAGTGTGGATAATATTCTCAACATCAACATGCAGGTTAAATAGATTTATTCTATTTTCAATAGTTACCTGTTGTGCTGTAAACCTTAGAGGTCCTATTTGTAATAATGCCGGTGTGGAGTAATCTGGGTCTGGATTGAAGTACATGGCGTTGGCTATCATTGCCAGGCATATATATACCAGAGCACACGACGCTCGTTGCACACGTGTGAAGGAACTTGACATTGGTCGGTATAGTATTGACACCCACATGTGACTTTCAGAAAGCCTGTCACGTGTCTGGCGGAAAAAGCGATTTTCAAAGAGCGGTACTTTGTTTGTGTTGGTTGCCTCTATCATCAGCTCCAGTGTGGTTTCGATAGATAGCCATTGCTCGGCGACGAAGGAAGTCCTGCACGAAACAAGCGTCCATTGACAAAATTTGAATATTGATACAATACGCAACATAATATTATAGCAATAGTCATGATTACGAACTCAAACAGTTCCTCATAATTATGTATTTCACACAACAACATACATGTATAGGGTAAATATATCAAATACTAAATATTTTATATCTTTACCAACGCCTATGGTATGACTAGTCAGAGCATAACAAATCCGGACAATATCAAATCTGATGCTATATATTTTATGTAATTTATGTCCTCCCTCTTAGTACCATGCGATATTAATAATATGTGAAAGAATCCTCTTTCACAATTATAATATGCCATGCAAGTTGTATTTTAAAGAACATTGTTCTAGCCTCTTAGCAAGCAAAAGAAAGTGATGATATTGCGATATTTAAACAACACTTTATCTCTGCTTTCCGCTGGCTCATTTGATTTGCCGTAAAATGTAGTAATCAAAGTTATGTCAATATAAATGTATGAACATATTGAAGAGGCTAATTAAAAAAACACTTCTATAGAGTATTAATTAATCAGGTTTTTCATAAAAAATGATAAAAGTCGAAGAAAAGTTTTTGTCATTGAACAGTCAGCCTTTTTATTTACAAAAGCGCCTTTTATCTCATTCACTGAAATAGTCCATGCATTTATGGTAAAAGAAGTTGTGTACATTTAGACAAACTTACGTTTCGCTTCTGGCAATATCATAGATTGCGACAAAGTTAAGGTACCATTCCGCATCATCACCCTCTCCTGAATTATCGTGCCATATGTTGAGGTGAATTAATGCGCCAAGGTCGAACTCTGTCGCCATGAACAACGTCAAAACACTTCCGGTACTAAAATGCTATAAAATGCAAAAACAAAATCAAAATAAAATGCCGACTAAATATTTGCTGTAAAGGGGTTATGTTTTTACAACTGTATAATTTCTATGTCTGTTGCCATTGTAAAAAGGGGAATTTCCACAAGATGTTATCGGAACCGTATTAAACGCATAGACATCATACACAAAGCACATACTAACCTCACGAACACCGTCGAAAAGTTCTCTGGGTCCTGTTTGACCTGCAACACCTATAAGGTCGAATGCTATACGAGACCGGGTACCAGCCCCATTCCTCATTCCGGTGAACACTTTAATGATATAGTAGTGACTGTGACCATAGATGTTGTCCCTGAGAGGAGTGATACCCCACTGATAATAGAAAACAATTTAATGTTAATACATTGAACAATAGCGACGAGTTTACTTGTCATTTACCAACAGAGTTCTTGTAAAGACTAGGCTTGCTCTTGACTCTCTGCAAACAGTGTAGACTCTGTTCGGAGGGCTCCTATAAGAGCCCTCTGAGCAGGGTCTGCCTTTTTGTCGCATTGCAGTATATTAAATAAAACAACAATTAAATATTTAAAAGGGACTATAATTAATTAAGGTTGGCCATTAAAAGTTTAAAGGATTCATGAGCTAATGATGTATGGTCAAAGTCAATGAAAAGTGGACGTATTTAGTGATAGGGGTTTGTACCGTGGGAAAATATAATAATTTTCCATTTTGAAGAAAACATACCACATAGCCTGTTCATAGTTTTGAACACAGGTGAGCACTTAAACTTGTTGAAAGTGAAGCAGCATACGCCTGCATGCGCATTGTGATTTCCTTTCCACTTAATTAAAGCTATCTTCGACTAGGTTATAGGATTTTATGGTAAATATTCTTGACTGTATAAGTTGAACATATTTTATTCAGTATAGAATTAAATTAGATGTGTAAAAAGACGTACCTGTGGGGTAATGATTTGAATTTGAAACATAATATTGTACGAAGCAACATTATATTAAAAGCCACTTGAAGGTTAAACATTTACCTTCAGTTTATCCCCTCTGTCCAATGGGATGACCAATATAACCAATATAATGTAAATAAAGAACAATCCACCAAGCGCCCCCATCACTGCCGCTTGATTCAATGGCGAGAACTTCAAGAATACGGACGAGAAATCGATAGTGTTTGGCGCAACGAAGAATGAATTGGCGAATGTAAGATCCGTAAGATTCCGACAAAAGCAATTCATTTTGTTAAATTCTGGAACCCATACCATCTGTAAAACAAAAATAGGTAAATACTGTTATAAACTTAAACTGTTTGTTAAACCAATTTACTACAAATGCGGTTTCTAGTTTTGAACACTACTTAAAGCATGTTGAAAATAAAGTAGATTGCTCAACCCTTTCACTGGTAAAAAGTTTTTGTGAGAGTTTTACCCCTTCACAGTTTCGTTGTCGTCTACTTCAAGTTTGTTGTCTACGTGTCGTTTCAAAGTTCAAAAATAAGGCAGTATGAGTGAAGACATTTCAAAATAAGTGTTAACAGTTTGAGTTTGTATCCAAACAGTTTGCAAACTCGCTTGAGTGTGTGTGTGTGTGTGGGGGGGGGGGGGGGTAATTGCGTAACAAATACGTATTTAGATGATAACATGAACGATTATTATTATTGTTTCAAGAGTAAGTGATAGAGATCGTAGTAAAAAACGTAAATTATCTATTTGGCCTTAACCACATTGAACTCATGTACAAAACGTAAAAATACATTCTTAAACACATTGAAGTCATGTCCAAACCGTAAGAAAAATGTGTTTCATTAAATTAAATATCAATGTCTTACTAGACACTTCAGTGATACATGGATATACATTCCGACCAAAGATGTTAGAAATGACATTCGAATGGTGAAAACAATAGTTACACATGAAAATGACTTTTGAACAAAACTTTCAATAGTACTTTTAACAATCATGAGTATTTCTATACATCACTGTTGAAAGCAGCGCATAGTCTGTATAGACGTTATTTTCTAAAACGCTCCGTTTGATGGGTATTGGTCTTCACGGAATGCTATATGGCTTAAGTTCTTTTATCGCCATGTCATTTATATTATACTAATACATACCTCACACTTGTCAGTATGCCATTTTCTTGCAGACTCCTCCCATGTCATACAACCCGCTGTTACCAGTGTAAAATAGTACTTCACGTTCTTAACTGCGTAGAAAAGTATATATCATTAACCTTTCACTGAAGTACATACATTGTTTCCTTTCTACAACGACATTCAATGGAAGACAAAAATAATGTGTGTTGTTCGGAGGGAGTCGTTATAGAAAGGGAAAATGGCTTACATTTGCAAACAGCTTGAATCCTGATCAGACGCCGCGTAGCGCGGCGTCTGATCTGGATTTAAGCTGTTTGTCTCTCCTTAATAAGGTTTTTTCTGTCAAAATGTCTATTATGTTACTTTGAGAAAAACAGCAGACGATAATTTTAAACAGACTCACATTGTCACTACCATGATATCGTTAATCAAATTATTTGATCTGTTTTTATTTATCAAATTTGTATTTTTTCAAACCTTCGGCGTCTGATCAGAATCCAAACTGTTAACAAACGTAAGTGATCTAACGTTTGGCCAACTTTGCATCTCACAGTAGAACTTACCGTCATTTTTCTGAATGTAGTTGTATAATGTCAATGTTATTATACTTCAATTACGACAACATATATGTGATTTATTCCTAAGCGCGTCTTCCCGTTTTACTCTCAATGGCGTTCTGTACTACTTTTAAATACGTAACTATTAAATGAATACTTCCGTACAAAGCTAACGTGGTAAACACATATTGTATTCATATTTATCAGAACTGCATATTTATTGGTACAGCCAAAATAGATAGCATTAAGATCTTTGTTACGCGTCATAGAATATGCATTGTCTATCTGTTATGACAGGTGGCCGATTTTTTATTTTTTATTTCAAATAAAAATATTAGACAATTCTCCTTTAGAGACTTCAATGATACTTTTATTCTGTAGTATGTCACCATAATACTTAAAGTGTGCCCTTTCCACTTCTTTTGAATGGTATCTCAACAAACGTACCTGTCCCAGGGACTTGTACAGCCAAGAATGTCATCCCCTGATGTCCTTTCATGTCTGACGGCTCAAGGCATACTTTCCAGAACGTGGTCTTTGTCAAAACATAGATCATATCGTACGCCAATACCGTCGGCGTGGCAGTAAATCGAATGTAGATTTTGTATTCAGCAATTAACGTGTCGTTTTCAGGCTTAATGAGAATGCAAACATAGTCCGATATAGACTGATAAACAAATTTATGTTGGGAAAATTCTGAGGCATCTTCAGAGTCAACGGCAGGGGTGACCAGTTCAGGCTGTGCTACTACGTCTTGTCCGAATGTGATGAACCCGGGAGATACATAGTTCTCATCACCAGTTGCTCTTACGTCAAGGTGAAGGACGTTTGACGTCACGTAGCTTGAGACTTGGTCACTATCATACATGAACACGTTCTCCTCTAGTTCAATGGCCTGAAACAAAACAGCCCATTCCACAATTTAAACGCCTTTTTTACTCCCTTAATTTATTCCTCCACTGAAGAAATGGTTTCATTTGATACATTCGTGAATATGCACTCTAAGATAGTCTCTATATACTAGCAGATAGTAGTTTAAAGCAGTCTGAAAGTAAAGCAGAATGCGCCATGAGGTGCATTCTGCTCCACTTTCAACCTGCTTTAAGTCACACCCTGTCGACTTATTAGGCAGCTCTTTTAGAGCTACTACGATTTAGATGCGAGGCCATTTCCGGGCGTTGATAGAGGCCACAAAAAACATGGCAGAAAGGTGAGTCAAGTTTCGATTTTACTTCAAAACAGTAGTTTTCTGGGGGGGTTTCTAGAAATCGGGGAATGTAGTTCCACGTAAAAATGTCTAGTTGATGAATTTGTTACCATCGTATGCTCCTTTATTGCGATGTGACGCCCCAATTACATTCGGCGCAAACGTGACACGATCATTTTCAAACCGAAAGTGGTCAAAACATCAACATATATGTGCATAAAATTGCAATGCACGAATTTATCATGCATCTAACGCAGATTTAAGATGTACACGAACACGATTGACTGTTTGGTTCACTTTATTTGCATCGGAACACGGAATGTTTGATATTATGTGCCAATTTTCTAAAAGAGGTGCCTTTGAGGCTATGAGGTGCCTGATAAGAGCCGAGCAACCTACGAAGAGGAGGTTTTCTGTCGAACATATTTAAGGCTGATGTTGTCAAAAATTGCTTTATTTCATCGAAAACATGACCTGTCATGATTCCAAGTGAGGTTCCATGGAATAATTAATACGGCTTAATAAAATATTAATTTAAATTCTAAATGCAATGCAATGGATATAAAGAGGTCACCGTTGATTGTTAGCAAATTGGAACATAAACAATTTTCTGATTAGCAAAGAGAAATTTTTACACAAAAGAATGGAAACAACAACCCTTCAACGGCTGAAAAAGCAAGCACTTAAAAACGTCATATATAGTTATTACGTGTATAGATAATGTCTAGGGGGAGGGGTTGTGTCGCAACGAGTTGTATTAGGGAGGTAAACAAACCACGGATTTTCACGGACTCACGTATCTCGGAAATCTAAATAAAAAATAAACAATAAACGGGAAATCTATTTTTAGAATTAACTAAGGACTGAAATATGGTCGGAAATTTAACAAAACACGGAAATATGTTCGGAAAGAATTTTTAAGTGACGTCGCGTAATTAGACAATCGCCTCTGTCAATACCAGGCGTTGATCATTTATCTTATATACCACCAATGTAACAAGGAGGTACCTTTTGTATGCGTGATCACCTTTTGTCATGTATTCAAAATCAGTACATGACACGGTTTCCGCATTCTAGAGTGAAAAGGTCATCGCCTTATACACAAACCCACAACATCTGACTGCTTTGTATATGCAGAATGTAGGTTGTGGTTTAAATTAACGTAATAAATTGTTCAGCTTTAATCAAATGTCGTTATTTAAAATGTCTTTTTATTCATATTTCATTTTACGCCTTGCTATTCAAACACTGGCAAAACACTTTTAAGCAGGTCCTATATACTTTCTTGATTCGACGACTTGGTTTCTGTTCGAAAACTGTCATCTGAGATATTGTTCATATCTATGTCACAAAATGAGTCCTCAGGGTACAAATATGTTTCATCGTCTAAATAAGTTGGTAGTGTTTGTTTCTCTGGAATCGCCGTTAGGTAAATGTTTGTTGGTATGTCTGCACTATTGTCAAACGATGTTCGTCTAGTTTTTGTGTAAAATGTGCTCAAATCAATTTCATCGTTTTTAGATATTGGGGACAAAAAACGAAAACGCTTTAGATCTGGTGAGTATTTACTGGCACTTCTGATATCTTGAATTGTCATTTTAATCTTCGCTTGGGTACTACTTAGAGGAATATTTGATTAAGCATATTAAATTTGATTTGAGCGGTGTATTTGTGTCTTCGATGTGCATATCTAGGTTTTTTCTTCGCCAAGAACAGGCCTTTTCTCCTAATACCTTGAAACACACCCATCTGAAACGAAAGGAAAATGTAAGTGGTCTACTGCTTCTGTGTCATTTTCATGAATTGTTAGTCATTTATGTATTTGAGAAGTTGTTGTTGAATCCACGAATGAATAAGCACTTACTTATTCATTCGTGTTGAATCTCACTTGTGTAAAAAACAAAGTACATATTTAAAGTATACTTTCCATCTATTTGCAAATCAGAAAATTGTTCATGTTCCAATTTGCTTACAATCAGACCTCTTTATATCCGTTTCATTGCATTTAAGGTTTAAATTAAGATTATATAAAGCCGTATTATTCCTGGGAACCTCACTTGGAATCATGACAGGTCATGGTTTCGATGAAATATAGCAAATTTTGACAATATCAGCCCTAAATCTGTTCAACAGAAAAACTGCTCTTAGTAGGTTGCTCGGCTCTTATCAGCCACCTCATAGCCTCGAAGGCACCTCATTTAGAAAATGTGCACATAATATCCAAAGTTCCGTGTTCCGGTGCACATAATGTATGCCAAACAGTCAATAGTGTTCGTATGCATCTTAAATATGCGTTAGATGCATGACAAAGTCGTTCATTGCAATTTTATGCACATAATTGCTGATGTTTTGACCACTTTCGGTTTGAAAATGATCGTGTCACGTTTGCGCCGAATGTAATTGGGGCGGCACATCGCAATAATGGAGCATACGATGATAACTTATTCATCAACTAGACATTTTTACGTGGAACTACATTCCCCGATTCCTAGAAACCCCCCAGAAAACTACTGTTTTGAAGTAAAATCGAAACTTGACTCACCTTTCTGCCATGTTTTTTGTGGCCTCTATCAACGCCCGGAAACGGCCTCGCATCTCAATCGTAGTAGCTCTAAAAGAGCTGCCTAATAAGTCGACAGGGTGTGTAAGTGGTATATTGTTTTTAAAAACTAGAAAACAGGCTATGGGATAATGGAAGATATATGTTAACTATAATCTACATTACAAGAAGTATAAACTGATACTCCGTAATTGGTTTCCCAACCATTGAAATCAAGTACATGTACATATAGAGTAGAATACGTTATTTTTGCCAATAAAATCGCGTTTATGATTTCCATTGCAAACAGCTTGCAGCAAGATCCGAACATTGTGTGCCTCTAAAGTTTAAAAATGTTACAGTGGAGAATCTGTTATTCTTTCCCGATAAACGCGTTTACGCTAAAACTATTTTTTCTTTTACAAACAGTTTGGAGCCAGATCAGACGCCGGGTAACCCGGCGTCTGATCAGGCTCCAGACTGTTTGCCACCAAGATAAACATGAAATATCAGAATTGTCCAAACGTTGTTCTTTTCTACGTTTTAGTGCTTTGCGTTTGCGTACGTTTGCGTTTAAACGGGAAAGAATAACAGATTCTCCACTGTAACATGTTCTTTACCATATTTCATTGAAGTACGTTTGCGTTTATTTTGCTTTTAAACGGGACAATGGACGTCTTATTCACTGCAATCAAGTGTGTCGGTATTATCTTGTACCTTTATGATAAAGGTTTGTTTTGTTAATATTAAAGTATTAGTATTCCAGAGCAAATATATAAGTAAGTAGCGGACATGTGGTATTTGTATACCGGGTATGTGGTGTTTTTGTTGTCCAATCGAAATGATTGTATGAAGTTTAAACCTGCAGTAAATTGTTTGTACTGTCAGTATGATTTTAAGTAGACTCTAAGACTTGTCAAGTTGTTGTATGAGTATTTGATAGTTATTGACCATTTAGGATTGTTTTCAGTCGTATATTGCTACACGACAAGCATTGCAGACCCTGAGCATAGGTATCCTTTAAGAGCCCTCTGATACAGATTCACAATGATTGTATAGACAAAGTGGACCTCTTACATGTACACAATTTGCACAATGACGAGTATACTCGTCGCTAGGTTCAATGTGTTTAAGAAAGACAAAACGAAAATACCATACCGATATAGATGTAACGGTGTTTGTCGTTTCGTTCTCTCCTAAAGAACTGACCACGTCGTCTAGTCGGAAAGTCGCTTGGTCCATCCTGTTGACGCTTGCTTTGATTACTTCCGCTGTGTTCTTTTTTACCAGCTGCTTTGTCAACAGACTTTTCTCATTACTACAAGTCTCGCATACTTTCATTTTGTCCTCAACTTCTTTCGCCAACTTTAAAGCCATGTCAGCTGCTTTCTTCGCCTGAATTGTGAAGAAAAGATGTTTTCCCCGTTAACCAAAGCGTGAGTTGAACTGTTTCAACACTAAGTAACTCTTGTGGGTTTTAAGGTTTCCTTATGGATATTTTTAGTAACTTGTATCAAAACATTAACCAGTCGTCTTAACAGTGCATATCCTGATCTTAGGGTTCCTGTCGTTAAAAAACTATTCAAAAATAAAGTGGGTATATTTAAACAGGTCCGTGGTGTTGAAAGAGTTAAGGTATTACTATAAATTGAAAAAGAGCATATTCGTGTATTTCAAATTGGTTTGCGAGTTATTTTTATATATGTTTCATACAGTTTGGAAACTGTTCAAATGTCGAGTTACTCGGTGTCTTATTAGTATCCAAAAATGTTAGCAATAGACACTACATGTATATATTGGAACATTAATGCGTTTTTTGAAAGAATGATATTTACCGCTCCCCGCCGCCTTATACAGCAAATTACGTGTGCATTAGCAATCGGTATCATTGGAATAAACGTCTGGATATATATTTGAAGCAGCGTGGACACCTCTTAAAAAATTACCCCAGAGTATGTTTCTAGTTTTGAAAACAGGCTACCACTTAAAACAGGTTGAAAGTAAAGCATAAATCTGCTTTTCTTTCACCCTGTTTAAGCTACAATATGCTACGATATTGAAACTGTTTCTTATGGTGCATATCTTTTGCTAAATAAAGTTGATAAAGTTGAGGAATAAATTCAATGCGTAAAAATGCGTATTTCAGGAGTAAACAGTTAAGATAGATAACGGCGCAAACCATATGCATTAAATACTGTGTGTAGTTCTCTTTTTGCATGATAGCATAAACCAGGACAACTACAAACTGTGCTTATATACCAGAAACAAATTGGATTACCTCTGCTTTCTTGGCGTCCAAGTCCAGTCTCAGTTTCCCCTGCATGGCCTGGTATAGGTAAGCTCGCTCGACCGGGGACAGGTCTGAGTCCCTGACGTCAATACCCCCTCCAACGACAGCAATCATATCGGACACCTAGTATGGAACAGTATTCATAAAAGCATGTCATAAAAATAATAAGCAGAACCCTTTTAAAAAAAACTACAGTCAAATGAGTGATACATAAGCAAACAATGTAGACATATATTCCCTGTAGTTTACAGGTTTTGTACGATTATCAACAGTTTTGGAAAGAGGCTTTAAAGTACATGTGTGTATATACATGTAACACTATTTCATTTATAGCAAAACAACGACATAGCTTTTAATTAACAAATACTACAAAATTAAAGTGCAAGTAAACCATTTTTGACAAGTATGATGTATTATTTATGTACTATTTGAAGCCAGATCAGACGCCAAGAAGCTAGCTAAACTGTTTGAAGCTAAGAAGTATAACTATTGCCGTCAGAAACAAGATATTTGATTTGATTGATTTATAGCGTTCCCTCCCTACAACAGCCCTACCAACAACGAGTCCCTCCTTACAATGACCATTGACGCAGTTACCTAAACAGGAAATCATGTCTAACGCTTCTAATGCTGCAATATCGGCTGTTTAAAATTGTCGTCTGCTGTGTTTTCACAAAAGTACATATAAGTGAAAAATTTATTAGGATAAATGTAATGACGAGTGACAAACAGTTTGAATCCAGATCAGACGCCGCGTTACGCGGCGTCTGATCTTGATTCAGGCTGTTTTCAAATGTAAGCCAAGCCTTAGTTTTCCCTCCCTATAACGACTCCCTCCAAGCAACACACACAATCTTTGTCTCCCATTCGATGTCGTTGTAGAGAAGGCGCACTGTACATGTATATTTACCTGTTGCCGACCAGACAAGAAATCCTTGACAATTCTTCCCTGTTTAAGATCATTTGGAACAACCGTATTTACTATTGCCTTTGTCATGTTGTGTATCTCTGTAAAGGAAAAGCAACCGTCTCATTCAACAGGAAAGGGAACATATATAGAATGCAGTGTCTTTATTTGAATAGTAACTACTGCAGTCTTTACTTGTCGCGTGAAAGGTCTTGTAAATATTTCAGGAGTATTCTTTAGAAAATAACAGGCATTAAACCACGAAACGTAATGGAAAACTATGGTCAGTTTCGGACATTTCAAATTAGTTTTGGAAATTAAAATGTTCTTTTATAAAAACCAGTCGAAATACCAGGAGCGTTCAACGTACATGTGTATTCGCATAAACACCAACTGTACATGAAATATGTATGTTTAACAGGGTTTAACTTATTTAGTTAGTATTAATTGCACAAACTGTATTTCTTCTTAGTTGTAAACATATACCTACAGGGTATAAATAATGTCACATAGGTAAACAAAATGGCGGCCTCAATGAAAATCCGTTATCCAAACTAAAACATGCTATAAATGCATCATTTAGAAAGTTTTGAGGATTATTGTTTTCAATTTTGGTATTCTTTATATATGAACTTTTGTTTTAAACCAAGTTGTACAGTGGAGCAAACGTTATTCTTTCCCAATAAACGCGTTTACGCTAAAACTAGTATTTCTATTGCAAACAGTTTGGAGCCAGATAAGACGCCGGGTAACCCGGCGTCTCGTCAGGCTCCAAACTGTTTGTCACCAAGATAAAGATGAATTATCAGAATTGTCCTAAAATTGCACTTTTCTACGATTTAGTGTTTTGCGTTTGCGTTTCGTTTCGTTTCGTTTAAACGGGAAAGAATAACGTATTCTCCACTGTAATTATCTGTCCATTTTCCTTTGACCCTTTAATTATCACATTTATCATGAGGTTTTTACCCCTTCGTTGCCATATTGTCGTCTGCTTCAATATTGTTGTCTGCAATATCGTTTTATAGTAAGCTTTAAGGCATTATAGATATAACTGAGGTTCTTTAAAAACAAGTAGCAAACAATTTTTATCCTGATCAGACGCGTCTGATCAGCCTGATCAGAATCAAAACTTTTTGCAAATGCGTTTTTGACGTCATTGAGAGTGAAAGGATTCATCTGAGTTGTGTACAGTGTTCCCTAAACAAGACAACTACAGACTGAGGAGAATCTGTTATTCTTTCCCGATAAACGCGTTTACGCTAAAACTATTTTTTGTTTTACAAACAGTTTGGAGCCAGATCAGACGCCGGGTAACCCGGCGTCTGATCTGGCTCCAAACTGTGTGCCACCAATATAAACATGAGTTATCAGAATTGTCCCAAAATTGTTCTTTTCTACGTGTTAGTACTTTGCGTTTGCGTTTCGTTTGCGTTTAAACGAGAAAGAATAACAGAGTATCCACTGTATATTAACAGTTGAGAGTCTGATATGACGTCAGACTACCCGGTGTCTCATCTGGATCATTCTTTTGCGACTGATATAGGGGTTATAGCACGAATACGTTTATCTAGAAAGAATTAACGTCTTCTCCTTCGTATGTTTATTCTCTTTTATCGATCGTTCATTCACCTCTCTCAATAAAATAATCCGGAGCACTTTTACAATTGGTCCGCCACCAAAATTATCAACTTATGGCCAGGTTAATGTAACAAGCAATGGCCAGATAAATGTCACAATAAATGGCCAGGTTAATGTCACAAGAGATGGTCAGTTAATTTCTACGAAAATACCAAAACGACCCGCGGACAGATTCTAAAGTTTATTGATAAGAAAATGTACGTACAATGTAGATTTTGTGGTGGACCAATTGTAAACCCTAGCCAATAACTCTTACTTTTGAATGTCTAGTGTTTAGTTTTAACTTACCACCAGAGGTCACCTCGATTTGGGCCGATTGATCCGCCACTGCATTTGGAACTGGTTTTAAGGCGGTCACCCCGATTATTTCACCCAGATAGATGAGGTCGTCCTAAATAATCGATGATTAAAAAAAACAATCTTCGTTTATTAATAATACATTTTGTTACGTTTTGTTTTATGTTTTGTTTTGTTCCCTCTTTATCGGCGTAACATGCGTGAGTATTTGAAAAGCTTAACACGTACCTAGTACAGTTTATATTCACTAACTTGAACTCGTTTTGAAAAAGTTAAACTTACCCGATTTTTTCGGTTGAATTTTTATAAATAAATTTTGCTTAAGTCGAACATAGGCGTCTGATCTGGCTCCATTCTGTTTGCAATACACCTAACAGTTTTAGCGTACACGCGCACATGTATACTGGGAAATAATAATATCTTCCTCGTTGTAAGAATGTAGTAGTGAAGTTCATTTATAACAAACTGCGCGGGACATTCTGATTTCTTTTGTTACATCCAAATTTCATTATATCAGTTCCAATGTACTATACGTTAGTTAATTTACACTTGTTATTACTAATATTTCGTTAATTAAGTCAGTTTCACTATATTACGATTTTCCAATACATCTATTTACACGTGCATACTTGTTTGCGAACTATACAACGTTTAACCTACATATCCACTTACATGTGTATAGTTGTTTGCGAACTTTATAACGTTTTAACCTACACATCAACGTACATGTGTATAGTTGTTTGCGAACAGTATAACGTTAACCTACACATCAACTCACGCGTGTTAAGTAGTTTGCGAACTGTATAACGTTTTAACTTACACATCAAATTACATATGTATAGTTGTTTGCGAACTTTATAACGTTTAACCTTCACATCAACTTACATGTGTATAGTTGTTTGCGAACTGTTTAACGTTTATCCTACACATCAAATTACATGTGTATAGTTATTTGCGAACTGTATAGCGTTTAACCTACACATCAACTTACATGTGTATAGTTATTTGCGAACTGTTTCATCTTTAACCTACAGATCATTTACATGTGTATAGTTGTTTGTGAACTGTTTAACATTTAACTTACACATCAACTTACACGTGTAAAGTTGTTTGCGAACGGTATAACGTTTAACCTACATACCAACTTACATGTGTATAGTTATTTGCGAACTGTTTTATCTTTAACCTACACAACAATTTACACGTGTATAGTTGTTTGCGAACTGTTTAACGATTAACCTACACATCAACATACACGTGTAAAGTTGTTTGCGAAATGTAAAACGTTTATATAAAACACCAACTTACACGTGTATAGTTGTTTGCGAACTGGTCACGTGCTGCAAGGTTTGTAAAGGCATTAATTATCATAGACAGGAGGTGCTTGTCTGATCCACTAGTTCCATTGACTATATACGTATCTATCATGTCGCGAACAACATTTGTCATATTCTGCATCACCTAAATGGAACAAAACAGAATAACACTCCATTTAATTTTAACTTAAACAATGGTTTTCGTCCGTACATACATGTAAAGGTATGATAAGTCAAACTCAACAGCATAATTATTATACAAGTATCACATCAAGTAAGTTTATGGAAATATGTCACTATTTATTATAAGTATGCAAACATCATTTGTTACAATCGTTCCTACTTTTATCGCATTTTCATTTATTATTTTCATTTTCATATAGCAGCCGAACTTGTTATTAGTCCATATAATATAAATACAGTCGAACATCGATATCTCGAACTCGGTTAAGTCGAACATACCCGTATTTCAAAGTTAAAACACGGGTATGTTCACAAAAGCCAAGCTTGAAATAAGGCAAATTCATGTTTCGAAATATCGGATAATTCGAGTTATGCGAGTTCGGGATATCAAAGTTCGACTGTAGGCCTTTTGCGAACCTAAGCACAGATTTGGAAACTTATACGGGGGCCAAATCTTCCAAGTCTATCTTCATGTTTTACGAATGAAAACTTGCCTCCATCAGTGTAAGAGTAGCCGGGTCAGGGGGCGGTGGAATAGTGTCCTCCAATACTTCACCTAGGGAACCTGTTTCTGTGTTACCATTGGGGTTCAGGTCCAGGATAGAACCACCCGAGTTCAGCTCTCTGGGAACAGGAGGCTGCCAAACTGGTAACTGGCAAAAACACAAGATGACTAACGTTGGAATTAAAAGCGTCATTTGCTCCGATTTAAAAAGCAAACGTAACGCAAAAGCAATTCAAAAATTTAGAAAATTGCATTTTAAGAAAACGTTTTAATAACAGAGTGGCAAACAGTATGGAGCCTGATCATGCAGACATCGGGTCACCCGGCGTCTGATCTGTCTCCAAACTGTTGGCAATTGACCAAATAGCTTACGAGTTAACGCATTCATTGGAAAGAAAACGTATTCTGCACCATAATACGTAATGCACTTACAATGGGAAATTTTAAATGAAACCAAATACAATAGAAATTAGTAGTCTGACTATTTATTTTAGATCTGAGTTGCCAACAGATTGAAGTATGTGATAAGAGGATCCGTCATACGATAAAAGGTCGTGAGTCAAAACTTTAAATTACATCTACATGTAATTTCTGATTTCTCCATCTCACCCTGTCTTGTGACAACTCTTTGGAATCGCCTTTTCAAAGCGATTCCATAGAGAGCTTACAATATAGGATTTGATGGAGAAATAAATAATTATTGAGAAATTTAGAATCTTACTTTTTTGTCGTTCGAAGTTACGTCAGACGACACCTGATTTATACTTTATGCAGAAACAATATTATACGGAAAACCCATAAAGGAATATATGCTTTACTTTCACATTGTTCATGTTCCTTTAAATCACCGTCTAAATTTCAAGTGGACACTTAAAACAATAACTCTCTTCCATGTTTGACTGTATATGGTTATTTATACAATGTATTTGCAAAGTGACAAACAGTTCAGATCATAACCAGGGACCCGTTTCATAAAACTTCGTACGACAAAAACGGTCGTAAGTCAAAACTTAAAAATTATTATTTATTTCTCTATATAATCCTGTCTTGTGATATCCCTTTGGAATCGTCTTTTCAAGACGATTCCAAAGAGATGTCACAAGACAGGATTAGACGGAGAAATAAAAACAATTGAGACTTTTATAATCTGAGTTACGACAACATTTGTCGTACGAAGTTTTATGAAACGGTCCCCAGTAGTCCTCTGATGTGTGTCTACAGTTTGCATAGGACATGTGTACTTCATCACAGTAAGATGTGTGTAATCGTCACGTGGTCTGAATGATTTAAAAACAAAAGGAAACAGTCTGTGATTGTAATAATAGGGAATATAGATCACGCACCTGTATAAGATGTATATGGCTGCAAACGCTTGTGACAAGGGGGATAATCATGTCAATCCTGCCCATATATCTGAGTTGTAGTTCATCGAACACATAATCCACAGTAGTGTAATTCTCCACTAGGTCGGCTCCATACTGAGAGGCATTCACATTATACCAGGCAAATGCCGGATTGGCCTGAAAAATTTATGATGGTTATGCAATAGAGAAAACGTTATTCTTTCCCAATAAACGCGTTTACGCTAAAAATATTATTTTCAATGCAAACAGTTTGGAGCCAGATCCGGCTCCAAACTATTTGCCACTCAGATTAAAACAAAAACTAAGAATAATTTAAAATTGTCATTTTATACGTTTCAGTGCTTTGCGTTTGCGTTTCGTTTGCGTTTACACGGGAAAGAAAACGTTTTCTCCACTGGTACGTGTTTAAGATAGATGAGTCTGAGATCATTCCACAGCTTTGAGTAGTCTGATTTGAGCAGTATGCTCAAATCTGACTTATCAAAAACTTGGGAATGATCTCAGACTCATCTCAAACACCTAACAACGATGGATACTGAGTTACCCCTTAAGGCGTGGAATTAAATTTGAAAGAGGATTTCTAATCCGTTTTAAAAATAATAGAACTTGAGTTCTAAACTCGTTCCCAAGCATTTGATTGGTCAGATTTGAGCCTAGGCTCAAATCTGACCAATCAAATGCTTGGGAACACACTCAGACTCAACTAAAACGCTTTATAACCTCGGAGCCTGGTCAGAAGACTTTTGAAGGAGCTCTTTGATCAGTGTCTGCACGTTTTGCCATTTTTGCATAAAACAACCTTGGATGGTCAAAAATGGACTAAATTTAATTAGAAATTTGAAATATTCATATGGTGTTTCAGGGGGAAATGAGTTAACAGAGCTAATCCAATAAAATTTAGCTTCATACCGTCACAGCTAGCGGGATGTTGATAAAGTTGTTGTAAATGTCGGACACTCTCACTGTCACGGTTGTCTTGTAGCTATTGTCCGGATCACCCACTTTCAGTATTACATGGGAGCGCTCAGATCCTGTAAATAACACTCATTAAAAAAGAAGCAGCCCTTTCATAATCAATAATAACTTTGACGTGAGTATAAAGGGTTATAAAACCCCGTGGTTATAAAGGGTTGGTCGGAATTTAGCAGAAAACATGGAATGAATATGGTATGAATGGATTGCTGGATTGCTGGTTGAACATTTCCTTCCGGAAACTTCAAATGGACAATGCCCTTTCCCAATTCAGCAAATTCCATTTTTACAATTAATGGGGGTTTTGTAATTGTTTTGCAACTTGTGGAACCTTAAGGAGTCCTCTGATATGGGTATTCACAGTTTGCATAGGCCAAGTGTGCAATATTTGCAAAGGACGTGTATATATGCGTTACAATAGTTTAACTCTTTCCTCCCTGAAACTTTAAATGGACAATTCCAGTTTCCATTTTAGTCTAGTTCATTTCTGACTTTTCAGGGTTGTTTTTGTCAATGTTTGGCTTCACTGTTTGCACAGGACAGGTGTACTAATCACATGTGCACTGTTTGAAAAAGACGCCTATATGCGGGACTAGGGTTCAAAGGGTTAACTGGTGAAATACATATTAGGTACAGGTTTTTTGAGGTGGAAATGCGATTTAAAAACGTACTTAAAATCAGAAAGTATGTATATTATAAGTAACACCATGGGAATTAATTGACAGTTTAATCACGAACGGAAATTTGTGAAAACTTCCGTAATTATCCGCCATTGAAAAAGTCTGCGAACAATTGAGGGGTTATTCATATAACTTTCAATAAGTGACCGAAATGTACGTATAGTAAGGCTGAATAAAGAAACGATCGTAATATTTTCATACACACTCTTTTTATGTCAAGTTTGATGCGATTTAGCTAATGTGAATTTTGCATCAAAACATCCTTAAAACAGAGACGCAATTTGTTTGCTATATCTTAGAATTACTTGTTAGCAGTATGGGTTCCTCTTCAACAAAGGCCCCCTCTGTGTATTGGCGCACTGTAAAGGTCAGATAGGGGTTCGTATCTGCAACAGCATTCTTTGGCCACCTATCATCGCTTCCCTTCCATCCACTGCACGTGAATACGAACCAGTCTCGTGCCGCAGTGCCTTGAATTGTAATGTATAATCAGAGCTCCAGATTAGGGGAGTATCTCAAAACCTAAAAACTTTATTTCTGCATTAAACCCTATGGTGTTACTACTCATTAGAATCGTCTCTTCGAGACGATTCTAATGAGTAGTAACATCATAGGATTTGGTGCTTACATAAGTGAGAAATTGTTGGATTTGTTCAGTCTCGTGCCGCAGTGCCTTGAATAGTAATGTTTATTGTATACCTTACTATAAATAGTAACAGATTTTGCTATGATGACAATGCAATACGCCCTTGCTGAGCGGGCCAATAACCGGATGCAGTCCAATTACAGGTTATTTGGACTGAATCCGATTATTGGCCCGGGGGCAACAGAATTTATGAACGTGAAAACGTTAGCAACGTAACGTTCAAAATGGCCAACGTTCGTTGAAGATGACGTCATTTGATTTCTATAACGGCCGCGCTTATGTAAACATTCAAACAATATACGTATTCGTTGATTTTGAACCAGGTATACAATAAACAAGTGATTAAACGGCCGAGGGCGGGCCGTCGTTGCTTATTGGCACTCGTTAGCCACATTGGCACTCGGGCCAAGGCCCTCGTGCCATTATGGCTAACTTGTGCCAATAAGCAACGACGGCCCGCCCTCGGTCGTTTAATAACTGTATAATAATCAGAGCTCCAGATTAGGGGAGTACATGTATTTCGAAACCTAAAAACTTTATTTCTGTATTTAATCCGATTTGGTGCTTAAATAAGTGAGAAATTGTTGGATTTGTTCAGTTTCCTTACTCTTATCTTGAGCCGTGTATAATATTTCTGTCTATAAAACTGTTTCGCATGTTTATGTCGTCGAGGATGTGTTATTCTTTACCAATTAGCTATTTGATGCTAAAACAAGTATTTCCCTTGCAAACAGTTTGTTGCCAGATAAAACGCCGTTTAAAATGTAGACGCTTAGGGTTTTAAAAAAGCTTAGATTTTCTTCATTTTCTTGCATTCTATTTACATTTAGTATCACTTTTAAAAACGAAATTAAAACAGTAACGCATTCTCCCCTGTAAACCCCTGATATGGGACCGGAACATCATTACATATGGATTATTCTGAATTATAGAAGAAGGGACGGGGTTCTTCTGCTAGTTTGAAGTTTTAACAAAAAATCAAGCAAACGAAATAAGTATACTTCTTCGTCCCTTAAAATATTGCTTCCGCGACAAGTTAACAAATGTATTATAAAAGCCAATGATTACAGAATATTTCGACATTGACTACTTGTCATTTTAATAAATAACAACGTCATTGAAACGGAACAGAACAGAACAACTTTTATTTCTGACTTGTACATGTACATGTGTACATCGTCACACAAAACATAATATACATAAAAGGGTAGCTCCTAGCTTCCTACTGTAAGAGGGTGTAATCTCATCCGTTTACGAAAAATATTATCCATTATATCTGTTTAACCTAAACCTGTCCTCTATTGATATTTATATTTATGTTTATTTCACTCCACAGTTAATCTTTACCCATCACTAGCTACCGTTTTAACTTTTAAGGGTGTATCCAACCCATAAGCGATTTTTTCAAAGTATCAAACTTTTTTTCTATCATTGTTTTCTTGGAAGAGCTATTTATGATGAATGAAAAAATGGAAAAAATATATGGTGGTGTCCTTTTTTTTTAGCTACAGCGATTTGAAAAAGGTATGTCAAATGTGGACTTTTTCTCTCAAATTTTACCCATTCAGAGTACAAGCTTCAGTAAAATCTATTTCAAAACAAAACAAACATGGTAATTTGGGTTTTCATTATTTATTTCATGTCTATGGTGGTATTTTCACATATAGAAACCAAATTTAGACAAAGCAGGCAATAGGTTTGAACAATATGGATCCTCGAATATCAAAAATATGCTTTTTATAGGGCATCATTTTATTAGACTTTTTATCTGATGAAAAAAAAGTAAAAAAGTTTGAAAATGAAATAGTTCTAGTATTAAACTTTTTCTTATATTCTACCAAATGAAAGCCAATGCGAAGGCAGTTCAAAATATCAAAAGAAATTGAAAGGTCAGTGTTGAAAATTTTGAGATATTAAAGTAAAAAGAGTTATCTCCGCTTACAAAATTTACAAAAGAGTACCATATCGATGATATTAAGAGCTTTATAAATTTCACATTTGGTGCTGTTTTTTCTTAAATTAGTTTTTGTATGAAGAAATACTACCATAGATAGGAAATAAATAACACAAAACCAAATTATCATATTTGTTTTCAATTAAAATGGATTTTATTGAAGCGGGCTGTTTGAAAAGGACAAAATAAGAGAAAGTGGGTGGGGTAAATTTTACATGACCATGGAGCCAACTGTTGTTCACCAAAATGTACACTTTTTCTATGTTTTCATTCATCTTAAATAGCTCTTCAATACAAAACCATCATAAAGTGTTTTCATATACTTTGAAAATTTCTTAAATTCATGACATTGATACACCCTTAACATATTATTTTCTCCACCTAATGTATTAGTCGTGCCTTTCAATGTCCCGTCTGAAATTGTGTTAACACTTTTCTTTGGATGGTGAAGGGTTACACTAGGGCGAACTACGTATTATTATCGAATGTTTTGCTACGACAAGTCAACTTAATACGGGTATAATAAAAAGATTGTTTTCAACGAAGACAACTTTGTTTTCGAAATAAAACATTTCCCTGCATATACATTTGCTTCGTAGGAAACCAATTCGTCAAATATACTCATACAAGTTGTTGTAGCAAAACAGGGCTGCCATTTCTCCGGATTTTTCCTAAATCTCCGGATTTTTTCCCAGTACATAGTAGCTTAAAGCAGGCTGAAAGTAAAGCAGAATGCGCCCTAAGGCGCATTTTGCTTTACTTACAGCCTGCTTTAAGTAGTAGAATGTCAACAAAACAAGAAAAAGACTAATGGGTAAAGGTACAATTCGTTAAATCGCACTTGAAAATGCAAGTTTGGAAATCTTAGGATTTTTCATGTCAACTTATGACAGCCCTGGCAAAACATCTGATGATAAAACGTACTTGGCCTCAAGTGGGTGAGGAAATATGCGTTCTGTAAGTGACGTGCCCTGCTGTGCTATTCTTCATATCATTATATGTATTTGAAACACTTCAATTAATGTTGTCGTAAGTCAGATTATAAAAATCTCAATTATTAAAACTTTTTATTTCTTCATCTAATCCTGTTTTTTATGACATCTCTTTGGAATCGTCTTGAAACGGCAATTCCAAAGAGATATCACAAGACAGGATTAGATGGGGGAAATCATAAAATGGATGTGTTTCAAAGTTTGACTTACGACCGATTTTGTCGTACGACGTTTCGTATGATGGGTCTCCAGTGTCTTATCATGCTCTTAACTGTTCGCCATTCAGAAAACAAGATGAATAGTTATGCATTTTGTTTTATTCGGGAGGGAATAATGTTTTCTCCACTATACTTACCAGTAAGCGGGTTCATAGTACAAGTACCGCTATAAGGCAGGTGGGTGATATAGCCGATGACACTAGCAGCTGTTTTCGAGTAGCCAGGGGCCGTAACTGTGATTTTTATTTTGTAAGAATTACCCGACGTTAGCTGTGTTTTCAATATGCCAATAGATCGTGAGTCTATACCTAGAATTGATAACAAAGATTTAGTCACTCTCTACATGTACAAAGAAATAAACAGTGTTCAGTTGCAATTCAATTCAGGTTAAAAAAATAAAAACCGACTATAACATGTACGACCGTTTATAAGAATTTTTAATATCGGTTTAAAAAAGAGTTACAACCTGATTAATCCTAAAATTGTAAATACCAGGGCTGCCATAAGTTGACATGAAAAATCCTAAGATTTCCAAATTTGTATTTTTCAAGTGCGATTTTACGAATCGTACCATTACCCCATAGCCTGTTTCTTGTTTTGTTGACATGCGACTACTTAAAGTAGGCCGTAAGTAAAGCAGAATGCGCCTTAAGGCGCATTCTGATTTACTTTCAGCCTGCTTTAAGCTACCATGTACTGGGAAAAAAATCCGAAGATTTAGGAAAAATCCGGAGAAATGGGAGCCCTGAAATACACCAGTCGCACATTATTAATGTATTATTCTTCACTAAACAGGAACAAAAACGACAGGGTTAGGTCACAAATTCTAATAACATTAAATAAGACTTTTCCCTAGTAAAGAAAATATTCATATGCCCTCTAAACAACGATTTCCTCCTTACAACAATGGTTGCCGCTGTCCCACAAACAATGCAATTATGTCTAACGCTTTCATAGCTCATCTACTTAAAATTGCCGTTGCTGTTGGATATTTTAACAAAAGAAACAGAAGCATAAACACGAGTGACAAACAGTTTGATCTTGGTTCAAACTGTTTGCAAATGTATTCTAAGGGTAAATTTCTATTTAAGTTCCCTCTCTATAACAACTCCCTCCGAACAAAATTCATATTATGTGTGTCCCATTGGGTGTAGTTATAGATAGAGTGGGGGCACTGTAGTCGACACTTGGTGTTTGTAAGGTATACAAAATAGATTATTAAGTAAACTTCTCTTCATTACCTGATACAGTTTGGGGGAAAAGCACAGGTAGCCAGGTCTTGATGCCAAGTATATTGGTCCAAATAAAAATGTTCCATTTATACGTGAAGTCAGTGGTGTCTTGTGGTAGGATCGTGTCTAGTTCCAGGCGGTCATTGTTGTACTTGTTCTCCCGGAAAAAGTTGCAGTTGAAGACGCATCTGTATAAAGGTTAGACTGCATTAGGACAATTATTCATGCAATAGACGGGGCGGAGCGTTAGCGGGGCTCGTCTATTTCACCAAGACTTGTCCTTTGCAGTCTAAGTGTTGTTAGATGATATAACGCAGAGTACAGCATAACCTTGAATCCTCGAATTCATGCAAATTAAACGTGACCAAGCAATGTTTATCTTTGAAATACAGCTAAGTTTGACTGCCATAAGAAAAAGCATCTTAAATGAATTTTAGATATACAGTCAGGACTAGATACACTGACATCCGCTACAACGGAATTTTCACTTACCGACAAAGTAAATGTACGAGAAAGTAAATGTTTTATTTAGAACTCCATATAACTTGAACATTACGAGTTCGTATAAACAACACATATGAGCCGTGCCATGACAAACCCTGCTTTACTGCATTGCAACATTGAACAAACCAAGCCTCGTTTTTATCACAGGATATGCATCTCGGTTAGTCTACACTGCCAACACCGTAGACAATTCTGCTAAATAATAGGGGTGTAACAATACGGCAATATATTGTTATATTGCAATACGCCTCTTGGCAATACGTACTGCAATTCGGTATCTCCGTATTGCAATATTCTATACACGTAAATGTATATTATTTGGGCACATACGAGAGGGGTTGCCCTGTTATTTTAAATGTTATACTGTGACAATTATAACATTCACAGCAAATGTCTATGTTAATTTAGACTCCCCCTTGTATTTAAAGCACTTCGTTTATTCTTTCAATGCTATAAACAAGTTTTCAATGCTAATTTCTATCCAATTTTTGTACTTACAAGTTGCCACAAAATATTGCAATACATTGCAAACCAATTCCTCTGTATTGCAATATATTGCAATATAAACGGAATATTACTATACTTTGCATATCTTATGCACCGGATCACTCGAGTTGTGTGTGTAACGGCTATATCCAACGAGACCGTAGGTCGAGTTGGATATAGCCTTTACACACACAACGAGAGTGATCCGGTACATAAGATATGCAAAGTATAGTAATGTTCCTTTTATTATATACCTCTTATAATAAAAATAAAATGAAAAACGATAGAAATGTTTCGAGCGTTACTATAAATAAACGGGATTTCCCATACGTCACACTTTGGGGAATGGCGCGTGAAAGTAAATACTCGCTATTACGACCACTAAAACGAATGCTAATTGATTTAATAATAGAGAGGTGACATCTTAAAGCAAGGTGACAGTGAAACAGAAAGCTCCTAAAGGAGCTTTCTGTTTCACTGTCACCTTGCTTTAAGCGGTCACCTACCGTAAACACCCTAATACTTAACATAATTTAGTGGTCGTAATAGAGAGGTTTTACTGTAGTTCCGAACTTCCGACTACACAGTAAACGTTCTTTTCCCATTACACAAGGTACATGGGTAATACGGAATTTTCAATCCGTCAAGGTGTATTTGTTCGATAAAATACAGAACTATTTCGGGCAGAACATTGGTAGGTATATAATAAATTGCGATATGGTTTTCGCCGTACTAGTACGCCCCTACTAAATACAATGCTTCAGGTTATTGTGGTTGTTAAACAGTGTATATTAAGACCAGCAGGGTCTGCATTGATTGTCTGTTTGCAAACATTGTAAAAACAACCATAAATAGTCAAATGGACTTGACTTAACCATTTGAACCTGAGTGGCACATACACACGTCGTTAGAAACAGTATACATGTGGAGAGTGTACTTATCCTATGCAAATAGTGTATATCCAGGTCAGATGGCTCATAAAGAAGCAATCTGACTATCAGGGTATGCGCTGTTTGTCATTTGGCAAAACACTATTATCAAAATCAACCCGAATAGTCAAAAAATGAACAAGACAAACTTTTAAACTGGAATTGTCTATTTGAAATATCAGGGAGTAAATAGGTATTTATAAATTGAATTGTCTATAAATGTTTTAGGGTGAACGAGTTAAGTGTAGTGTGCAATAGCGGGACTGCTTACATGTATACAGCTTTTGAGTTGCGTCTGAGATCATTTCAAGCATTTGAATGGTCAGATTTGAGCAAAATCTCAAATCTGTCCAATCATATGCTTGGGAACGATTTCAGACTCAACTCAAACTCTTTATAATCTTTGGATCAGGTTACTTACTTTAGAGATAATGGTACAGAGTTTGCTTTAAGTCTAAGAACTTGGAGAGCTGACGACTGTCTGTTGCCTTGCATTATGGAAAACACGACGAAGCAAACAGAGTTCACGGTAAACTTCGAAGTATCTACCTCCAGTAGATAGTCCGTACCCAGCGTCACCTGTTTAGAAATAGCGCCACCTGGGTATGCCCTAAAAGGAAACTCGGCCTGGAATACTTGTAATCCATACGTCAAAGCGACGGTATTTGAAAAGGACCATGCATGTGAAATCGGATCTGTAAGGTTCCCGGCCGGATCAAACGACTTGCTGGCGTCTAATGTCACTACAGTACCATGGGGAACCATAAGGTCATCGCCTCCGTAGATATGGGCGACTAGTTCCGGGTATATTACACGTATTATCATAGAATCTTCTACCCAATATTGAGGGCCCATGTGTGGGAACAACAGCTCTAGGTGAACGACATACTCTCCGGGGGCGATGACGCCCGGTTCCAGTTTCAGGACGCTAGAATTAGGTTGGATAAAGCTGTCAAAGTCTGTCATTTCAGTGAGGTTAGCGATCGTGATCCTCCAGACGATGAGGGGACTACCTGAGGCACAAGCAGGGGTCAGTTCCAAGAAGCTTGGAATCTGTTAACAGAACAGATCTTTTATTTGACTTCAGCATACAAGCTCATCATCATAACATATACAGTCGAACTTCGATATCTCGAAGTCGGTTTTGTCGAACATAGTCGTATTTCAAAGTTAAAACGTGGTTAGGCCACGTTTTAACTTTGTAATATGAGTATGTTCGACTTATAACCGAGCAATAAATAATGCAGTTCATATGTCGAACTATAAGATAGTCGAATTAAACGAGTTACAGATATCGAAATTCGACTGTAATCATAATTTAACATAAAACGGATGGTACTGTATGTGATAAGGCATGTTTAACAGAATGATCAACATGGACCATGTATCGCTCAACGATTACAAAAATAATAAAATCACATCGCATAAAGACATTATCTACCTGCAACGTGTAACTAACCCCTATTCTAAAATGTTGCGTCAAAATCCCTAAAGCAAAATTACTGGTAAATACAAACGAAAAGAATCCTTTACCAAACTCATGTGTTCCACATAAGGTTACATGACAATGGACAAAAGAGGAGAACAACGGGCAATGGATGTGGTCATGAACGGGCATTAGTGCAGTTTTTTTTTACCTTTTCTTTGCTCCAAACTATTTGCTACTCAGATTTAAATGAATTGTCAACATTTAAAAACGTCCTTTTCTACCCCGGTGGTACAGTGGATAATGTGTTATTCTTTCCAAATAAACGCGTTTACGCAAATACTATTATTTGCAGTGCAAACAGTTTGGAGCCAGATCAGACGCCGGGTAACCCGGCGTCTGATCAGGCTCCAAACTGTTTGCCACCAAGATAAACATGAAATATCAGAATTGTCCAAAAGTTGTTCCTTTCTACGTTTTAGTGCTTTGCGTTTGCGTGCGTTTGCGTACGTTTGCGTTTAAACGGGAACGAATAACAGATTCTCCACTGTACATGTACATGTATCGTGTTTGTGTTAATGTGTGTTTAACCCTTTCACTCTCAATGACGTCATAAAGCGCATTTGCAAACAGTTTTGGTCATGATCACGCGGCGTCTGATCAGGATCAAAACTATTTGCCACTGGTTTTGAAATTACGTCAGTTATACTGCCTTGAACCTAATTTTGAAAAGATATTTCAGACAACAATATTGAAGCAGACGAGAACATGATGGTGAAAGAGTAAAAACCTCTCAAATAGATGTGATAATAAAAAGGTTAAAAGGGAAAGCAAAGCATAAGGTTTTCTCCACTGTAAGAATTAGGGTTGAAACCAAGTTTAGGGTTAATTAGATCATAACTTTTTTACACAAATTCGTCTATAACATGCTTCAGCTTAACCCTTTCCCCATAGAAGCGCCTTTTAGCGCATTGCATTTATCCATACACTGAAGAAAATAGTTACATATTTTACATCCAGGAAAATGAATGATAAGAAATATTTTGTAATTCCTTACAGATGATAGCTTAAAACAGGCTGAAAGTAAGGCGCATTCTGCTTTACTTTCAGTCTGCTTTAAGTGGACATCTAAAAAGACTATCTTCAAAACTAGAAATAGGCTAGAAATAGGCTATAGGGTGAAAGGTCAAATAAGTTGTTGAACTATTTTGATTTTACTACCAAAATCAGAATCATTAACCTTCTTCACTGCCATGACGTCATCAGATTTAAACATTAATTATTGTCGTCTGCTTTTATTTTCCATATCTAAATTTTAGGTACTTTTACTAATGAAATATTGAAATGAGTGACAAACAGTTTGGATCCTGATAAGACGCACCGCGACACGCAAATAATCATTTCACTCGGAGCAAAGCAGTGAAGAGGGACCGATGGATCGTCGGGGCAAGGCAAAATAGAGGTTAAAATTGGATGGATGGATGAAATGATGAGTTTTGGTATTACTGTACTGCGACATAAAATAGGTTATATAGCGACGATGAATAAGAATAACGGATGGTGCGATAAGATGATGATGATTTCAGCAAGATGAGTTCGACTTATCTCATAAGTTGCGAAGCAGGGGCCCGTTTTACTAAACTACTTACGCAAATTTTTTGGTTAAGTCAAAATCGTTTTACTTTTATTTTTCGATCATAAACGTTTGCAAACAGCAAATAGCCAGATCAGAGGACGCGCTTAAAGCGCGTCCTCTGATCTGGACATTGTTGTTTGTAGCACGTGATAATAAAAAATATAAATTAAAATTTAAAATTTTGACTTACGCAAAAATTTTGCGTAAGTAGTTTAGTAAAACAGGCCCCAGAGCGTGGGATGAAAGCCATCGACCTGCCTTCCTTTTAGTTCTTGGCAGAGGGGGTAATATCAGTCTAATAAACAGAAACATTTCCTTTAGAAATTAAGTTAAGACTGCTGATAAATACTTACAAAAATGCTATCGGTATTGAAGAACTTCAGCGGGAACCGAAATGCCTTATGTGAGTTATCCAAGAAGTCTGTAGTCCCCACACAGCTTGTGTCACTTGATGGACACGTGACACTTCCAAGGTCACTGGTACAAACCAAGTTCACAGCATAGACACCATACTGCAATAATCAATGACAAATAGATAGTGACTTGACAAAACAAAATTTTAAACTGACTGAAGAAAGCGAAGGTACAGCCTTTCATTTAATCATCCACTAAAGAAAATAGTTCCAATATATACAGTCATGAATGTGTATCATAAGAAAGTTTTTCTTTTTTCTACCAGACTGTAGCTTAAAGTAGGCTGAATGTAAAGCAGAATGCGCCTCGGTGCGCATTCTGCTTCACTTTCTACCTGATTAAAGTAGTCATCTACTTTCAAAACTAGGAACAGAAAAGTCTTCCAACGCGATGTGCGAATCATAACTTTTCATTCTACGGAAGCCAAAATGTGCCATAAACGTCAAAACGTTTTAATACGTTATGGGCGTGGAAAGGATATATAAAAAAAAGTTTGCATGTTCCCCATTAATAATTTCGTTTGCTTTTTAGTTTTATTTAAATGGGAAAGAATAACGCCTTCTACACCGTTTACCTAACTTTTATTACTGACAAATAACTTATCCAAAGAAACGTTGCCTTGTCGCATGTTTCACGTGTAAAATAATGTAATATAAGATATAACAATAAGGAGCGACTTCACGTGAAACTATAGTTCGGTCTATAGTCGTCTATAGTGAACTGAACACCGGTTGGTGCGACTAAAGTGACGTCATTTGACGGACCATTTTCAGTTTTTCATTGGTTCGACATACGGTGTTCTTTTGCCGATCTAAATGCGCATTCACTGGTCGCAAATTTGCCTGACTAAAGGTTCGGTCTATAGATCCACGTGAATTCGCTCAATATCAATCTGAACTGTATATTCGTATCTTACACCGGGGTAGATATGCGTCACGATCTCTGGACCGGAACCAAAGTCGCCAGTGGTGTCGTCATTTCCGTCATCCCAGTATATAGTACATTCAGGGTCATCACCCGATGTAGTCACTCCAGTAAGCGTTACTGTGATCTGTATCTCTCTAATGGTTAGGTCTACTGGTGCGAACACGGCTGTGTAATCCCCACATGTATACCCTGTGAAGGCAGAACATTGGTATAATCATGATAATCTATTACTCCAAACACCGCATTTGTACTTAAGTGGAGAAAATGTTATTATTTCCAAATATACACTTTTATGCTAATACGACTTACGTCAATAGTGATAGTTTGAAGCCAGATCAGACGCCGAGTAATCCCAAGTCTGATCATTCTTCAATAGTGTGTCCCGTCCAGATTAACAGTTTGCTTGCTGATCGAGACTTCTCTGATTTTTGCAAACAGTTTGGAGTCAGATCAGACGCCGCATCACGCGGCGTCTGATCTGGATCCAAACTGTTTGACACTTGTTTTTATGTTTCTTGACTTAGGAAATGTATAATTTATATTTAACAAATTAAGACGATATTAAAGCAGGGGTTAAAAAATCACATACATTTTCAAAATTATTATCATTTTCTGCATTTTATTGCATTAACTTTGGGCTTAGTTCCGATAGTACAGGAAAGAAAAACGTTTTGTCCATCCTAACAATTAGGATTCAGTTGAGTAGCTGAGTAATTTGGCCTCTCATCTGGATCAAAACTGTTTGGCACTGTGCTATTTTTGACAAAAAGGGCCTCTTTATCATTTTTTTGGAATTGTTGCAGACGAAAGCTTTTGCCAGACACCAATTACATAGCATGCAGAATGTTAAACCGTAAATCTCTGCTTAAAGCATATGTGCGTCCTCTCCAAATACAATCAAGGTATGAACAATGGTATACATATACTGTAAATATATGAGTCGAAATTGTAAATCAATGAAAGTATATGTATGTGTATAAAGATACTGGACTTGTACATGTATTCAAGTTATAATTTGTATTTAGCTACAGTTACGGTTCGATTTCGCCCAACTCGAATATATTCCTATTTAAAAGCCCAAGCGAGGCTCGGCAGCGTTCTTTGAAATAATGGCATATAATATTCAAGCGAGATGAGATTTTGGTAATTTAACTGTAAAAGTAAGAGAAAATTCGAGTTAATCTGGTTCGAAGCATCGAAGTCCGACTATATTTTCCAAGAAATTATTGATTATGGTACAAAAGAGTTAGTATAGTGTGTATTATGTAGCATTGTTGTTTATCTTATTTTGACAGTAATTATACGTAATAAGGGTTTGGATTTGGACTAGAACATTAATACAATGTCCATTGGTTTTGGACAAGAACATTAATACAATGTCCATTGGTTTTGAACAAGAACATTAATACAATGTCCATTGGTTTTGGACAAGAACATTAATACAATATCCATTGGTTTTGAACAAGAACATTAATACAATGTCCATTGGTTTTGAACAAGAACATTATTACAATGTCCATTGGTTTTGAACAAGAACATTATTACAATGTCCATTGGTTTTGAACAAGAACATTAATACAATGTCCATTGGTTTTGGACAAGAACATTAATACAATATCCATTGGTTTTGAACAAGAACATTAATACAATGTCCATTGGTTTTGGATAAGAACAATAATATTAAGGTGGTTCGCGGGTCAGCTTATTCTGTGTCAGAATTCTTTGAAACCTTGATTAAATTGAAATATACCATATGGAGAGTGAAAAATCGTTAAAATAAAAAAAAATTACAGTGCCGTTTTTTTCTGACAGGACCTTTTGTCGAGAAAAGCTCCTTTTTTAATAAACAGGAATATTTTCTTTATAAAATGATATAACTCCATAATTTCTTACATTCAAGTAAACTGTACATAGACTATAAGATATTGGGCAAACAAAAGTATTTCATGACATATGTTCTGGAAATATCAATATTTTAAAAAAGTCAAATTCTGAAAATCTCAAATTACAAAAAAATCTAGCTGTTTAACATACACTAATGTTACTCTTATGAGATAGATATAACTTAATTCTACTAGTCACACAAATTTAATGAAAATCTACAGTATAATTTACATTTTATACATGATTTCCTGAAAATCTGACAAAATGTTAACACAAAACGAGTAACCTCCCTTTAGTTCAACTTTAAAATGCCGTCAGCTCTAAATAATACCGTAAGTCAAACCTGTAAGAAGGGGCCATTCAATACGGTAGCCTGTAGATCTTTCAAGGCAAGTGACTGCTTAACGCATAACAAAAGTAATGCATAAAAGCTCCTTTAGGATCTATCTATTTTTGTCCTGTGTTAAGCTGCCATCTGTCATATAGGCTATAAATCCTCACAAATTTAGCTGTCACTTGACTATACTTGCATCTGATATTATTCATTATTACGTGACTAAACATAGCCTGTCCTTTGATCACTGCGTTACATGAATTGACTAGTCACTAAAATCGGAAAATTTGTTTAAAAAAAAAAGTTTTGCATCGAGTGGGAATCGAACCTAGAACCTCTGGGTTGCAAGTCAATCACCGTACCAACTGCGCTAACAGAGAAGACACTGAAGCAGATCAAACTTTTCTTTATCTAAATTTTCTACTATAAGCACGTGCCGCAAAGATCAGGTGCAAGTCATCAGCATTTCCGGAACTCGAGATGTGGGCCGCCCACTGTCGAATCACCTTAAGGGTGTATCAATGTCATAAGCGGTTTTTTCAAAGTATTAAACTTTTTTTCTATCATTGTTTTTTCGGAAGAGCTATTTATGATGAATGAAAAAATGAAAAAAAATATATATGGTGGTGTCCTTTTTTTTAGCTACAGCGATTTGGAAAAGGTATGTCAAATTTAGAATTTTTTTCTCAAATTTTACCCATTCAGAGTACAAGCTTCAGTAAAATCTATTTCAAAACAAAACAAAAATGGTAATTTGGGTTTTCTTTATTTGTTTCATGTCTATGGTGGTATTTTCACATATATAAACCAAATTTAGAAAAAGCAGGCACCAGGTTTGAACAATATGGATCCTTGAATATCAAAAATGTGCTTTATATAGGGCATGATTTTATTAGATTTTTTATTTTATGAAAAAAAGTAAAAAAGTTTGAAAATGAAATAGTTCTAGTATTAAACTTTTTCTTATATTCTACCAGATGAAAGCCTATGCTAAGGCAGTTCAAAATATGAAAAGAAATTGAAAGGTCAGTGTTGAAAATTTTGAGTTATTAAAGTAAAAAGAGTTGTCTCCCCTTACAAAATTTACAAAAAAAGTACCATATCGATGATATTTAGAGCTTTATAAATTTCACATTTGGTGCCATTTTTTTCTTAAATTAGTTTTTGTATGAAGAAATACTACCATAGATAGGAAATAAATAACACAAAACCAAATTATCATATTTGTTTTCATTTAAAATGGATTTTATTGAAGCGGGCTGTTTGAAAAGGACAAAATAAGAGGAAGTGGGTGGGGTAAATTTTACATGGCCATAGAGCCAACTGTTGTTCACCAAAATGTACACTTTTTCTATTTTTTCATTCATCATAAATAGCTCTTCAATACAAAACCATCATAGAGTGTTTTCATATACTTTGAAAATTTCCCAAATTCATGACATTGATACACCCTTATAAGGCATTGAGCAAAGTAAAATGAGAGACAAATTCATTCATTTTTTATTTCATTCCTATACTATAATTTAACTATTCGCAAAAACCAAATAGAAGAGAATGGGGTATCCTTACACACGCTGCATGCGAATAGGCGACGACTTTTGTAAAACTATTTGACATTCGGATGATGTTATCTAAAAGAAATTAAGATTAAATCAGCTTCAATTTTATTTCATTTTTTTTAAAATTGCAGACGACAATTGCATGTCGTGCAGACGTTTTATTTGCGTGTTTCACGTACTTGTTGTTATTTGGCTGATTCCAGTGTCCAGCGTCGAGCCGGGGACAATAATGACTTCCGCTTCACTGGCCAAACTCAGTTGACTAGCGGAGTGACGAACAGCGAACGTACCACCAGCTAATAAAAAAGAGAAAACAAATAACATACAGTATAAATTCGAGATGTCTAGAACTCGCTTAAGTCGGACATACTCGCTTTTCAACGTCAAAACGTGGTTTAGTCACATTTTACATTTGAAATACGGTCCAGCGCTTATAAAACGTTTGAGTTGTGTCTGAGATCGTTCTCAGGCATTGCTTGGTCAGATTTGAGCAGGCCTATGCTCAAATCCGACCAATCAAATGTTTGAGAATGATTTAAGACTCAACTCAAAGGCTTTATAAGTATAGACCACGGTTTATGTATGACTTAAATCGAGTTCGAGTTATCGAATATCGACTGAATAAATACGGATATGTCGACTTGAGTCAGTTCAATTTATCGAAGTTCGGCTGTATAGTGATACAGTGGAGAGGACGTTATGCTTTTCACAAACGAAACACAAACTCAAAGCACTAAAGTGTAGAAAATTATATGTTTCTTGTAAACATTTTTCACTTTCTATTTAACTTGAGCGGCAAGCACTTTAGAGCATATCCAGACACATGGTCACCCGGCGTCTGATCTGGCTCCAGACTGTTTGCAAGTGAAATAATAGTCTTTACGTAAACGCGTTTATTGGGAAATAACGATTTCTCCAGTGTAGTTCATTTATAGACAAGTCCATACCGAACTACCTTACTTTTTATCGTTTTGTAGTAAGTGACCTTTTCAAACTCTACCCAACTAAACGTGACTAAACAGTGATCTAAAATAGTTTGCATCCAGACTAGGCACCAATTAACTCGTTGTTTCCTCTGAATCAAAACTGTTAGACACCCGTATAGTTGATTTTTCAGTCAAACTTATAAAAATAAATAATTGAAAATAGACAGATGCAGACTACATTGAAGCAGACTACAGTATGGCAGTAAAAGAGTTTTGCCATTTTATATTTCAATTATCAAACAGTGAAATAATTATGATATACATGTATGTTATGAAATGGATATTGTTCAACTGTATCGAGCAGCAGTGCAACGCACTGGCCTAATGACTGGCAGAGACATTTAAACCTGTCATTCAGATACAGTAGAACTTCGATATCTGGAACTCGCTTTTCTACAGTCTAGTTTTTAATATAAACACGCTTAGCCGCATTCTAACTTTGAAACAGTGGTATGTTCGATTTAACCCTTTACCCTATAAAAGTGCCTTTTATCGCATTTCATGTATTCCTCCACTTAAGAAAATAGTTCCAGTTTATATAGTCATGAACATGCACCATGGGAAATATATCCAATATCATAGAAGAGTGTGGCTTGAAGCAGGTTAAAAACTTAAAAGTACAGCAGCATGCTCCTTAATGCACATTCTGCTTTATTTTCAACCTGTTTTTAGTGGTCAGCTGTCTTCAAAACTAGAAACAGGCTTTGGGTAAGGGGTTAAGGCAGGGCTGCCATTTCTCCGGATTTTTCCTAAATCTCCGGATATTTTTTCACTACATGGTTTCTTAAAGCAGGCTGAAAGTAAAGCAGAATGCGCCCTTAGGCGCATTCTGCTTTACTTACAGCCTGCTTTAAGTAGTCGCATGTCAAAAAAACAAGAAAAAGGCTATAGGGTAAAGCTACGATTCGTAAAATCGCACTTGAAAAATGCAAATTTTGAAATATTAGGCTTATGGCAGCCCTGGGTTAAGGGAGTATGATATAACGTAATTCGACTGTATGCACATTGAGATACATGTATCGTCGAACTTTGATAACATAAACTCACTTACCAGAACAGAACAGAACAAATCTACGGATAGGTTAACATGGATTTTTTACTTTTTCTACAAACGAATTTCAATAAAACTCGAAGTCGCTTTGTCGAACATATCCGTATTTCAAAGTCAAAACGCGGTTAAGTCACCGGTTTTCACTGCTTGGTTTGGTTTTTGGTTGTTTTTTTGTTTTTTTTTGGTGGGGGGGGGGGGGGGGGGGGGGGTACGAAAGATATTGTTTCGCACAACTGAGAATAGACAATCCTTAACATTTAAAACATGTATAGTTCTATATAATCTGAGTGACAAACAGTATGGAACTAGAACAGATGCCGCTATACAACCAATTTGCTATGAACATATTTTTTTAGTGTACTGCACTGTAAGTAATTTTTGCAATTTATAGTTCAACCTACCCGAAATAGTCAAAAAGTGAATTCACTGGGACCTTTTTACATTTTCATGACTAAATGTTCATTTTAATGTAAAGTTATTTTAACATTAAACAGACATCTATAGACCTAGATCCAAAAGTTGGGTCTTGTCAAATTAAGCATGTTAAGAGTAGTTGTCAATACTTGATTCTCAAATCTGATGACACGCAGATTCAAATCAATCAACATTTTCATAATAAACAAAAAACCACCTGTATACAGTGGAGAATCTGTTATTCTTTCCCAATAAACGCGTTTACGCTAAAACTATTATTTGCAGTGCAAACAGTTTGGAGCCAGATCAGACGCCGGGTAACCCGGCGTCTGATCAGGCTCCAAACTGTTTGCCACCAAGATAAACAACAATTATCAGAATTGTCCAAAAGTTGTTCTTTTCTACGTTTTAGTGTTTTGCGTTTGCGTACGTTTGCGTTTAAACGGGAAAGAATAACAGATTCTCCACTGTATATTTGATTGCAATGTCATTAATTTCCTTTCGTTTTAAAAACTAACAAATTGAATATCGTGTACGAAACGGTATCTGATTAAACAATATGACATGCGTTGTCATTTTAAAATATACTTTTATTTAACCCTTTATCTGCCAAATTGCATCTTCTACTTTAATCTCTCATATCGTCTGCTTTAAATCTAGCACTGTCAACGGCGCCTAAAGGCGTTCCTTTACTAACAGTTCGAATTCTGATCAGACACCGCGAATCGCGATGTCTGATCAGGATCCAAACTGTTTGACACTCGTACAGTGGAGAATCTGTTATTCTTTCCCGTTTAAACGCAAACGTACGCAAACGCAAAGCACTAAAACGTAGAAAAGAACAACATTTGGACAATTCTGATAATTCATGTTTATCTTGGTGGCGAACAGTTTGGAGCCTGATCAGACGCCGGGTTACCCGGTGTCTGATCTGGCTCCAAACTGTTTGCACTGCAAATAATAGTTTTAGCGTAAACGCGTTTATTGGGAAAGAATAACACATTCTCCACTGTATCGACTTTTCTTCATTCAAAACAGCCCTAAAGCTGATTTTGAAAATATTGCAGCGACACTACCAATGCAGACAATATTTTGGCGGTAAGAGGAATAAAACAGACGATATTGCCTACGCTATTATTTCAAATTATAAATTTTGCACGAAGATATGTCATTACGAGTATCAAACTTGGATCTTAACTGTTTGAAAAGTCGACTTTAGTCGCATATGACGGGGAAATGATTAAAATGAATAATAAATTTATAATTACACTAATTAATTCTCATTTCGAATAAAAAGCAAAACCCATCAATCTAACTATTTCCATGTCGATGGAGCGAAAATACGCTTTTACAAACAATTTGTTTGACACTCGTTTTGAAATATTGCCACTCATAATTCCTTAAATCTATCTTTGAAACTATATTACAGACAACAATATTGAAGCAGAAGACAATATGTCGGTGAAGAGTTTAAAACATCTCAATCAATTTAGCGGTGAAAGGGTTATTGTTTAAAATCGTAACAGCCTGCACATAACAGACACGTGTTGATGAATTCATATTAGATGCAAATGCCTATATTTAAATGGGTTTTCAACAACTTTTTCTCAATTCTTATCCCATTCGTCCCTAAAACTTTAAATGAACATTTTCCATTCTACAATTAAGTCAAGACCATGTTTAAATATTAAGGGTGTGATTTTGAGAGCGTATTGTAAAATGACACTGGTCGTGTAAGATTCATCTTGTAATGATCTACACGGTGTGCATGTGACAAGAGTACTCTTTACTAATACGCAATGTGTAAGT
The DNA here is from genome assembly GCA_922989275.2 of Gari tellinella. Taxonomy (NCBI): domain Eukaryota; kingdom Metazoa; phylum Mollusca; class Bivalvia; order Cardiida; family Psammobiidae; genus Gari; species Gari tellinella. The sequence continues at coordinate 58,678,528 of OV277870.1, read as the reverse complement.
GACCAAACTAAACGCCACTCGGGGTTAATGGGTTATTCAGATATGTTTTCAAATGTCACCTCGTGTCAGATTCGTCTGTACTTTTTTCCATTTTTGATAAGTGTCCCTTCAGCTTTATAAATCTACAAACGCTCAGCGTTTGAATCCCTCGATCAGACCCTAAGTTACTGGACATCTGATTTGGATCAAAGCTTTCTGGCAGATCCTAGTCAATGTCCGATTTGCAATCTTAAATTCGCTACGCTGTGTAGTGTATAACAATTTTACACGAGAGAGAAACCGAGAACGTTAAGCGTAATTTGTATATTAAATCGCAAAGCGAACTTTTGTCACACACATATGACTTCTAAACAAACATTAAGTATAAATAGGATATTACATGAGTGGTCATAATTTATTGGATTTATCAAAAGAGTCTTTTAGATAACGATTAAAACGAGGCTTTGCCTCATTTTAATCGTTTTCTAAAACGACGAGTTTGATAAATCCAATAAATTATGAACACGAATGTTATATTCTGTTTATAACATAACATAGATAAGTTGTTTCCATGTTTTTTCGACACTTATCGCAGCCATTGACGTCAAGTGAGTGCTCAGCGCGAAGCAAGTAAACAGGAAAAAAGTTGTTTCAAATTAACTTCGTTTACTATTATATTATTAATAATAAGTTCCATGTATATCAAATAATGTAACAAAAATTTTATAAACTGAACCTACATGAAAGAATGACGACGTTGGATATTAAACGCATTCAACGCATTATAATGACGTCATAAGTACACGGCGTCTCATTTGCATAATACGGACAGCGCAGGTAATACGGACAGTTGCCAACAAGGCTTAGTTCTCTTTGAATAACTTTTAAACCGAAAGTGAAAATCTTACTCTATTTTCATTGAACCGATCACATGATATCATGACATGTGATTTCCATAAATAACATTTTATGACATCATTAATGACGTCATTATAGTATCGGTTTCTTTGAAGTCGGATCACTCGTTACGGTTTTGGAGGAACATCGAAGTTCAAGCTGCCAAAAGTAAACAAGGCAGTTTAGTGTATTAGACATGTTATTTGCAAAGTTGACGTTGAATGTTTGATTCATATTGGCAAAAATATTTGTTCTGAATTAAAATTTGTTTACTTTTTGTTTCAGAGAGTCGTGTAATAAGATATATCTACAAAAATGTAAACTGTCCGTATTAACCCAACACATTTTTTTCGCATGAAAATTGCGGACAGCAATGTTCAAAATAGTTTTATATAGGGTAATTCTCCCTTGAGTCGAATGAGTTATTGTTTTTATTAGGTGCCTTAGCTGTGTCTATCGGAGTGACGGATTGTGAATTTCGGTACTTATCTTGCATACATTCTTAAAGCCGCATAGTGTTTTTGAGAAACCTGCATAAAACGGTTGTTTGGGGTCCCATTTGAACTACGTGGGACGTGATTCTTTCACAAAAACCGGCTTTATCTAAGAAATTCGCTTTTTAAATTTTATTTATAATATTTTGGTGCTGCACAAATTAAAAAGTCTCCGTTGTGAATGGAAAGAAGGACAACTCTGTAAATACAGGGCTCCAGATAACGGAAGTATTTCGAAAACTGAAATCTTTATTTCTGCTTTTAAACCCAATGGTGTCATACTCACTAAAAGTGTCTCGAAGAGACCGTTTAATCAGTAGTAACACCAAAGCATTCGGTGCTGAAATGAGTGAGAAAATGTTAGATTAGTTCAGATTACTCCCGCTTAAATGTGTACTGGAGCATCTGGTTAACCCTTATTCTGCTGCACAGACTGTCGTCTGCAAAATTTGTTCAGTTTAGATTTATGCATTGTTTTAATTAAACAAGCCAAACAGTTTGGATCCAGATGAGACGCCGCGTTACGCGGCGTCTTTCTAGATTCAAACAGTTTGTAAACTCCGTAAAGTTACGACCAGTAGGCACAGGGTTAAACACTGTGAGATCCAGTCAAAACGTGTAAATATTATTCACGGTGGGTAAGCGATTACAAAACGTAAGGAGAATCTATACCATGAGCTTGCTGAAAATGACTGTTTCAGCCTTGTCCGCTCTCTAACTTAAAACACTTCTTTTTTTATCTTCACCAATCTTGCTACAAATGTTTATTAGTATAGAATCTAGGTCAGGTTCAATAACTAGCAAAATCGCATAAGGCATGTCTGAGTTATTGCCCTTGAATAATTAAAAAATGACTGTTTCAGCATTTTCTTCTCTCTAACACAAACACTTTTTATTGGATCTTCACCAAACTTGCTGACAACGTGTATTGGTATTAAATCTAGGTCAAAGAAAAAAATCGAATAGATTGAATAAAAATCCTTCAAGAGGTAAAGGAGAAATGGAGTGGTCATTTATTACTTAACTTATTACCAACACGGCTAAGATGAAGCACATGCAACCATTGACCAAATATTTGGCTAAAAATAGAATAAAAACTGGTCCTTTTACAGAGTGGACAGGGCAAAAATAAGGATAAAATAGCAAAATTTTAGTCATTCAAGGGCAATAACTCCAACCTGCCTTGTGCGAATTTGGTAGTTAAGATGATTGACCTAGATTTAATATTAATAAACATTTTCAACAAGTTTGGTGAATATCTGATAAAAATTGTATGTGTTAGAAAGCGAAAAATGCTGAAACAGTCATTTTTAATACATAAAGGGCAAAAACTCAGATATGCCACATGCAATTTTTGTAATAATCAAACTAGACCTATATTTGATATAATTAAACATTTTCAGCAAGTTTAATGGATATCCGATAAAAACTGTATGAGTTAGAGTGCAAACGTGACTGAAACCGTCATTTTTTATTAATAAACAGGCAATAACTCAAAAATACCTTATGCGATTTTAGTAGTAATCAAACTAAACCTTGATTTTATATCAATGAACATTTTCAGCAAGTTTGTGGAAGATCAGATAAAAAATAGTTGAGTTAGAGAGCGGACAAAAAAGTCTGATAGTCTAACTGACTGATGGATGGACGGGCGGGCGGAGGAAGATACGGTTGCCCCCAGTGAAGTTGATTTCGGCTGTATCACGTGATACTAAGCCGTGTGGTAATGTTTATGACAGACGTTCTATTTTCGGTTTGTTATGATTTTAAATCGCCCTTTTTCGTGATTTAGGTCCGTCTTCATCATTTCATAGATCAGTTTGGCCCATAAGAATGTTCAAACATTATTATTAACCGTTATTGTATTTCAGGCATTAAGAAAAGGTCTGAAAACACAATGGGACTTTAAGCATGAATTACCGCCATATCTCAGATATTTTGAATAAAAGATTTAAGTATTGAAAGTAGAGCTAGGCCTATTAGCAAATGCTAATTAGCCCCTGAGACAAACGAATTCGTCCACGATGCGAACTCATTCGCCTGTGAGTCGAACAATTAATTACTGACCAATTAATGAGTTTTCCCCTATGAAAGCATGTATGTAAAACGTTGAAACAACCCTTGAAATGATTGGACAATAGTAGGGGCGTATATTAAAGGGATTGGAATCAAACCGAATATCGCTAAAAACTGGGCCTTGTATATACGTCCCTATTAAAAGCACAGGTACTTGACACATACTTTATTATCTATGAACCCCCTCCCCCCTTAAAAAAAAAAAAAAAAATTTATTTTTTTTACTATACTTCTATTATAGATACAAGGTAAACAGCGCAATTCGACACCTAGTCTTTACTATCGACTTAAACTGATGCTAAAATAGACTCGATCGCCGATATTCTCTTGTGGTACCCTCGGGAAAAGATTAATTTATCAATATCTACTTTTTATTTCATCAAATTCCGTCAAATAACGCCACAGTACGTGAATTATAACGAAAATAAGCATCAAAAAGTTTTTTGTCGTTTTCTTGGTACATAGCAACGAATGTACATGTAGGGGTGATCTGTTATTTGTCCACAATAAACGGCCTATGCCACTGGAACTTTCACCAAATATTATAAATCATCTTTAAATGAAATATTATCAGTTTTATATAATTTACATAGAATGCAAAATTAAAAGAAACTTTACCTGTTTAATTTTGACCAATGAGATCGCTCCGTTCATTCGATTCATTCCGGTATTCAAAATGGCATTGAAAATGAAATGAGTCTTTCACTTGTCAATTTCGTGCCAAATTACATGTATATTTCATATAGCTGATAGTGAAGAGGGTCATGTTCCGACACAAACGCATTTGCTCTAATGAAATTAGGTGAAAGTTCCAGCCGTAAAGGCCGTTAAATGTGCAAACCGACTAGATTACCCCTTATTTTGGGCAATAAATTCTGTACCAAGAGAACGACATAAAACTTTTTGAAGCTTATTTTCGTTATAATTCACGTACTGTGGCGTTATTTGACGGAATTTGATGAAATAAAAAGTAGATATTGATAAATTAATCATTTCCCGAGGGTACCACAAGAGAATATCGGCGATCGAGTCTATTTTAGCATCAGTTTAAGTCGATAGTAAAGACTAGGTGTCGAATTGCGCTGTTTACCTTGTATCTATAATAGAAGTATAGTAAAAAAAAAAATTTTTTTTTTTTTTTTTTTTTAAGGGGGGAGGGGGTTCATAGATAATAAAGTATGTGTCAAGTACCTGTGATTAAAAGCAAAGAAAGTTCTAAAGCGCCATTTTAAACAGTTTGTAGGGGAATCGAAATACATTTCGACCTACCTGAATCAGTATCCTTAAAGATAATAGCCACATTGTGATATAATATAGATCTAGTTAACTAACGTAGGCTTTCTTTTTCTATCACTGAGCAATAAACAAGTTCTATGCATCTGCCCGATGTTGTAGATCTATTTCATGCTTGTCTGTTCTCTTTTTTAGACCTAGATCTACATGCTAAACGAGAGATTTGGCATACGTTCCAATTCAATCTAGCTCAAACCTTGGATGAACTTCTTGAAGATGTTGTTTAACATTGCATTTTTAAACACAATTACGTAGGCTGTTTGAAAATATCTATGAGACACATATGATATGATACAGGTAACCACATGTAGATATATTATTACATCACAAATTATCGTCTGCTTTGGATAGTACGTGTTATCTTCTGTCTACAATATTACAGTGGAGAATCTGTTATTCTTTCCCAATAAACGCGTTTACGCTAAAACTATTATTTGCAGTGCAAACAGTTTGGAGCCAGATCAGACGCCGGGTAACCCGGCGTCTGATCAGGCTCCAAACTGTTTGCCACCAAGATAAACAAGAATTATCAGAATTATCCAAAAGTTGTACTTTTCTACGTTTTAGTGATTTGCGTTTGCGTACGTTTGCGTTTAAACGGGAAAGAATAACAGATTCTCCACTGTACACACATACAGTACATGTACTTGGAAATAGTGGTGCATTGTCCGAGTAGATCAGCAAACAGTTTTGAGTGTAGATCAAATTCAGATTTACTCGACGACAGCTCTGTATTGTAATGCAATAAGCCCCTGATTTTGAGCCTCACATGTTTTCATTATAAAAAACATTCCTCATTTTGACCATGTAATGCCCCAGCAGAAACAACATTGCATTGTTTATTGAAACATATACACGTAGAGCTATATTTCCTTACATGTTGTAAAGATATGGCAACTAAAATAAAAAACAATTACGTTTGGTCGAGAGATTGCCAGCAAGAAGGAAGAGTGTAATTGGGTAGCTATTCAGTTACTGGAGGACCTGTATAGACAAGAAAGAGCAAAGGATTAAAGCTACTCATGAAAAGAAAAAACTGAAAAGCGATGTAAAGACAAAACTGATGAATCAAGTGCTACAAAAACGAAAACTATCAAAGAAGATTAAGTGGTAGTAACAAATAAAAAAATACGATAGTATGTTTAGATCTACATTGAATTTCAATGATTATTAAAGTATTTGGTGACTCAGAATTGATGAAATATTCAAGTAAAAAAGTATTAAATTGATTGTCATTCTGTTTACGTTAAATTTCAACTTGAAATGAAATTTGAATGATTTCTTTTGAAAAAAAGACAAAAACGCCCATATTTTCCAGACATGTCCGTATTAAAACTATCTATGTCCGTATTAATAGTACCCATGTCCGAGTTAAACCGATTTGTCCGCATTTAACCCTATTTGGAGTATTGGGACAGGTATCGAAAGCGTCAATCCGATGTCACGCTTTGTTTTGCAAAAGGAATTGTGGTCCCAAGTCAAACCGTCTGAAACTCACACTCCAAAATGTCTCAATGGGAACATTGCTGTCCGTATTATGGTGTATACCACTATTTATATATGACAAATAAACAACGGGTGGTATTCAACACTCACGCCGTCTGTTATGTTATAAATTTAGTCACGCTTTTTACCACAAACACACCGTCAATCTTCTCAAACTCACCCTGTGTCCTTTTTATACATCATTTATGTAATAATCTTGCAAATCATTCATTAAAGCCACTATATTACTCCCACATAATCAGAATCAAACATTTTTCTTACATGAAATGTATGTCACTATCGTAAGCGTTCCATATAAAAAGAAGTAATACGTGGTGATATTTGAAGCAATATTGCTAACGAACAGTGAAATTTGTGGAAACAAGTAATCAAGTTTGTTTATTTTTGAATAGCGACGAAAATTTACGGACATACTCGGTAAAGCTCATTTGCATAATTCTATACAACAAGTCGAGTGCTTTACAACCAAAGAGAGACAACTCCTTTAAGTTTGGCCGTTAAACTGATGTAATGTATACACATTGTCGCGGCCGAATCAATCACGTGACCTTTATGCGATCGATCGGAAGTTCTCGGAACCAGCCCGTAATCTTATTTGTAAACAAACCCGCTTATAATGTAAACCACCACGATAAGAATTCGACACATTTAGGTAGGATTCTTTACGAAGTGGGTGCATATGTCAGGCTTCTTACACTCGATTTCACTTAGTTTTAATACATAGAAAATGCACACATATAAGAAATTGCGCGTTTTAAACACCAATTTGAGCGGGATTGTGCCTTTAATATTATTCAAAAACATGCTAAACCCCTAAAATGTTATATGTCTGAGGAAAAAAAGTTTAATCGTTCTCTTGGATTAACAGATTCGTGACCGATGTCGCAAAAAATTCAATTTGTCCAACAGTTTGGATCCTGCAGAGGCGTCTTACAGTGGAGAATCTGTTATTCTTTCCCAATAAACGCGTTTACGCTAAAACTATTATTTGCAGTGCAAACAGTTTGGAGCCAGATCAGACGCCGGGTAACCCGGCGTCTGATCAGGTTCCAAACTGTTTGCCACCAAGATAAACAAGAATTATCAGAATTTTCAAAAAGTTGTACTTTTCTACGTTTTAGTGTTTTGCGTTTGCGTACGTTTGCGTTTAAACGGGAAAGAATAACAGATTCTCCACTGTATCAGAATCCAAACTGTTTGACACTCATTTCGATATTTCTTAAGTCATACTGCCTTATAATCTAACTTTGGGAACGTTATTGCAGACGACAATATTGAAGCAGACGACAATAAAGCGATGCGATAAAGGGGTAAAAATATTTTTATTAACTTGGCACCGAAAGGGTTAAACTGGTCTGCACTGCTGCCAGACCATATATTGTTTGTTTGTATTCTATTTGCTGTTGATGCTGAAAACTTACCTGAAATGTATGATTGCAACATATTACCAATTGAACTTAGTTGATGTCATTTGCATGCAATTACTATTTATTGCGCTGTGGGACGGAGGCCTGAATCATTTTAATAAACTGAAACTGAAACTCATATATTTTATATATACATATAATACTGGTATCTTAGTGATGTCAAACAAATATTACTTGATATTTCAACTAACAAAATTGTTATTGGAATATTCCATTTTAAGTCCCAGGGCTAAATAACTACCCTTGTCGAACTTTAGTATAGTTTCTATTCTCTAAGGTTTGGCGGCGCAATAAGTTAAAAATCTATGTAATGAAATATGCATATCAGAATTTCATAAATCTACAACGTATCTTTAAAATCAATTTCTTTGTACTCCCCTGATGACTAAAGCACCAGAGAACTCGTGAAAGAAAGTGCAAACTATTTTGATCCAGATACCCGCCGAGTCACACGGCGTCTCATCATGATCAAAACTGTTTGACAATCTGATAATTTTTTCTCAAAGAACATAAGTTGTAGTCAACTTTGCTAATTATTTTATTCGACAAAATTTGCATATGACAACTACATAATGTGCAGATGATTAAACGTGTTTTTCCTGCTACAGTCGAACGTCTATATCGCGAAGTCGGTTTTGTCGAACATATCCGTATTTCAAAGTTAAAACGTGGCTAAGCCACGTTTTAACTTTGAAAAATCGGTATGTTCGACTTAGCCGAGCATGAAATAATGCAGTTCATATGACGAACTATCGGATAGTTCGAGCTAAACGAGTTCGAGATACCGAAGTTCGACTAGTAATGTCGTCTGACGTCATATTTGTACCAAACGACACTTGATTGGAGAAGCACGGATACATATCGTAAAACAGGTGACTGCGTAATGCGTCATAAGACATAATTATATATTTATGCTGTTGTTGTGCATGCAACGAGGTACTATGTACAAGTTGTGGAGATAAAATAGTTGTTCTGTTCTGATTTACAAAAAGAAATGAAAAAACAAACTCGTATGTTCATTATGCAATATTTACAATTACCTCGTTCAAAAAATGTAGTTCAATTCGTGTAAACGCAATTTTAAGAGAGGGCTGGACTTGCGGGGAAAAAATCAAGAGGAGGCGGGGCATGTGCATTTTACATTCGCGAATTAGATCTAATCTTTGGAACTTAAACAGCAAACATATGGCGGATTTTCAAGAAATTGTTCTTAACCGATCAATGCCTTCCTATTAGCGGAAACCATGATTCCCGACTAAAATTCTTCTTTATTAATGAGATAAATTGCAAGAAAATTGATATGACTTATAAACACTAACTGTCTGCATTTCTTTATGACAATAAAACTCGATATATTTATTCTTCTTTAAAAATGACGTCACTTCCAAATGGCGTCAAATCGCGAAAAATTGTCATATTGTTTACCTAAGAATGTAAACAATGGAACTTATTTTTTGTTGCTTTCGAATGTACACAGCTTCAGTAATTCGGTCATGGCTGTTCCTTATAGGGTACACATTATTCGTGTTACCAACCTCTAATATGGATTAAACAACATATTAGAAATTACAGCAAATATATTGTAAATATAAGGAATGAACTGATTTTGTCGGCGTTCTTAGCTTCTAACGAAATAAACGACAGAAAATTATCGGCAAATACCATGAATCGCGCTCGTATGTTTATCATGCATTAACCCTTTCACGGTCATTATGACGTTGAACAAATTATCTTCCTTACTATCGCCTGCTTGCAAAATTACGTCTGTATGTATTTCTTAAAATTAATCCAATCTAGATAATCGTATTTGACTTAGAATAAACTTTAACCCTTCATCCCCATTGGCGTAGCTTCCTATTAGGCAAGTAGGCACGTGCCTACACTTTTTTTTCAGAAGTCCAAAAAATAAAAAAGTCTAAAAAGGCAGAAAAAGCAATAAAATTGACATCTAAGGGGGGTTAGAGGTGAACCCCAATTATTTTTACATAGATTCATGTTAGTATTTTGCCATTATCAAACGCGGGAAAATACCTCAGAACGCACCTAGAGACTATCTAGGAATAACAATTTCCCGGGCGAGCATACCCCCGACCCCGGCCCTAGTAAGAAAGCGTATACTTATTAATTGGTCTATTCACCCCGTTGGCATGCATGTACAATTGTACATGTATACCTGCCTTATGCAAAACACGCTACCGCGTACACACTGTCCTCATACTTGCGACAATTCAAAAAGTAAAAACAAAATGCAATAAAATAGGAATAGGGTGGTGTTAGAGTCTAACTTAGAGATTAATGGAAGACAGCCTGTCAACAATTACATTATAATGACCTGGAACCGAAAATTAAGGTCATTTTCAGCCGAGTTTTTACATATTTTAATGGCAGAATTTTACCTGTCTTGGACGCACAAAAACGCCCTCAGAACAAGCCAGAGGCTATCTAGGAATCAACCCTCCCCAATCCCCTCCTAGTAAGAGTGAGTTCATAAATTGGTATAGTTACTTTGGATTTCATACGGGCCTGTAGTGTGCTCGATCAATTTGTCCCGAAAAGAAAGTTACATCCAAATGATTTCAAGTAGCGAGTATGTTAATGAAAAAATTATGGTATCAGACCCTATGATATACTAATTGACGTGGGTGTTTTTGGTGAGTTTTTTTTCAAGAAAATATGCAGACATATTCCTTTGCAAAAAAAAAAAATTGTCTGTTGTTTGAAGCTTTTCATTTCATTAATTCTTCATATAAATGTCTCCCCAGACACTCCTTAAATGCTTCTACAGTGTTGCAGAACTCAAAATTTTCAAGGGGGAGCATGCCCCCGGACCCCCCTAGAAAAGATATGCCTACACTTTCGTTTCGGTCAAGCTACGCCCCTGATCCCATAGCCTATTTCTAGATTTGAAGACAAGTGTTCACTGAAATCAGGTTGAAAGTAAAGCAGAATGCGCCTCAAGGCGCATTCTGCTTTACTTTCGGCATGCTTTAAGCTACCATCTGATAGGATATAGAAAATATTTATTTGGTACATGTTTATGACTTTAAAAAATGGAACTATTTTCTTCGGCGGAGCACTAAATTAAATGCGCTAAAAGTCGATTCTTTAGGGGAAAGGGTCAATATGAGTGGCATTCAGGTTGTGTCCTAATCAGACAACGTCGAATGTCGGGTGCCAATTCAAACTCTTTGTATGTGCTTCTCTAATCGAGTTTAGTGCATTAATAGCCCACAAAGGAGGAAACGTTATTACAATGGAGAATGTGTTATTCTTTCCCAATAAACGCGTTTACGCTAAAACTATTATTTGCAGTGCAAACAGTTTGGAGCCAGATCAGACGCCGGGTAACCCGGCGTCTGATCAGGCTCCAAACTGTTTGCCACCAAGATAAACATGAATTATCAGAATTGTCCAAAAATTGTTCTTTTCTACGTTTTAGTGCTTTGCGTTTGCGTACGTTTGCGTTTAAACGGGAAAGAATAACAGATTCTCCATGGTATGTTTCAATTCAAGCGTTTATGCTCAAAGCGTATGATTATAGAAAACAGTTTGAAGTACCATGCCCCTGTTTGGGGTCTATTTTAAATATCTTGATTCAAAGGAATCGTCAATATTTTTCAAAGAAATTGAGCCATATCAAACAGTGGAGAAAACTTTATTCTTTCCCAAAAAGCGCGTTTATGCTAAATATATTATTTCCAATACAAACAGTTTGGAGCCAGATCAGAGGCCGGGTAACCCGGCGACTGATCAGGCTCCAAACTGTTTGCCGAGTTTAAAAGAAATGGTAAGAATTGCCGCCAAGTTGTTATTTTCTTAATTTTATTGTGTTTCGTTTGCGTTTAAACTGGAAAGAATAACGTCTTCTCCACTGTTTACCGAGCAACCTGGCGTCTGGTCAAACTGCATACCGTTCACCACTCAGATGAAATAGAATCATCAGTATTTTCAAGATATGGTCATTTTCTAAACGGGAAATAATATAGTGGCCAGACAAAAGAAGGAGAACTATCAGTCTTAAAAAACAGGTACCCGTTTAAGGCATTTCAAAGGTAAGGCAGAATGCACTTCGGACAAATGTGGATCTGCATTCGATATTCAACAAAGTTGATTTTGTTCTACAAATTCCATTGATCGCTAGAGTGTTCATTCCAAATGGCCTTGCTCTTTAGACTAATCTATTACTTTGTAGTATAATTTATGGGGGTTTATGGCGATATCAACTAGAATAAAGTTTCTATAAACGGAATGGTACTTTAAAGATTCATAATGACATCGCGAATACGCGAAATAGGTGAAATACGCGAAACTATAAACTTTTCACGCATTGTAGTGATGCATGCTAAATGCGAATATTTCATACTTTTCTCCTGCAGTGCTAATTGTATTTCCTGATCTTGAGTTATTTATTGCTAGTCATGTACATAATACTATGTTATATGGCTATGCACATTGAATATGTTTTATGCCAATAAAACTTTGAATTGAATTTGAATTAATTGATATTTAGAATGCGTGTACTTTAGCCCTTAGTATGCTAAATCATCGTCGTCAACAAATACAGTGGAGAAAACGTTATTCTTTCCCAATAAACGCGTTTACGCTAAAACTATTATTTCCAATACAAACAGTTTGGAGCCAGATCAGACGCCGGGTAACCCGGCGTCTGATCAGGCTCCAAACTGTTTGCCACCAAGATAAACATGAAATATCAGAATTGTCCAAAAGTTGTTCTTTTGTACGTTTTAGTGCTTTGCGTTTGCGTACGTTTGCCTTTAAACGGGAAAGAATAACAGATTCTCCACTGTATGTCGCCTGTGGAAATACTCTCACTAGATCTATGTTTTTATGCTTTTTAAACTTAAGAAAAGTTGATTGTGAGTGGCAAACAGTTTGTATTTAGATCAGACGCCGCGTTGACGCAGGGCCTGATCTGGACCCAAACTGATCACAAATGTAAGCCTAGTCGTTTGACATAAACCAATTCGCTTGTTATGAGTTAGGACTATTTTATTTATTATTACCAAAATATATCAACCTTGGAATGAGTTATTATGTTAGATATTTGTTTCGAACACTTTATAATGATTCGAGATATGTTCTAACGTTAGTTTCCCCAATACTCTCGTTTAAGACTTAAATAGTTATGCCCGTTGCAAAAAGTCGCCAACCTGATACCGATAGTTCTAAGCTGTTTACTATTAAAGTTGTATACGCGCAGGTCGGAGGCGGACTGCGACTGTCGGACTTCGATTCAAGCAGGGCCCGTCTCAAAGAGGTTTTGAAAGCCTAAAACCTGCATTATTGTGGCAATCAATGTCTATCCATATTTGAACGCTACATTATAGCTGTTGAATTTTAAAACATTAAATGGTGTTAAAGCATATCGTTAGAACTCTTCTCGTCGGACCTCGACTCTCATTGCACATAATCAGGATAGAAAGATGAATAAACGCAGGCGTTTAAGCAGACATTATTTTACAACAGTCTAAAGGTTAAGAATGAAATATGAGTGGAGACCTGTAGGGCGTTCAAGTACCGATTCAGCGAACAGTAACGTTAACCGATGCAAACAACCCATATAGTACGACATCTAACGTGCACCGTTACTCTTCAATAATAACTCATTGCGCCCCAATGTTTATTAACTTTTCAAGGGTACGAACGATTTATGTGCGGATCTAAATAACACAAGCAAAAGTGCACTAATCAACTGAAATGCATCAATTTTACCGCATATAAAAATAAGATTTAGCTCCTCAGATGTAAGCTGCTTTGTTTGATACATTAAGTATCGGAAAATGTTGGTTTATTGATGAGAAATTAAGTCGGGACTGTTCGCTGGTTTTATTAAATTCATTTGGTACCCATTTTGTTTTCCTTGTTGGGGACGGCGAACTACCTCTGAGGCCGTTCGTGTCGTTCGCAATCGGTAACAGCGTAACGGTCGTTAAAGATGAATTGTTACCGTTTTCCGTTGCAATCGATTGCATCGATACGGTACTTGAACGCGCTACTGTAAAGGTATCCTTCCGAAACGACCGCACCTAATTTGAAAAGAAATTACTTTCTTTAGCTGGATTGTTTCGATCATACATACGTTAATTCTGAGGCATTTTGAAGAAAATGGAAATCAAAGTAAAAACTAGATAGATAAGGAAGCAATTTCTATTGCTTCATGTTGGCTACCGATCTGACATACTTTGGAGAAAACGTTATTCTTCCGTTCAAACGCAAACGCAAACGCATTGTAATGAAATATAGAAAATGACAATTTTGTTTAACAATTCTGACTACCAGTTTTAACCTGAAGGGCAAAACGTTTGGAGCAGGCGTCTGATCTGGCTCCAAACTGTTTGCAATTAAAAATAATAGTTTTAGCGTAAACGCGGTTATTTGGAAATAAAACGTTTCTCTACTGTACTCTGCACGCTGCACACGGGGCAAAAACTGCTATCCTAAACAGCAAACAGGGGTAACTGAACACCCTACGGTCTATGGTGTTGAAAGTTTGCACTTTAATGGACTACCCTAGCTGACAGTATACCTATAACAGTCATACTCATTATAGATTGTTCCGGAGTAACAAGTAGAAGTAAAATTCACAAGTTTGTAACATTCAAATCAAATCAAATCAATATTTATTTATTGTCGGAACAGTTTTTAACATGTAACATAAGCTATGTATAGCTTTTTACCGACATTACAGACGACAAATTTAGCAGACGTTATTATGTCTCCGAGAAAGGGTTAAAATGCGACGGGTTGAATTTGGCATAGAAAAGTTTATAAGTCTCGCGCAAATATCGAATTGGCTGAAATTTTTCAAGTACATAAGTTTAGGTCCAGATATGACACCGACAAGCCATTCGTCTAGTAACGACTAAAATTGTTTCACACTCATAGTGGCAAGTTTCTTCAACTAGAAAGGATTAACATTACTATTGTATAGGGTTCAGGGAGAATACCGTTAAATATCGAAACGATTGTCAAATGATTGCCGCGATACGCGGCGTCTGGTCAGGATCCAAACTGTTTGCAAACGACTTTATGCGACTTCGGTGCCAAAAGGGCTAAATTGAAAAGTCAGCAGCTAAATTTCTAGATATTTTAATTCCATTTACTTTCCGTTTAAACATGAAAATGTACCCCCTTCTCCTCTGTATAGTGGTTAGGCAACTAGTCCCTTTGTGGTTTGATAAAGCTTCAACTTGAAAATTTCCTAACACAGGGGAGAATATGATGTAGATCTATTATCCGCGTACACGAAACCGATGGTACTAAAATGTAGTAATTTGCGATTTCTTGGAAAATATTGACGTTTTCTTTTAATTAAACTGTTTAAAATTGACCCTGTTCGGACGTATAGTACTTCTAACTGTTTGAAATTAAAATATTGTTTTAGCTTTAACGAGCTCATTGGGAAAGAATAACGAGCACACCTACTATTTGAAAGTTTAAATCTTTGACAAACTGCCTGTCATATTATTATATTGAGTTTATTTTGGAAAGAATGGCGTCTTATCGCTTGTATGTGAATTGAATCATATACGAACAGGCTAAACAATGGCATTCAGCAGGGCTGCAATAAGTTGACATGAAAAATCCTAAGATTTCCAAATTTGCATTTTTCAAGTGCGATTTTACGAATTGTACCTTTACCCCATTGCCTATTTCAAGTTTTGCTGACACGTGGCTGCTTAAAGCAGGCTGGAAGTAAAGCAGAATGCGCCTGAAGGCGCATTCTGCTTTACTTTTAGCCTGCTTTAAGCTACCATGTACTAGAAAAAATCCGAAGATTTAGGAAAAATTCCGGAGAAATTGCAGCCCTGATTCAGGCTGACAAACTCTGTGCGTAATTATGTCAAGATACATGTACATTTATGCACGAACTTTATGGTAGAGATATGACAATTTCGAACAAAAAATCCTGTTAATAGAATAAGTAATGTATCATAACAATGGATCTTTGAAGTACACTTTACGATAATTGTTTTCGTCTTTGAGTTACCCAATGGAACAAGGGCCAACAAACAGTTGAGATTTGCGGCCATAAATTATAAATACGCACACTTTTGTTTGTTATACTGTAACCCCTATATCACTACAGCTCGAAAGAAAATGTTTATGTTTATTATTATCAAAGCATTAAAGCAAGATGAAAGTAAATAAGAAAAACTCCTAAATGAGCTTCCTGTTTTACTTATAATTTGCTTGAAGTTGGCATTGCTCTTTTATACCTCGTACCAGCAGCGAGTCTTCTTTTGGAGATATTTTAATAGATTACCGATTATATGTTTTTTTTATTTTCTTTAGGGTTTGTGATCTAAGAAAAGGGCACTGTTTATATAGATCTAGCACAATATAAGATATAATCTGCATTAGTTATTCTCTATAAACACCCGCGTTGACGTTGATGAATCCCCCATGAGAAAACGAGCTGGAAGCAAAACTAGTTCAGCTTTTAATCATCCGCAATTGCAAACAGTTTGGATCATTACCGCTTAACGCGGCGTCTGATCAGGATCCAAACTGTTTGACACTCATTTCAATGGTTTAAGTGAAAACGCCTGAAATTTAAATTTGAAAAATAAAAGCAGACGACAATTGTTCAAAATTGATGACATCTTGGTAGTGAGGGGTTAACTCCAATTCATTCTCTGGTTATATTTTACGTTTAGGCTACAGGGCATGTGTAAATTTTAAAACATTTTCTAGTTTTGTGCATGTTTGTTTTATTTTGGATCTAATTTGTACACTTTAAAACAAATTTAAATGGTGTTTATCTGCGTTCCAATTCCCGAAATATAAAACTTTTGATTTAATAATTTAATAAAATTATTCAGAGAAGGTTACTCGATTGACACTCAGAAGCAATTGGCCTAATACAATCACAAAAGCAAAGCTCTATTACAGAACAGGGGCCCGTTTCATAAAACTTCGTACGTTCAATATTGTCGGAAGTCAGATTATGTAAGTCTCAATTATTATTTATTTCTCCATCTAACCATGTCTTGTGGCATCTCTTTAAAATTGTCTTGAAAAAACGTTTCCAAAGAGATGTCACACGACAGGATTAGATAGAGTAATCAGAAAGCAAATGTATTTTAAAGTACGACGTTTTATGAAACGGGTCCCAGGTCTCTATTACAGAACAGAAACAACTTCTTTTCCATAGTAATAAAACACAGAAGATGGCGATGGACTGGCAATTTGCTACAAATGGAAGCTCCGACTATTCCTCTAGTTGCAATAAGATGTTCACCCGCTGATTGACATCCAAGGGGAAGATAGAAAGAAACTGGCTTAGGTCAGTAGAGAACGAGATGAGGAAGGAAAAGTGGACCTGGGGCCCGTTTTACTTAACAACTTACGCAAATCATTTGCGTAAGTCAAAATTGTAAATTTTAATTTATAACTTTTATTATCACTTGCTACAAAGAGCAAATAGCCAGATCAGAGGACGCGCTTTTTGCTGTTTGCAAACGTTTATGATAGAAAAATAAGAGTAAAACGGTTTTGACTTACGCAAAATTTTTGCGTAAGTTGTTTAGTAAAACTGGCCCCAGAGGTCGAGTACAGACCTTAGCAAACTATGATGACGGCCCTGTGTGCAAATCGATGCGATGGAGATTAGATAAATAGAGAGACAATAGCATGTTTGCATGGCCTCAGTATCTTGGACCATGTGCCATCGATAATTATTAAGCATACAATTAGACACGATTTAAGATCATGAGGAGCTAGGTGTGTCCACATCTATAGTATTAACACCATGCAGTGTTCAGGTCAACTTCGTTTGGCTGACCAAGTCAGAAGAATGGATTACATGCGATTTTCAAAAAGGCTTACGATCAAAAGGTGGTCAGAAATTGCAATAAAAGAATTCGCTGAAGGTATCCATCAAGCTGGATTAAAATCGGACCGGGAAAACAAATCAGGTCCCTGGGGCCGTTTTACGAAATGTCGTACAACAAAAACGGTCGTAGGTCAAAGCTTTAAAATACTTAAAAGTTCTGATTTTTGTCTCCATCTACAGTGGAGAATCTGTTATTCTTTCCCGTTTAAACGCAAACGTACGCAAACGCAAAACACTAAAACGTAGAAAAGAACAACTTTTGGACAATTCTGATAATTCATGTTAATCTTGGTGGCAAACAGTATGGAGCCTGATCAGACGCCGGGTTACCCGGCGTCTGATCTGGCTCCAAACTGTTTGCACTGCAAATAATAGTTTTAGCGTAAACGCGTTTATTGGGAAAGAATAACACATTCTCCACTGTAATCCTGTCTTGTTACATATCTTTGGAATATAATTGAGAATTTTAGAATCTGACTTACAGCTATAATTATCGTACGATGTTTGACAAACATGCCCCTGGTGCTCTAACATAAAGAAGGGAGCAAAAGTGTATCGCAAAGCTCAGCCGGTGAAGCCTTAACGGGCGAGAGCAGTATTGTTTGCGATTCCATCTGGCCTATCATGCCCGTGATGTGGAAGGGCGTGACATATGAGAATATGACTGGTCAGTCACCTTCGAATACACAACGACACTCAATGCAGACACTTCCAGAGATGATATCATGGTCAGTTTCGACATCGAATGACGAACTATTCTGTTGTCCGACTTATTTGTGCCCACGATTCCATACATGGGACATAGGCAAACAGTGTCAATTCTGATCAGACGCCGCATCATGCGGCGTCTGATCAGAATCTACACTGTTTGCTGATAGGAATTTCATTACATGTATAAAACAAAACGAAAATGAAAATTTGGACCAGCCACCCCTTAGATCAAAACGATTGGCAAATCCAATATATCAGCACGGACAATCCATTAGTCGCAAATGGGTTAAACGACAGTCGGTTCAATTTATTTCGAATGTCTACTTAACCTCTCTTAAGCAGACAATTCTCAAAACCAAACGGTTTGTCTGTCCGGAAAGGTTCTATTTATTTATTTATTTTTTCATACTGATGATAGTGGTACAAAAAAATAGTTCACCAAAAGTAACGAAACCAACAATATTAAATTATTCGCCTGTTATTGTTAAAGGGTTATGGACAGTTATTTGATGACGTAAATGCACATACCTGT
Source organism: Gari tellinella (assembly GCA_922989275.2). Taxonomy (NCBI): domain Eukaryota; kingdom Metazoa; phylum Mollusca; class Bivalvia; order Cardiida; family Psammobiidae; genus Gari; species Gari tellinella. Next base: position 58,659,754 of record OV277870.1, on the reverse strand, counting down.
TGTTACGGTGGAAGGGTCCAATGCTGTAAAGAGAAGAACATTTGCATGTTAATTCATTCATTCTCATCATTCAAGTAACATGGGAAAACAGAGTAGACAGTGGAGAGACACGGCAAACGGGTCAGTCACAACTAAATTGTTCTGATACATTGTATGGACCAGGGGCCCGTTTCATAAAACATCTTACGACAAATGTTGTCGTAAGTCAAAACTTTAAAATACATTTAATCTGTGATTTCTCTATCTAATCCTGTCTTGTGACATCTTTTTGGAATCGTCTTTTCAAGACGATTCCAAAATAAATGTCGCAAGACAGTAGATCTATTCGATGGACAAATAAAAAGAAATTGACACTTTTATAATCTGACTTACGACAACATTTGTCGTAAGAAGTTTTATGAAACGGGCCCCTGGAAATTATAATTTGGCATCTGACCTCATAATGTTTGATATTTAATTCTAATTCTAAAGTTATCAAAAATAATATAACTGAAATAACAGTGTTCCCTCTCTACCACATCACTCAATAGGAGACAAAATTAAAAGTGTGTTAATTGTTCGGAAGGGATGGAAATTAATAGTATTTGAATGCTGAACATGACCTGGCTTACATTTACAAACATTTTGAACCCTGGTCAGACGCCGTGTAACGCGGCGTCTGTTCTGGATTCAAACTGTTTGTCATTCGTATTTATGTTTCTTCTGTCCAATGTCCATTACGGAACGGAACTTTAAGTAAATTCAGCAAACGACAGTTTGTTTCTAGTATTGAAGATATGTGACTACTTAAAGCAGGTTGAAAATAAAGCAGAATGCGCCCTAAGGCGCATTCTGCTTTACTTTCAGCCTGCTTTAAGCTAAAATCTGCCAGGCTATATACAATATTTGTAATGGTAATTGTTCATGAGGGTATAAACTGGAACTATTTTCTTCAGCGGATGAATAAATCATATTCGCTAAAAGTCGCTTCTATAAGGGAAAGGGTTAAGAAGACGAGTATTGCAGCAGTGAAAGAGTAAGACATGACTGTCTTGTTTGGGGAACAGCGGCAATTATGTGTGAGGAGGGATACAGTGGAGAATCTGTAATTCTTTCCCGTTTAAACGCAAACGTACGCAAACGCAAAGCACTAAAACGTAGAAAAGAACAACTTTTGGACAATTCTGATATTTCATGTTTATCTTGGTGGCAAACAGTTTGGAGCCTGATCAGACGCCGGGTTACCCGGCGTCTGATCTGGCTCCAAACTGTTTGCACTGCAAATAATAGTTTTAGCGTAAACGCGTTTATTGGGAAAGAATAGCACATTCTCCATTGTACGTTGTTCCGAGGGCCGTTTTGTAAGAAGGGGACACTGTATACAATATAAATTTTAATACTTATATTGCGTGAACATGTATATCATTTCACTCTTTGAATATACATGTATCTGTTTACTATGTGCATTTTGTTTAATCTTGTTACAGTGGAGAATGTGTTATTCTTTCCCAATAAACGCGTTTACGCTAAAATTATTATTTGCAGTGCAAACAGTTTGGAGCCAGATCAGACGCCGCGTAACCCGGCGTCTGATCAGGCTCCAAACTGTTTGCCACCAAGATAAACATGAAATATCAGAATTGTCCAAAGGTTGTTATTTTCTACGTTTTAGTGCTTTGCGTTTGCGTACGTTTGCGTTTAAACGGGAAAGAATAACAGATTCTCCACTGTATGTTGGACTTATATATGGACCATTCTACTTTTGAAAAATGCATATGCATGACCAAACTTAAGAAAAAGCTCCTATAGTATTGTTTGTATCATTTTTCACATAGGTCTGTCTATCGCCATATTAATGCGATGCCTGACCGAATAACAACAAATTGGTTGTACATCTAACTGATATAGTATATCAAATATGCATGTGACTGCTTCACTCATTTACCCCTGAAATGTTTAATGGACAATTCCAGTTTCGAATTAGGTCTAGTCCATTTTTGTATTATATTGATAAATGACAAACATTACAGATCCTGTTCAGTGGGTTCCTTCAGGAGCCCTATGATCAGTGTGTACACGATTTGCCTAGGAAATACAGTGGAGAATCTGCTGTTCCTTCCCGTTTAAACGCAAACGTACGCAAACGCAAAGCACTAAAACGTAGAAAAGAACAACTTTTGGACAATTCTGATATTTCATGTTTATCTTGGTGGCAAACAGTTTGGAGCCTGATCAGACGCCGGGTTACCCGGCGTCTGATCTGGCTCCAAACTCTTTGCACTGCAAATAATAGTTTTAGCGTAAACGCGTTTATTGGGAAAGAATAACAGATTCTCCACTGTATGTACTTCTTACACATAAATTGTTTGTAAATGACGAGTATACTAGTCGCTATGATTGAAAGATACATGTATTTTGGTTCTGTGTTTTTCCTAAAATCAATCGTGATGTCGTCTGACAGTTATTCAAATAATTAATTTCCAGAGAATGTTGGTGCTTCTTAGAAGACCAGTTAAATGGGTAAAATGTAACAAAATGTAATTTCATTTTTTATGGCAAGAAGCCGTTGATTTTCCATTATTCCTTATTCGCACACAAACTTTAAAGTCGTAAATGAATTGACTGAATGAGAGAGCCGTTATTGTTTTTACCAAGGTTGACCCTGTAATTCCATATCTTATACATTTTCCTATGGTTCAATCTTTGGTCTGATATAAATAAGTACAATCAACCCATAGAGTATATACTGTTGAAATTTACTTTTTCTGAAACCTGTTCAAAAGCGGTGCAAGCATAAAGTTGTTATTTTTCAAGTTTGTTAAAGTCCATTTGAAAACCCAACCCAGCATAAAGGTTATTAAATGTTTTCACAACCAATGACCCACTCGTCTTTATTTGCAAACAATTTGCTCAGAACCTTAACTGTTTCATGCCTCTCATTTCTATATTTCTTGAACCTTTGTTTGCTGGTCTCAACTTTACTGACTTTTGCAAACAGTTTGGATCCAGATCAGACGCCGCGTCACGCGGCGTCTGATCTGAATCCAAACTGTTTGACACTCATCTTTAGGTAGACGACAATTTTGAAGCAAACGACATTACCGCAGGGTAAGGGCTAAGTCCAAATACTATATATAGGAAATAATTGAGTTTCACGGCAGATTTTCGAAGACGTTAATACAGCAGTACAAGGTTACAAATGTGGAACTCTGTACCTGGTACGATCCTCCACAAAGCACACAAAATCACCAGACATGGGATGCATATAATAAAGAAGTCCATTGCTTTCTCTCCGAGGTATCCTGAAACATGAAACAAATCCGTCTGAACTAAATAAACCCGCTTTATCGCTCCATCCTTCTCGATGATTTTAGAATTTGCTTACATCTGCAAACAGCTTGAATCCAGATCAGACGCCGCGTATCGGATTCATGCTGTTTGTCACTCGTCAATATATTTACTCTATCGAAATGTTCACTTATATGTAACTTTTAGAAAAACAGCAGACGACAATTTGAAGCCGACGATATTGTAGCAGTAAAGGCATTAGACAAAATTGTCCTCTTAAGGCAACTGCGGAAATGGTAGTTATATGAAGGGAGTCGTTGTTATGAGGGAAAATACTGTATGGTGAAAATATTAATCATTTCAGTCATAGATTTAGAGTGAGTAGTTCTCGTAAGAACTAGGTTTGCTGTTGTCCCGAAAGTTTCTTTTAAAGCCGCATTGTGCTTTTGAGAAACCTGCATAAAACGGTTGTTTGGGGTCCCATTTGAACTACGTGGGACGTGATTCTTTCACAAAAACCGGTTTTATCTAAGCAATTCGCTTTTTAAATTTTATTTATAATATTGTTGTGCTAGCACCAATTAAAAAGCCTCCCTTGTGAATGGAAAGAAGGACAACTCTGTAAATACAGGGCTCCAGATAACGGAAGTATTTCGAAAGCTTAAATCTTTATTTCTGCTTTTAAACCCAATGGTGTCATACTCATTAAAAGTGTCTCGAATAGACGGTTTAATCAGTAGTAACACCATAGCATTCGGTGCTGAAATGAGTGAGAAAATGTTAGATTGATTCAGATTACTCTCGCTTACATGTTTAGCTGGAACATCTGGATAACCCTTATTCTGCTGCACAGACGTCTGCTTCGACATTGTCGTCTGCAAAATGTGTTCAGTTTAGATTTATGCATTGTTTTAATTAAACAAACCTTAAGACGAGTGTCAAATAGTTTGGATCCAGATGAGACGCCACGTTACGCGGCGTCTTTTTAGATTCAAATAGTTTGTAAACTCCGTAAAGTAGGCACAGGGTTAAACACTATGAGATTCAATAACAACGTGTACATATCTTTCACTGTGGGTAAACGGTCAAATAAACTATAGAGAATGTATACCTTGAGCTTGCTGAAAATGACTGTTTCAGCCTTGTCCGCTCTCTAACTCAAACATTTCTTTTTGGATCTTCACCAAACTTGCTACAAATGTTTATTAGTATAGAATCTAGGTCAGGTTCAATAACTAGCAAAATCGCATAAGGCATGTTTGACTTATTGCTGAAAAATGCTGAAACAGTCATTTTTTAATACATAAAGGGCAAAAACTCAGATATGCCACATGCGATTTTTGTAATAATCAAACTAAACCTAAATTTTTTATACTTAAACATTTTCAGTAAGTTTAATGAATATCCGATAAAAACTGTATGTGTTAGAGTGCAAAAAGTGACTGAAACCGTCATTTTTCATTAATTAACAGGCAATAACTTAGATATACCTTATGCGCTTTTAGTAGTAATCATACTAAACCTTGATATTATATCAATAAATATTTTCAGCAAATTTGGTGAAGATCCAATAAAACGTATTTGTGTTAGAGAGCAAACCTTGCTGAAAACAGTCATTTTTTAATACATAAAGGGCAAAAACTTAGGTATGCCACATGCGATTTTAGTAATAATCAAACTAGACCTGAATTTTATATGAATAAATATTTTCAGCATGTTTGGTGAATATCCGATAAAAACTGTTTGTTTTAGAGTGCAAAAATGACTGAAACAGTCATTTTTTATAAATTAACAGGCAATAACTCAAAAACGCCTTATGCGCTTTTAGTAGTAATCAAACTAAACCTTGATTTTATATCAATGAACATTTTCAGCAAGTTTGTGGAAGATCGGATAAAAGATATTCGAGTTAGAGAGCGGACAAAAATGTGTGATAGTCTAACTGACTGATGGATCGACCGTCGAAGGTAATTGCGGTTGCACACGGTGATGTTGACTCCGGCTGTATCACGTGATACTAAGCCGTGTGGTAAGGTTTATGGCAGACGCTCTATTTTCGGTTTATTATGATTTTAAATCGCCCTTTTTGGTGATTTAGGTCCGTCTTCATCATTTCATAGATCAGTTTGGCCCATTAGAATGTTCAAACATTATTATTAACCGTTATTGTATTTCAGACATTATGAAAAGGTCTGAAAACACAATGGGACTTTAACCCCTGAAATGGACAAGCCAACTTCTAATAATGGATGTTTTCTGCAAATAATTTCAAAATACGCTCGTAGCAAACAGAGCAGAAACGTATCGGAAGGCTTCAACAGGGACCCTATTATAGTATTATCTGGGTTAACAATAATTACATGCGGCATGTGTAATCTTTATATGAAAACTCTTTGTAAAAGACGCAAACACGTTTGAGTTGAGTATGAGTTCGTTTTCAATCACGTGATTGGTCAGATTTGAGCATAAGCTCAAATCTGCCCAATCACATGCTTGAGAACGATTTCACTAAGGCTCAATGAGTTAACATCGAGGTCGTGTCCTTACACCTTTAGATTGTAGTGTAGGGGTCGAAAACAACAGTACCTTTTGAAAGTGAAAATATGTCGACCAGTTAGTGTCAAGAGCTGTCATCGGTTTCTTACTTACAATAAAAACTCAAATCTGACCTATAAAATGATTTTAAACAAGCTCAGACTTAACTCACAATATTGTATAAGTTATGATAGAAGAACTAGGAGGGCGAACACTATTTTTTCCATCTAGACAGGGTATTCATTGCCAAACAGTTCGGGTCATATTAGACACCGAGTAACTCTGTGGTTATCAAGAGACCTAAATATTTAAAAATAATAATTATAATAAAATAATAATAATATTAAGGTTAAAATATATCGTTAACATTCTTCAAAACAAAAAACAAAGTGTTATTTTTTGTCATTTATTGCATTGCATTTGTGTTCCTGCATGGCCGCGATAACTCATTTAGAATATTTGCATCACGTTTAAATTCAATGTATACGTTAACGTTATTCTGTCCCGTTTAAATAAAACGAAAACGCAAACGCGATGCAGCGAAATGAAAATCAAAGATTAATGAAAATGATGACCATTTATCTATATCTGAGTGACAAACGATTTGGACTCAGTTTCTTCAGCACTCTTAGAATTTTAATCGACATAAAAAAAAATATCCAACCTCTTTTTACAATGTTCTTATATAGAAAGTCTAATATGTCCAAAGTTGGCCGAAACGGGTTATAATCAATTCAAATGAATACATTGTATATGCAGAACATCGACAATATGTGCTCCGCATAACCTTTACCCTCTACTGTTTAATTACTTGTCTAGATCTATGTACTATCCGTACTAATCAAAGGTTGACGCCGCCCGCCGACATCGCCATTTTATTAACCAGGTTTTTTTTTTAAATAAAAAGGTTAATAAATACAATCAGACGAGAACAGTTTTAAAGCGAGTGACTTCACGACAGTACAGGGTTTATTTTGGTTATCTATAGCGGAGTTTATTGTGGACTAGTCTAAATATATTATCATATGTTTCAGAGTACATGTAATTGATGAAATGTGTTTCTAGAATAATGATATGCAGTTGAATGATACCGCTTCGGGATTTAACTCATTACACGAAAAATACGTAGTTTACGTCTCTTATTATTTCTACTCTGTAATGAAAGTAGTTTCATCTTGTAAATCATAAATATAAAACTGCTTTACTTTCAACAGTAGTAATTATTTTTCAAAAAAAGAAACATGCTATGGGCTTACTGGTTAGTTCATTTTCCAACAACCTAGGAATGGAGATAAAAAGGTAAAACAAAACATGATTTATTAAAACATGTAAAAGGTAAATTTAGAGTGCTTACTGGAAATACTACATTAAAAACGTTCCTATGTCTATCAGTCCTAAGACAGTATCAATTTGTCTCCATTTGGGTCTCGCGACAATGGAATAGTTTATTAATGTAAATAGTTCATTTTAAATATGTTATCGTCTCTACTTCCTCCGCCATAGAAGCGCCCGCTATGGTAGTCATTGTCTGCATAGTCTTTTTTTTTTTTTAACCCTTTAACTGCCAATTTGTTCATGAGATTGTTATCCCTTCACTGTTTCATTGTCGTCTGCTTCAATTTTGTTGACTGCAATGTCGTTTCAAAGTTAAAATATAAGGCAGAATGATTGAAATAATTTCAAAACGAGTGTCAAACAGTTTGGATCCTGATGAGCCGCCGCGTTACGCGGTGTCTCAACAGGATCCAAACTATTTGCAAACGCCAGTTAAAGTGTCATTGAGAGTGAAATGGTTAAACATAGATTTAAGGAACTTTGGCTAAAGAAATGTAGAAACGACTGTCAAATATTTGGATCCTGATTAAACGCGGGGTTGTACGGCGGCTGATCAGGATCCAAAATGTTGACACATTCCCATGTACAGAGGAGAAGACATTGTTTTTCTCCCGATAAATGCGTTTATGCAAGCCTTAACATTGACATCCATTACAAACATCCTGGATCTAAATCAGACGATAGGTAACCCGGCGTCTGATTAGGCTACAAGGTGTTTGCCACTCAGATTAAAAATAATTGTCAACATTTTCAAGAAATATCAATTACCTACATGTTATTGCGCGTACAGTGGAGAATCTGTTATTCTTTCCCGTTTAAACGCAAACGTACGCAAACGCAAAGCACTAAAACGTAGAAAAGAACAACTTTTGGACAATTCTGATAAGTCTTGTTTATCTTGGTGGCAAACAGTTTGGAGCCTGATCAGACGCCGGGTTACCCGGCGTCTGATCTGGCTCCAAACTGTTTGCACTGGAAATAATAGTTTTAGCATAAACGCGTTTATTGGGAAAGAATAACAGATTCTCCACTGCACTTGTGCTTTGGTTCGTTCAAACGGGAAAGAATAACATCTTCTCCATTGCATACGCCTATGGCGTAGATTTAATGTTCACCTTCTATTTCCTGCGTGTTATCCAACTTTATTTATAATGTCTATTTAACTGAAATTTATATAAGAGTACAAAATTTACTGGATCCTGATCAAACGCCGAGTTACTTTGCGTCTTAATTTGATTTCAACCACAGCTTGCTTAACAATTTACCCTATATAGCCTGTTTCTAGTTTTAGAGACAGTTGACCCCTTAAACAGGATTAAAGTAAAGCAAAATGCGCATTAAGGCGCATTCTGCTTAACTTTTAGCCTGATTTAAGCTACCATGTCTATGATAATTATTTCTACATGACTATAGAAAGTGAACTTTATTTTTGTCGGAGGAAAATATTAAAGACGTAAAAAGCAGAAAGTTAAGTCCTAAAAAGAAGTATTTTAAATGTTGTATTTTCGATCACTCGAAGACGCTTATGTCGAGCAAAAGTCGTGTTTTAATTTTTTGAAATATGAACATGATCGACTTAATCGCGATCACGTTATCTAAGTTTTGACTGTAACATCGAATTCAAGCCATGTCGCTCTAGACAGAAGAAATAATTACATGTGTTTACTTACATTCAAATTGTAATTTTGAAGTCTTTCATCCGTCGTGTGTCTGCAATGCATTTCCTGAATGCTACATTTCTTGCTTCACTTGCACACTAATGACATCTAATGATCATCATATCAAGTTCAGGGTGAAGCAGAAAATACAATCAAAACACGCCATCAGAACCAGTCGCTTAATCCCTTCACTGCCGTGACGTCATCAATTTTAAACAATTTTCGTCCGCTTTTATTTCTTAAATTTGAATTTTTGCTATTTTGACTGAAGAAATATTGAAATGAGTGTCAAACAGTTTGAATTCTGATCAGACGCCGCGTTACGCGGCGTCTGATCAGGATCCAAACTGTTTGCAAAAAAACTGTTGTGCTCGGGATAAGGCAGTGAAGGGGTTAACAGCTTGAAATTAGATATTTAGGCAGATGCCTGCCTAAAGCAAAATTATAACAGTGTATAAAGCTTCTATGTGAAATGTCCGTTTTACTTTAACCATGTTTTAAGTTGCAACCTGTCTTCAAAGGCATACACGTGTATTCTTGCGAGTGGTCGAAATTGCAGAGTCTTCTTGTTGTTTTATGGTTTCGCCCTTTGGTTGCTCAGTCACTGTAACTGTTAAACTGATAAATTGGAGATGCATGGCTTCTCTGTGCCTGCCATGTTTAGTTTTGCTCCGCCATGCAAACGAGTGGTGGAACAATCGCTGTAATTACAGTCGAAACTCGATGATTCGAACTCGCTTTAGTTCGAACAAACCTTTTTTTCAAAGTTAAAACGTGGCACAGCCACGTTTTAACTTTGAAAAACGGGTATGTTCGACTGCAGCGAGATCGATTTATCGATATTAACATATGAAATACCGGTAAGCTCGGTTTTTAAATCGAGTTCAATGTATCGAGCATCGGCTGTAATTATTCGATTAATTGATACCTGCCAGAGATTAATTTCTAATCGGTACAGTAAGTTGAAGTTTGATGACCCTGTCTATATTAATTTTTTATTTGTATGCTTCAATTTTCATTGATATCTGAGATAGTCAATTTCAGCACAGTGTGTGTCGAATTTATGAAAAAATGTTTGCAAACAGTTTGAATCCAGATGAGGCGCCGAGTATATCCAGGGCTGCCATTTCTCCGGATTTTTCCTAAATCTTCGGATTTTTTTCTAGTACATGATCAGGCTGAACGTAAAGCAGAGTGCGCCTTAAGGCGCATTTTGCTTTACATTCAGCCTGCTGTAAGCAGTCACGTGTCGACAAAACTAGAAACAGGCGATGGGGGAAAAAAGGTACGATTCGTTATATCGCACTTGAAAAATGCAAATTAGGAAATCTTTGGATTTTTATATAAACTTATGGCAGCCCTGTAACTCGGCGCCTCGACTGGATTCAAACTGTTTGTATCTCTATAGTGAAACTGATACATGCATACTTGTTTTGTAAACGGAATGGCATATAACTAAACCCTGTATAATTGTCACGGACTAATATACTATACATAATATTAAGGAATACGGTCCAGGGCTGCCATAAGTTGATAATAAAAATCCTAAGATTTCAAATTTTCATTTTTTTAGATGCAATTTTACTAATCGTACCTTTACTCCATAGTCTGTTTCTAGTTTTGAAGACACATGACTGCTTAAAACAGGTTGAAAGTAAAGCAGAATGCGCCTTTAGGCGCATTCTGCTTTACTTTCAGCCTGTTTTAAGCTTCCATCTGCAAGGATAAAACTTCGAAGATTTAGGGAAAATACGGAGAAATGGCAGCCCTGACGGTCAGTTATAAAACGTTGACCTCTTAACTTGTTTATTAGTATCGCGGCCGTGCATTATTGTCGCTTTGAAGTTTAACTCCCTAAAGGCCTTCTATGACGCGCGATCGAATCCCGTGTGGTACTGTTCTTTTGACCTAGTATTTTAGTATTCTTTTATTAAAGAAGCGTTGAAAATAATATCAGACAAACTGTTTGTACATGTCAGAAGTACATTTGTCCTATGCAAAGAGGTTTGACCCAGATCAGCGGGCTCTGTTCAGGGTATGCAACACAGATACGTTTTCAGCTTAACTCATTCACCCCAGATACTTGAACTGGACAATGACAGTTTTCAATAAAGACTGGTCCATATTTTCAGTTATAGGATCAGAGGGCTCTTTAAGGATCATTTGCTTGTGACAAGTGTTCTCATTAGATGTACATTGTTGTAAATGATAAGTATACTCGTCGCTATGGTTAAATTGTAAACGCTTAAACAAATATTTACATTAAATTGCCAACTATACTCAAATATACAGTATTGTCTAGCCGCTGAAGAGAAGTTGTCATTTTAGTGATGATTTTACCCATTTACGCCAAGTGGATTCTTCATTGCTCATATATATCGGATGATTCCATTTTTCATTTAAGGGATGACTGGTCTAATTTTTTAATTTCTATTTGTTTCGGATAAATGTTTTTGTCAGCAAACAGTGTCGACTCAGATCAGACGCCGCACAATGCGGCGTCTGATCCGAGTCTGTACTGTTTGCCCTTGTCCCATTTATAAGCACAAGTGGGTTAATTTCAACACAGGAATCAAGCTGATAAGAAATATTAATTCCATATTTAGTTACGCAACTGTAACAGTCTTTCACAAATGAGCGAACGTATAACACACTCTACAGTCAGTCTTGTACAGTGGAACATACGTTTGTAAAAACGATTCGAAACACAAACGCAATGCAGTTAAATTGAGAAATTGGCTGTTTTGAAATTGTTGGTGGTCTGTATATATCTAAGACAGTGGCAAACAGTTTGCGCCTGGTCAAACACTGCGTTACTAGGCGTGTTGCCAGACTGAAAACAATTTTCAATTGGCATATCTTGAAATGCGCAAAAGTGCGTCTTTTAATCTAAGGTTACTGAATTCTAAAATAAAATTTATTGTTTTACTTTTTTTAAATTAGCGACTGAAGCTTGGATTTTTACACTGTAAATAATAACTATGTTTATTGATTTATTTAATGATAATAGCTTTTATTATATACATATCGATGATTTATAGAGATTTCTCAGTTAGATAAACTGATATCGTCACTGTTGATATCATCACTACATGTAGTGATATCACTTTTTGTGACGTCACGTCATAATTAGTTTAGTGACGTCGCGGTGATCAATTGTGTGTGTTTTTTCTGTAAAAACGTCATTAAAATATATATAATAAATAGAATAATCAATTCCTTTGAATAGATATGAAAAATATATCACTCGAATGGGTTGTTATCTGGTTAAAAAACTCGTCCTGCGGACTCGGTTTTTAACCAGATAACTACCCATTCTCGTGTTATATTTTTCCTATCAATCCAAAGAAATTGATTATCCTCTATATAATACTGTGTCATGTACTAGTAGATAATCTCTTATAATTCAAAATTTAAAAAGCACGTTAATTGGAAAAAGAACAACGTCTCGATCACTGTATTAGTTAAACGAATAAAAATAGAAAGTCTTTACTCTAAGAGTTAAAGTTAAAAAGTATTACCAAAATCACCTTATCCAAAACAATATTACAAGCATCGGCAAAGATAACTTAATACAGAATACTTTTTGCTAAAATGGGAATATCCAAACTCATGAAGCGATGGTATTATCGGTTTTTGGAACTAATATTTCAGGCAGGAATAAGGAGGGGTGTAAACAGTTACCGTTGATATCACTTTGATAGATATATTTACTAAATTATTTACTCAAATACTTTAAAATAGATTAACAAAATGGTCAGTAAAATACGAAGAAATAATACCAAATCAATTGGTTTTCATAAAGGCAAATCTACAAGGTACATGTAGATTGTTTTTTTATTATGTTTGCATTACATCCCAAAACATTTAAAATCAAAAGAACCTGCGCGTTTGGGGATAGTCCTATTTGTGGTCTTTGAAAAATGTTTCGATTCTCTAAAGAGATTATGGCAAAACAGTCAAAAACGATTTGTTAGCTCACATGTAGTTTGTGAAGGTTATGCAATAATTGTACGATGCTGTAAACTATGTTGTTCGACATAAGGCCAATAAAAAATTGCCTGTGTTTCCTATTAAATGATCCAAAAAATTAGGGACGGGCGGTCGGAAAATCTCTCTTTTTAAAAAAAAAAAGAAAAAAAGAAAGACAACAAAAACAATCATATAATTATATATTTAACTTTTCTGATGGATTTTTTTTTTATAAAATCATATTCATATATGACAATATATTTATGTATTTTACCTTACTTTGCAGAGCCCTGTGCCATACATAAAACCCCTTAAAAATATCATTTCAAATTGTTGATTTAATTGATAGGTCCTATTACCAGAATTACCTTAAACATTTAAACTGGTATGATTGTTAACAAATATCGGTATACCAAACCCGCAGAGTAGTGACGTTTATAATTATGACAGATTGAATTAATAATGTTTAGAAATGTGTTGTATGCATATCAAATGTGTCGATAAAATGTGTTGCATGCATGTTGAATGTATCAATGGTTAATTAACTAGCATTTCATATCTGCAAAGAAGGTACTTTATGACAGATTTTTATAAATAATTCACTTAGATTCCTGCTTAATCTTATTCAAAAATCATTTTTTAAAACACTTAAACGTTTTAAACAAATAAGTGGGGAATAGCTTCTATTACACACATGCGCAGCAAAAACTACCGACATTTACCGATACATTTTTCGAAAAATGAAAAAAGAAAGTTTATGGTCGGAGGGGAATAGTAAGGTCGGTCAGGTTACCGGAAACAGAGGTATTTTTTATATTTTGCCTAAGGCTTAAACATCAGAGTTTTTAGTATCAAATAAGGGCGACAAACAAAGTGACATGGGCTCCAGTCTTATGATTTGTTATTGGGTGGACGGGTGGGGGTTGAACGATTTGTTGCAAAACATTTACATAAATATTGATTGTTTTTTTAGTACTATTGAACAAAGGTTAGATCTTGGTCTTCTTTGATAATATAGTGTTGTTTGCTTATACGCAACAGGTGCAGTCGCTTTTAAATGATCTGGGACGTTATTGTTTGACATGATATGATGCTTAGAATAACACTGCTATGTCCAAAATAATGCTATTAAAAAGGCTAGATATAATTTTGTAATCAATAAAACCATTTTGGAGTAAACTCTTTGAAGTACCTTGGGATACTTTTGTTTAAAAACGAGAGCTAAGAGCTATGCCTGTAGACATTCAATTTGGCTCGTTTGTGATATAAACGATGTTCCATATATTTTTTCTCTGTAAATGCTTAAATGAAATAATAATTTACGTTTGGTTCATGTATCCAGTTTCCAATTAAGTCTAGTTCGTTTCTGACTAGCTAGGATTATTTGAACAATGTATTACCAAAAAAAGAACCAAATAGTGGCGACCCTGATCAGAGAGCTCATGCAAGAACCTTCTGAACAATGTCTATATACAAACTTTGCACAGGACAAGGGCACTTTTTACAGATATAATGTTAGGAAATGACGAGTATACTCGTCGCTAGGGGTTGAGTGTTTTGTCAAACGATTGATTTACTTGACATCTGTTCTAATCAGGCTCTGAACTGTTTGCAATCTGCGTAACTGTTTTGACATAGACGTGTTTTAACTATTTCTCCCCTATATACAGCGCTCCCTCTCTACAACGACATCCAATGGAAGACAACAACTATGTGCGTTGTTATGAAGGAGTCATTGTAGGGAGGGAAATTGGCTTACATTTGCAAATAGCTTAAATCCAGATCAGACGCCGCTGTTTGCCACTCGTCATTATGGCTTTTTGTCTGTCAAAATGTATAATAAGTACCGGGGTAATTTTGAGAAAAAACAGCAGACGACAATTTTAAGTACACTATATTGCAGCCGTGGAAAGGTTGGACATAATTACATTGTTTAGGGAACAACGGAAATGGTCGTTGTAAGGAGGGCACCGTTGTTCGGAGGGCCGTTGTAGAGAGGGAGTACTGTAACACATTCAGGTCGGCGTCCTTGTCATTCCCTGTTTAATGTGGATTCATATGCATGTATGACCATGAGAATAACAAATATGAAATGATCTAATCCGCACTCCCCGGTGGCAATCCTTCTTTTATTCTGTGTCCATGCCATATAGGCATATCAATAAATAATTGTTCACGCTCTGTATAAATTGCATGTATCTTCAAACATGAGTTAAGGGTCCAAGGTTATAAAGAGTTTGAGTTGAGTCTGAGATGTTTCCAAAGCGATTGATGCTCAAATCTTACCAATCAAATGCTTGAAAAATATTTCCGACTCAACTCAAATTATTTTAAACTTGGGACCAGGGGAAATAAATGAGCACGGGTGTTGTATTTTTGTTTGTTTTTTCATTCATTTGTCTTTGACAAAATTAATGACTACTGAAAAATGACGAAAGTAATTGAGAAAGATGGAGATATGTTTTCTTCAATACTTCCATGGTCATTTTATTTTTCATCTGCAATCCGCTTTGATGAAAGGTCACCTAAACTTTTGAATTCTTCAAATGAGTTTTCAAACCTTTAGAAACGGATAAGATCTTGATCTGGTTTACCTGGTACACCTCAAAGTTATTAGAATATAGAAATGATTTCAGACTGAAAGCAGTCGAGATGTTTGACAGATGGTAAAGTGCTTCCTCTCTACAACAGCATCCAATGGGAGACAAAGATCTAGAGCGTTGTTATAGTAGGGAGTTGTTATAGGGAGAGAAAATCAAGACTTTGCTTACATATGCAAACAGCTGGAATCCAGAATTCCAGATCAGACGCCGCGTAATGCGGCGTCTGATCTGGAGTCAGGCTGTTTGTAAGTTGTCATTTTATTTCTTCTGTCAAAATGTCCACATGTATGTGAGATAAAAAAACAGACGACATTTTAAAGCAGACGATATCGCAGCTGTGAAAGTGTTAAGACATAAGTGTCTTGTTTGGGAAACAGCGACAGGCATTGTTGTAAGGAGGGAATCTTTGTTGGGATGGTCGTTGTAGGGAGGGAACACTGCGTTTTATTAAGCGTGAAAAAGGGTTCGACTGTGGCTAAATACGTAGTTGCAGAGCGTATGCAGTAAAAGTCTCGTATGGTCGAATACTCGACCATCGGTCCATCATATGGCAGTTCTACCATACGTTGGCGTTGCTCATAAAATCCAAAGATTTCCAAATTTTCAAACGCTACTTTAGGCGTCGTACCTTTAACCATTTGGCTTCCAGGCTCTATGACACTAAAATAATTATGCAAACAGTTTGGAGCCAGATCAGACGCCACGTAACGCGGCGTCTGATCTGAACCTAAACTATTTGACACCCATACCAATGTTTCCCAAGTAAAATACGCATTAAATTGCAATTTTTGAAAGTAATAGATATAGCAGAAATCCGAAGATTTTGAGAAAATCCGTAGGTCCGGAGAAATTGAGAAAAATCCGAAATTTTGCAAAAATTTGGAGAAAAGGCAGACCTGACAAGTAAAGGCTTTGAATGGACAAAACTCCATCTTAAAAACAACAACAGCACATAAAGGTCTCCCTTTGATAAGGTAATTTGGGTAAAAGCTTACTTTAACTCTTAGAGAATAAGCAGTGAATATTTGCAATTTTGCAAACTTGTCAGTTTTTATCCAAACCATACGATACGATAACACATAGTCTAATCAGGATTCAAACCGGTTGCCACTTGGTTTGTATTTCTGAAAGTATTTAGTCAAAAGTTTAACCCATTCACTGCCTTGTCGCGAGTACAATATGATTTATGTGAAGGAATTAATAATACAGTTAAACCTTTCTATTACGATCACTACATTTTGTTAATTATTTAATAATTAGGATGTTTACGGTAGGTGACCGCCCAAAGCAAGATGATATTGAAACAGAAAGTTCCTTTAGGAGCTTTCTGTTTCACTATCACCTTGCTTTAAGCTGTCACCTCACTATTATACAACCAATTAGCATTTGTTTTAGTGGTCGTAATAGCGAGGTTTTACTGTATATTTGTATCTGTATCTGTATGGTACTCGAAAGAAGCTCACTTAATGAGCAAAAATTATGTAGAATGTTTAGTCCAATCTCTCAATACCAATATACTACCACTCCCCTCCAGTTTCACCAAAATGTGTATCCATTCACAATCTGAATCCGATCTCTTTGAAACCAGCTGGCTGCGGGTCTGTGGTAATTCATTGGGCAGTTTATTTTGTAGCTGAAGAGTATCTAATTCAGCTATGGATAATATAGATACTTCAAGTCTTGGGTGGCTGGGACAACTATATAAAGATACACGAAGATTTATTTAACGTCGAATGCAATATAACAGTAAACATTAGCTTTAACAGCTATTTTCCGAAAAACACAAGTAAAATACGACGTTTTAACAAGAGTAAAAAGGCTGTAAGAAAGAAAGGTTGTAAAAGAAAGGTTTTACATATAAGGTGGATGCAAGCTAGGCATATCAAATATTTAGGTTGTTTTATTTTGATTTGTTCTCCAGAACTAGGAGCTTTGATTCATTAAACTCTGCACTGTTTGCTCAGTATATTAATAGGTCTAATATTGGGCAGTTCAAGAGAACAAAACACACACAAACAACAAACAGAAGCTATATACATCAATTTTACATTGACTTTTAAATCCCTATTTTTAATCATGCCATTTATCTTTTAAAGTCCCATTGTGTTTTCAGACCTTTTCTTAATGCCTGAAATACAATAACGGTTAATAATAATGTTTGAACATTCTTATGGGCCAAACTGATCTATGAAATGATGAAAAAGGCGATTTAAAATCATAACAAACCGAAAATAGAACGTCTGACATAAACATTACCACACGGCTTAGTATCACGTGATACAGCCGAAATCAATTTCACTGGGGGCAACCGTATCTTCCTCCGCCCGTCCGTCCATCAGTCAGTTAGACTATCAGACTTTTTTGTCCGCTCTCTAACTCAACTATTTTTATCCGATCTTCCACAAACTTGCTGAAAATGTTCTTGATCTATCTTGAAACTAAGATTCAGTGTTTTTTCTTCAGAATAATTTTCATATTTGTTACCAGGGGTTATGAACGATAAATAAATACGTTTGCTGGTTCAATGAATTTATAATATCCAAAACAGCCTGAAACAATAGGAATAATATAAGTATCACAGACTAAAGGTTACAATGAATATTTGAGTCAATACAATAATTCCACGATTTCCGTCGCTCGTTAAACAAGCTAAATAGTAACAGACGTAATAAAGAGTTGTCTAAATATAAATAGTAACTTACCAGGCTATGGCACATTAAATGAATTTAACAGTAAATAGTTGCTGTGAGCAGCAAAGCTAATAATATGACTCTATAAGACTATAATGTAGGTGTTGACACCATGACATCTAAAATACGAGTGCCGGGTTAGCGCGGTAAATTAATTACGTGGCTATTAAAGCGGGAAGATGGGATGATGGGAATTAAGTTAAGTGCACGTGCAAAGTGACAACACCCTCTCTCAGAACCTGTCTTACAACTCACTCTCACGCAAACATACGACAAGTTGCACGGTAGATCTACATGGACAAATGACGTAGTACACTACAAGGAAACCTGGTCAACATATTGTTTAAAAAAAAAACATGCACGTCAATGTTATGTTTGCTGTGGGTTTTTTTTTCTCGCAAATCTAGATGTAAGACTATATCAGACTCGGTCCCTTTCAGATATCTATGGCCCGGAACGTCCCGCCCATTTCAAGTAAAAGGCCTCATGTCGCTAATTAATTTCTCTAGAAGCTGCGAAGCAGTCCAATTTATACTTAGAGCCAGCCTGGCCGGAAGTGGTACCCCGAACGACGTGTACTTTAAAGTTTCGTCCAGTTTTATGTCTCAGATTACCTCCAAATGAATTAAATCACACGACAGATACATTTTCTCCAATTAATCAGGAGTATACAATTAGCGATTGCCATATCGTTACCAAGGTAAGCCTAAAACCCCGGATCCAATTGCCGGTTCTTCGGAAAATTAGTGGGTGGGGTAAAGTATTGTGTGCTAATGCTATTGATAATTGAGAGTTGCTATAAACTTAAAGGGGTAAATAAATAATAATAATGTGTGGAATGATTGGCATAGCGGGGCCAGGCCAGGCATTTAATTGGGTGGAATATTTGTACAAATATTGAACAGGTTATTTAATTCTTATTGACTGATTTGTTGGCAGATAAGTTTTATATTTTTACAGTTTTACTTTATCACAGGTCAGGGGCATACTGTTGAGCCAATAGGATGGCAGATCCAGCCTCAGCACCTGCACAGCCCAGTGCACTGCGACAATTCTTCAAAAGAGCTGGAGAGGTAAGAAAATAACCAGCTTTGGGATACACCTGGGTTCATGTTCATAAGATGAGTCGGGCGCTGGTGAATTGGCCTAGAGACGAACTCGCCTACAATTAGATATATAGTAAATCAAATGGTAAATTCCCCATGAAAGCAATTATATAATGATTGTATATTGCACCTTATAGTACAGGTAGGTATATCAACCGATTACAAGTCAATAAAATGAAATATCAACTTGCCTTATTGTTTTCTTATATTATTAAACACAAAATTCACACATGCATATGATGATCAGGGGCTACACTCATTATCCAATCTGAGTCAACATTACCTGAAAACATGTTTTGTTATTTTCGATTCGCAGACACCACGAATTACGACCGTCGTTATTCATTTGTGCAGACACATACTCGTGACTTTTCGTCTTCATAATTTATGCTCGGAGAGTCTCGAAATTCTGTGGTTAGTTATGATCAATATCAAACACGTTTCCAAAAGAGCCTCGTGAATCTGTAGTCAACTTGCGAGCATTTACAGCAGATGAAACGCCCCGCCCACAAATTTCGATGCAAAATGAAAACTAGATATAAGTACATGCAGTGTTGTGCCTAGGTCCAAAATTTTGGGGGACACGGTGGCGCGCTGTCAAAATTTTTGGGGGACATTTGAAATTTTTGGGGGTCACACTAAAATAGCCTTTAAAAATATGATAGGCTTTCCTTTAAAATAGAATTAGTGTTTACGATATTGAACATGTTTACTGCGTCTAGTAGATTTTCGGTAATCCGGTAAGGCTTTTACACGACGGGAAAACTGATGTTCGTCTATTTTTAAATAACTTGTAATGATTGTTTTGGTACATACAAAGTTGGAAGAGTTTGATCAGCACGTTGTTTAGATGGGGGTTTTATTCATCAGGTGTCACGCTTCGCGTTTCGTCTGCTCTTTCCTCTCCAATCCGATGAGAAGTGAAGTCAAGTCATGCGTAAATTTGACTGGTTATCGGGTTTTACCATAGCAATTTAACTGCATTGGCATATAAACCGCGCACAGTCTACCTTTTATTAATAAAGGATAGTAAATCGGCGGAAAGGATAGTTGTAATTTTAAGACTGGTTATCGGGTTTTACGTAGCCATTTAACTGCATTGGTATACACACGCGCGCACAGTCTACCTTTATTAATGAAGGATAGTAAATCGGCGGAAAGGATAGTAAATAGAGCAAAGGTACGGAAGACGAAAATTGCGCCCGTACGCCCGCACCGTTACGAATTTTAAGGGTCCAAGTAAAAAATATTGCGGGAATCCCGCAATGCCGCGCTCTAGGTGCAACACTGTACATGTATGTCCTATTCAAATCAAAATCGATTAAATCTAGATTCTAGAGCTTTTATATTTCATTGAAATGTTCTAGGATTAGTTTTCCCCCCGAAATATCGCTGGGTTGGTGTACTTTTAGCTCACAGCAGTTTGTAGTGATGAAGATGCCACGCCCACAAACGAGACAAATGGTTTCTGTGCCTTATGAAATCAAATGAAATCAAAATCGATCAAGCCTATTTATTCCATTATCACGTAGATCTATTTGTTTGAAATAGGATGGTTATACAGTCAAACCTGTCTGAACGGTCACCTCCGAACAACGGTCACCTGTCAACAACGGCCAGTCTGAATTCCTCCCGGCCAATTTCCTTCTTAATTGACCTCTGAATAACGGTCTCCTGCCGACCGCGGCCAACGGTCACTTAAACTGGCTCTTTTTGACACCTTTTACCCCAAACAGCGGCCAGGCTGAGACACAGAGGTGTCACCTGCCGATCGTGGCCGGCGGTCACTAATTCGGCTGTTTTTAACACCTCTTACAGCAGCCAAATAACACGATTGAATAGGTGCAATTTCGCCAATGTCGGCCGCCATCTTTGTTATGGATGCGCTTGGTTATATAATTGGAAGCAAATTCTAAGGTGCTAATGACAGTTTGCAACCGACATTTGGGTTTAAAATAAGCCACATTATGATGAAAGAATTTCAAAAAGAATGTTTGTTTTTATATGTTGGCTAATTAATATTGAAGATGTCCGTTGCTGCTTATGTTTGTATGATTGTTTATAATCACGTTGTCCAGATTAACCAAATGATTGGGCGATTTCTAAAATGGCCTTATCCAGATTAGTCATTGGTGATTAATTGTTTTGTTTTGATGTAAGAAACCTTGGCAGATACGAAATTGTGAAATAAAAACGTCATTTCTAGTTTAATCATTACGCTTTAAAAAGTTGTCTCAGTTAAGCAACTTTCTGCGTGGTTAATAACTGGATGGGTGACCGGCCCGGTACGAAGTTAAGCAACGTTCTGCGCGGTTAATAACTGGATGGGTGACCGGCCCGGTACACGTTACAAAGTCAAAGATAAATTGGAAAATTAACAATGCCTTCTACTCTAGTCGATGAAGTTTCCGAGTTACTGTAGCTGAGCGGGTAAAGGTGCTAAAACCAACAGACTGTGCTATAGATTCTAATATTCAACAACTGCCGTCATATCACGTCAACATTTATGTTCGGCAATGTCCGTGTTTTAGTCATAACCTCATTATCATATATGGCGTCCTTTCCAAATAAACGTTTACACCAGCAATAAATTCACGGTGTATTGTGAGTGTTTCCATTGAAATGAAGAAAACCCCAGTACATTTAAGAATCAGAGCAACAAATTAATCATTCAGACAAGCAAATAATGAAAATATCGGCTTTTGAAAAGTCCTTCGTTCTTATTAAACGAGATGATTTCGAAGCTATTCGTCCTTTGAGTTACCCGCCCATTTCCGTATTTTCCCGAAAGCGGCGATGGAACATTATTCAAATATCCATATCTACATGTACCAATCAAAATGAGAAAATGCGATCACGTGACCAAAACCTTTCAGAGTTTGCTATCTACCGAGACATTTACTTTTAACATGGATATCCGTTCAAAAGAAAGATGATAGTCGTGATATTTATTGAAACTTCAAAAACTCTGAATTCTTAAGCAAATAAATATTTTTAATATTTAAATAGATAAATAACTTAGAGTTTAAAGGTATCAAATGTTTCTCTTTCATTACTTGCGTACTTGAACTATCCCTTGTAGATATAAAATTCAGTACATGTAGTTGATGAAAACTTAGCCATTTTGAACACCTGCGAACAACAGCCACCTGTGAACAACGGCCAGTTTTGCTAGTTCCCATAGGTGGCTGTTGTTCACAGGTTTGACTGTATATAAGAATTAAGATGTATAGTTTTTTTTTGTTAACAAAATAACATATCAGTAATTTTGTACTCCTTGTATCTACAGTTTTGATATATTTTCTAGCAAGTTCTTGTCATATAGAAATTTAAATTGGTAAATTATTTAAAATAAAAACAAAATTTTAGTAGGCTGTTTATCTTTAGTACACCATTGAAATAATGCTTAAAGTGGCTCAGGGAACACCATTTGTACATTAAAACTTAAAAAAAAATCGACATACAGAAGGGGGTATTTTTCTTGGGAAGACCCTGGTCTCATTTCATTAATTTTGGATATTTCTTTCTTTTCTTCCAGATTCAGCAGGGCTTGCTTGACAAGGCAACACCTCATATGAGTGGCAGATGGATTGGCACTCTATGCCTATTTTTATTCTACTTTCTTAGATGTTATTTTTTACAGGTAATGATGGTTATTCAAGCTTTTATTGTACAATAAGATCACACATACCAATTACTCAACAAATGCGTCTTTTAACCCATTACCCAATAAATACATATTTTTACGCCCTTTAAGTTGTTCCTCCACTGAAGAAATTAGTTCCATAGTTTAAATTGAAACTATTTTCTTAGGTGGAGGAATAAATTAAATGTGCTAAAAGGCGCTCCTAAGTTGAATTGTGCTCTAGAATTTGATCAGAGCTTCAGGGGCGGTAAAAAATTCATCTCCAAACGAAATGTATTGCATTTAAAATTTAAAAATGGTGATGTTTGTACGTTTGAAATTTATTTGAATCTGGGTGTCACCAGCTTTCGAGTTAACAATGGTTTTGAGTCTTTAAACCTAGGTCCCATGTATCAGTGCTATACACTGGCCAATGTGCTTACAAAAGAACCAGAGGGCACTACCAAAAACATTTGAGTAGGGTATTGCCCTGGTTTGTCTGTATCCTCCCGGTTGTCCAGTTTCAACTTTGTCCAAAGATGGCAGAAACGAATGAAATAAAAGTAAAAACATGCAAAACGGATTAGTCTTAATTGGAAACCAAAATTGTTCATTTGAGGTTTCAAAAATCAATGAGTTAATATGGGTTTGATGTTTTGAATTGTTGAATATTGTGTTATCAAAGCAAAGTTACATATATGATATATATTCATACACTTTCCTACTTGAGAAAAGCATGATCCTTGTGCAGCATGAGACCGATGCACTAACTTTACAGATATGTTATTCTTTCCCAATAAACGCATTCAGACTAAAACTATTATTTCAATTGCAAACAGGTTGGAGCAAGATCAGATGCCCGATAATCTGGCATCTGATCACGCTCCAACCTGTTTACCTCTCAGATTAAAAAGATAGAAATTTTGAATACCGTAGTTTTAATTTTCGACAGTGCTTTGCATTTAACCCTTTCCCTGATAGAAGCGACTTTTAGCACATGCATTTTATTCATCCGCTGAAGAAAAGAGTTCCAATATATACCGTACTGAATATGTGTCATATTTAATACTTACCTTATTATAGCTGGTAATAGCTTAAAACAGGCTGAAAGTAAAGCAGAATGCGCCTTAGGGCGCATTCTGCTATACTTTCAACCTGCTTTAAGTAGTCACCTATCTTCAATAGTATAACTAGGCTATCAGGTAAAGGGTTAAACAGGAAAGAATAATTTCTTCTCTACTACATACATTATACGCAATAAATACAGCCATCCGTATCTCTAGCAAGCTGAATGGAAATCATCAATAAATACAGCCATCCGTATCTCTAGCAAGCTGAACGGAAATCATCGAGTCCAATGATCATCCCATTTTTAGCTCGACTTTTTCAAAAAGTCGAGCTATTGTCGTCACCCTGTCGTCTGCGTCTGCGTCAGCGTCTGCGTCTGCGTCAGCGTCTGCGTCTGCGTCAGCGTCTGCGTCGGTTAAGTTTTTTGCTTAAGGTTTTTGTAAGAGTCCATTCCTCAATAACTATCAAAGGTATCCATTTGAAACTTGGAATAGTTGTTCAGTATTAAAAGGGCAACTCATTACAACAAGACAGGTAACCCTGGGATTTGTCATTTCAGAGTTATTGCCCTTGTTTTATTTACTTAAAAATTATAAATTAACATATCTCAATAACTATCAAAGGTATCCATTTGAAACTTTGAACAGTTGTTCAGTATCAAAAGGGCAACTCATTACAACAAGGCAGGTAACCCTGGGATTTGTCATTTCAGAGTTATTGCCCCTATTTTATTTACTTAAAAATTATAAATTAACATATCTCAATAACTATCAAAGGTATCCATTTGAAACTTGGAATACTTGTTAAGTATCAGAAGGGCAACTCATTACAACAAGACAGGTAACCCTGGGATTTGTCATTTCAGAGTTATTGCCCTTGTTTTATTTACTTAAATATTATAAATTAACATATCTCAATAACTATCAAAGGTATCCATTTGAAACTTTGAATAGTTATTAAGTATCAAAAGAGCAACTCATTAAAACAAGGCAGGTAACCCTAGGATTTTCCATTCCAGAGTTATTGCCCCTGTTTTATTTACTTAAAAAATATAAATTAACATATCTCAATAACTATCAAAGGTATCCATTTGAAACTTTGAATACTTGTTTAGTATCAAAAGGGCAACTCATTACAACAAGGCAGGTAATCCAGGGATTTGTCATTTCAGAGTTATTGCCCATGTTTTATAACTTAAAAATTGTAAATTAACATATCTAAATAACTATGAAAGATATTAACTTGAAACTTTAAATACCTGTTAAGTATCAAAAGAACAACTCATTACAACAAGGTAGGTTACTCTGTGATTTGTGATTCCAGAGTAATTGCCCTTGATTTATTTACTTAAAACTTGTAAATTGAAATATCTTAATAACTGTCAAAGGTTTTAACTTGAAACTTTAAATACTTGTGTTATAACAAAAGGGCAACTCATTCAAACAAGAAAGGTGACCGGGGATTTGCCATTCCAGAGTTATTGCCCTTGTTTTTATTTACATAAAACTTGTAAATTGAAATTTCTCAATAATTACCCTAGGTATTAACTTGAAACTTTTACTGCTTGTTCAGTTTCAAAAGGGCATCACCTTTCAACACAGCAGATAACCATGGGAGTTGTCATTGCAGAGTTATTGCCCTTGTTTGACTAAGAATTTGTATATGAAATTATTCAGTAACCGTAGAAAGTTATTAATTTCAAACTTCCAATATATTTGAATACTTGTTTAGTTTCAAAAGGGCAACGCATTACAACAAGGCAGGTAAAGCAGGCAAAGATATTGTCCTTCTTTTGACTTATAGTTTACTTTAAGTGGAATGTAGACTGTCCAAGTATGTTTAAGTTGTTGTTGCTTACAAACTTCTATGATCAATAGGGCATTAAACACCCATACACATTCTTTAAGTTTGAAAAATTTAGCCGTCTCAAGTATATGAAAGTCGAGCGTCCTGCACCCGTTTGCGGTGCTCTCGTTATACGCCCGTCTTCAGACGGGATGTATTATGTCGTGGCGCTGTCTGTCCGTCCGTCCGTCTGTCCGTCCGTTAACTTTTTCATGTCCGCTCTCTAACTCAAACAAATTTAGTCTAATCCTTTTGAAACTTGGTCAGAACGTGTATGACCATAATATCTCGGTCAAGTTCGATAACCAGCAAGATTGACCCAGACATTCAAGAGTTATGCCCTTTTTTGTCAAAAAACGGGCATATTAGTTTGTCCGCTCTCTAACTCAAACAAATGTTTTTTAATCCTTTTCAAACTTTGTCAGCATGTGTATGACCATAATATCTCGGTCAAGTTCGATAACCAGCAGGATTGCCCCAGACATTCAAGAGTTATGCCCCTTTTTTCGTAAAAAACGGGCATATTTTAGTTTGTCCGCTCTCTAACTCAAACAAATTTATTTTAATCCTTTTGAAACTTGGTCAGCATGTGTATGACCATAATATCTCGGTCAAGTTCGATAACCAACAGGATTGCCCCAGACATTCAAGAGTTATGCCCCTTTTTTCGTAAAAAACTGGCATATTTTAGTTTGTCCGCTCTAAAACTCAAATAAATTTATTCCAATCCTTTTGAAACTTGGTCAGCATGTGTATGACCATAATGTCTCTGTCAAGTTTGATAACAAGCAGGATTGCACAAGGCATTCAAGAGTTATGCCCCTTTTTTCGTAAAAAACGGGCATATTTTAGTTTGTCCGCTCTCTAACTCAAACAAATTTATTTCAGGCCTTTTGAAACTTGGTCAGCATGTGTATGACCATTATGTCTCGGTTATGTTCTATAACCAGCAGGATTGCCCCAGACATTCAAGAGTTATGCCCCTTATTTTGTCAAAAACGGGCATGTTTTAGTTTGTCCGCTCTCTAACTCAAATAAATTTATTCCAATCCTTTTGAAACTTTGTCAGCATGTGTATGACCATAATGTCTCGGTCAAGCTCCATAACCAGCAAGATTGCCCCAGACATTCAAGAGTTATGCCCCTTTTATCGTCAAAAATGGGCATTTTTTTGTTTGTAGCTCTCTTTCTCAAACAAATTTATTCCCATCCTTTTGAAACTTGGTCAGCATATGACCCCTAACTTTCAGGGTTCTTCCCCTTTTGTTTTTACCTTGATAGGGTTTTGGTATGACTACATTCAAAGATCGATTTGACGGGCGTATAATGTGCCCGGCTTGCGGTGCTCTTGTTTGTTTTGGAATGTTCCAAACTATAAATAAGTTGGCCAGGTCAGAAGAAAACACTTATACATGTAATATTGTCTTAAATTAATATGCTTGTTATTTTCTTGCTATCTTTCAGGGCTGGTACATAGTAACATATGCCCTGGGTATATATCTTCTGAACCTGTTTATAGGATTTCTAACACCAAAGATAGACCCTACTCTAAGCATGGATAGTGATGGTAAGAGATGAATTTACATACACTCAGTCTTTGCCATAGTTTTTCAAAAGCACTTCCTCAGTCAGGCAAGTTTCTGCAGAAATATACTTGCCCTAAATGATTT
The DNA here is from genome assembly GCA_922989275.2 of Gari tellinella. Classification (NCBI taxonomy): domain Eukaryota; kingdom Metazoa; phylum Mollusca; class Bivalvia; order Cardiida; family Psammobiidae; genus Gari; species Gari tellinella. Next base: position 58,632,380 of record OV277870.1, on the reverse strand, counting down.
CAAGTGAGTGTAATTTAGAGTGAAAAACATAATTTCCTTGATATGCTTGAATCATATTCAACTCTTTGCATGTCGGGTAATTTTTTTGTCTGCACCAATTGTTATCCGTTACTTTTCTAAAAATAGAATTTTTCAAAACAGTCACGGATCGTCAAACAATTTGGATCCTAATGAGATGCTGCAAACTGTTTGCAAAGGTGAACATGGTTTTTGCCGCAAGCATGCAAAGAGATTAAGAAGATAAGATTGAGCCAATCGCATCCATGTAACAAGGCATATTGAAAACAGAGTTTGGAACCCTTTTGAATTGGGCAAATTGAAAGACAACGGTATCTATAGAAAGCTGATATTTAGAATATCATTTTTCATCAAATCACAACACTTACTATTTTTTATTGCGGACTATTTAATCCACTACTGTGGACATCCTCAAAGCTACTGGCAACGTGACGACTTCTCACCCGTGGTGATTTGATAAAAAAAGATATTTTTAACTATGGATTTACAAACACAATGAACACTTTCAAGAAAGCTGATATTTGTGTCTTTCCTATATGACTTTAGATTTTGAAAAAAAAAAGTGTTTCATGGAGCCTAGTACTTATGAGAGAATCAGTGCAACATGTCTCCTGTCCCTGACCTTTCCGAAATACTGGGATAAACAAAGCCATCTCTCTACTTTTTGTTGAGCCTGGAAAGAATCAGTTCTCAGAGGTTTGACTGTACTTCTTGCAGTATGATTGACTTGACACATTTTGTTTTATTTTCACAGATGAAGGTCCAGAATTGCCAACTAAATCAAATGATGAGTTTAAGCCTTTTATGCGCAGACTGCCAGAATTTAAATTTTGGTGAGTGTAGAAATAATCAGTTTACTCATAAGTGCCACTGACAATTTTCTCATAGATGTTGATGATTATAGTTGGCAGCTTAACCCATTACCAAGTAATTAAGCCTTTAATTTATTCCGTCACTGTAGAAAATACAGTAGTATAGTTCCAATTTATAAAGTTGTGAGTATCTATTTCATAAATCTAGGAGATGGTAGCTTAAAGTAGGCTAAGAGTAAAGCAGAATGTGCCTTAAAGGCACATTCTGCTTTACTTTCAACCTGCTTTAAGTGGTCACATATCTTCAAAACTAGAAACAGGCTATGTGGAAGTGGGTTAAAGCAAGGTGACAATTTAGCAGAAAGCTCTATTTGGTGCTCTCTGCTTTACTCTAATCTTGCTTGAAGCAGTTACTTGCAGTAAACGCAGTAGGATAAATAAGTAATTTGCAAATTTTGCTTTGGAGGATAAGGGTAAAAAAAAGCACAGTTTTAGTTATGAACTAATGAGACCCCAGGGCTCCAGATAAGGGGAGTATTTCAAAAACTAAAATCTTTTTTTCTGCCTTAAACCCTATGGTGTCACTGCTCATCAGAATCATCTCTTTGGGACGATTCTACTGAGTAGTAACACCATAGGATTTGGTGCTGAAATGAGTGAGAAAATGTTGGATTTGCTCACTTTACTCCCTCTTTACCTTTTTTTTGAAGGTCACAGGTAACTGCAAACCCCTTCTTGTGCCATAATATGATCTGCTTCAAATATGTATACATGTCTTTATAAATTTTAATCACTCCCTCTCGTCAGGTCTTTCACTTTGAAGAAACCCCTAAATTCATGTGTCAAATGATATGGATACTTTTCACACACTTACATTACATGACATCTGATCTAGATCGAAACAGTATCCTAGTGCCAGTCGCATTGCACATGATCAGAGAAGATTCTTTTTCTTTCCCAACATCCAGGGCTCCAGATAAGACGTAGTTATTTCAACAAATCAAACATTTTATCACTCATTTCAGCCCCAAATCCTATGGTGTTACTACTCATTAGAATCGTCTCGATATGACACCATAGGGTTTAATTCAGAAATAAAGATTTTAAGTTTTGAAAAACTACCCTTATCTGTTGCTCTGAACATCTATGGATATTGGTCCTATTGGATGCATATGGTGATTGTCCTGTAAGATATACAGTTATTGCCATTGACCAATCCACCCATTACAACCAAACCTTGATTACACATTGGCATTTACCTAATTTGGACTTTAAATCTATTGTCAAGTATTTGTGTTAATTGTAGTTGATCAATAGAACATTTCTGAATTCATTCCTCTATGGTAACCACTAACCCGTGCATATTACCTTAAATTGTATAGGACACAGTACTTCTATACTTAAGTCAGCTAACGACTTTAACCCTTTCCCCCTTTGCCTGTTTCTAGTATTGAAAATATAGGTGACCACTTAAAGTAGGTTGAAAGTAAAGCAGAATGTGCCATAAGGCACATTCTGCTTTACTTTTAACCTGCTTTAAGCTGCAATTTGTCTGGATAAAAAACTATTTTTGTTGCACATTCATGACTGTGTAAATTGGAACTAAATTAAAGGCGTTTTATTTATGCTTTTCGGTGGATTACCACGAAATAGCAGTGGATAATCACTTGATAATTTCACTGCTTTAAGCAGTGGGATTATCGCCACACGCGCTTTTATTATGAATTTTCCCCGTAGGGCTCCCCAAAAATCATAGTCAATCGTGTCTTATCGTTAAATTCCGGCAGTCCGATTTGTCGCGAACCACTCAACGGAAGAACACGAATCCAAAATCCGGAGCAACGACTTAATACGGATGACGTCAAATCAATAAATCAGTGACGTCATTGTTCGGGAAACTGTTTTGTTAATGTGTTCGATGTAAACTTGGGGTTTCGTTAATGTGTTCGATGTAAACTTGGGGCTCAACACGGGGTAAATCATGTACTTTCGCTTTCACAATTGTCGAACAATTTCGTTTAAAAAGTGGCTTAAAAGCATAAATAAATAGAATAATTGTATTTTTTCAGTACAAGATCGAATTTAATCCATTTCGTGAACATCAGACTGTTATATTTTCACTCGTGGCTTCGCCACTTGTGAAAATATAACGTCTGATGTTCACTCAATGGATTAAATTCGATCTTATACTGAAAAAAACAATTATCCTCTATATAATGCCTATCTATGGAGTAAAGGGTTAAGAAAGATGAAAGTGGAGCGGAAAGTTCCTGTAGGAATACATGTAAGATCTGTGCATGGTAACAACACTACAATACTGGAGAATGAATACCAGTGATTAAGAATACTCATAAACCATCTACTGAGTTGTCGTTATTGCAAGATTGAGTATATTATTTTGTGATTGTATTTTCAGGTACTCGGGTACAAAAGCTGTGTGTGTGGCCTTGTTTTGCACATTTTTTGAGGCTTTCAATATCCCAGTATTTTGGCCAATTTTAGTCATGTATTTTATGATATTATTCGTCATAACAATGAAGAGACAAATTAAGGTAAGAAACTTGCACTACAGTAAAACCTCTCTATAACGGCCACTAAAACGAGGACTAATTGGTTATTTAAATGACAGGTGACAGCTTAAAGCAAGGTGACAGTAAAACAGAAAGCTCCTACAGGAGCTTTCTGTTTTACTGTCACCATGCTTTAAGCAGTCACCTGTCAAAAACAACTAATAAATTAGCACACTTTAGTGGCCGTTATAGAGAGGTTTTACTGTATATATCAGGTTAACTCTTTCAACACCATGGGCCTGCTTAAAATAAACTCATTACATTTACAAACAGTGTAGACCCTGATCAGAGGGCTCCTATAGCTAACTTAGACCAGTATTTGATATATGTTCATAATGGATGGAGTTTCAAAAATGGACATTCACAGGTCTGCCATAACTTCATCATGAAAAATCCTAAGAATATACCAAAATTATCTGTATTTCAAGTGTATTAACTAAAAGCAGGTTGAAAGAGAAGCAGAAAGCGCCTTAAGGTGCAGTCTGCTTTATTTTCAACCTGCTTTAAGCTAGCATCTGCTAAGATAAGAATCCAGAGATTTAACTGTTTAAATAAAAGATAAGTTAAACATTACTCATTACTCAAAAAAATACACCTTTATTCCTTCACTGAAGAAAAAAAATCCAATTTATACAGTCATGCATATGCGGCATGAAAAATATTTCCTATATTCTAACAGATGTTAGCTTAAAATAGGCTGAAAGTAAAGCAGAGTGTGCCTTAAGATGCATTCTGCTTTACTTTCAACATGCATTTAATTTGTACCTATCTTAAATACAAGAAACAGACTATGGGGTAATGGACTAAGTCATTTAAATGGGTAAAGATTTATGTTTACCAGAATTCTTTGAGAAAAATATTTGCATGTGACGTTTGAGTAAAATGGATTATCCTCTGTTTATATATATGAGCCGTGCCAAGAGAAAGCCTGTCTTATTGCATTTCAAACAGTGTAAATCAAGGCCAGCCATGGCATCAAAGATGCAGCAGCTAGTCTTGATCTACACTGTTTGACATCTACAATCATCTAAGCATTGTTTTAACTCATTATCCCCTGAAACTTCCAATGGAAAATTCCAGTTTGCAATAAAGGCTGGTCCATTTTAGACTATTTAGGGGTAACTATTGTAATAAATTGCAAAATAACAAACAGTGGAGTCCCTGATCAGAGGGCTCCTGCAGGAGCCCTCTGATAAGGGACTCCACTGTTTGCATAGGACAAGTGTGCTCTTCACAGGTACACATTTGGTAAATGACGCATATATGCGTCACTAGGGCTCAATGAGTTAAAAGGTATTATATACAATATTCGACCGTGCATACCAAACTCAGATACAGAGCATGTGATGAGAACCGTGCTTGGTCTGTACAATGTTGCAATGCAATAAGGCTGGTTTTGTCATGGCTCAATTATGCATTCATTGCTTGAGTAAAATGTATCTTTCCTCTGTTTTCAGCACATGATAAAGCACAGATATGTACCGTGGTCACATGGAAAGACTAAGTACAAGGGAAAAGAGGACACAGGCAAGGTTGTGGGCTCAAACTGAGCAATACCCGGAGCATGTGTGTGTTAATGTCCTTTATACAGCTGTGCAAGTTGTAGCCACAGTCAAATCAGTGTCATACCATCATGGAAGACAGAGCTTCTGATAAGGGGGGGTATTTCAAAAATTAAAATCTTTATTTCTGTATTAAACCCTATGGTGTCACTACCCATTAGAATCGTCTCTTCGAGACGATTCTAATGAGTAGTGACACCATAAGATTATTCCCTCTAATCTGAAGCCCTAGATTACCATCACGGAAAAGAGATACGTATCAACAACTTTAACCCTCTCAACGCTATGGACGAATCTGTGACAAACAGTTTGAATCCAGATGAGCTGATGAATATCTTGGCATCTCGTCTGGATTCAAATTGTTTGGCACTCTTGACGATACTTTTGAAAGAAAAAATGCAGAAATAGGCATCCTGAAAACTGTCACAGATGGCAAATATTATATTGCTGACTAGAATTACAATTATATCCTGCAGATGGTTAAATTTAACCCTTTACTCCATAGCCTGTTTCTAGTTTTTAATACGGGTGAACACTTAAAGCAGTCTGCTTTAAGCTAACAACTGTTAGAATATAGAAAATATTTCTTATGTGACATATTTATGACTGTATTAATTGGAGCTAATTTCTTCACTGGAAGAATAAAGACCCCAAAAGTTTGTATCTATGGAGCAGTGTTCTGCCAAGGTTGATAAAATGTGGGGACAATTATCTCACCAGCCCTCAAAAGTAGGAGACATTTTTGAAAATTGATGAGACAAATGATTTTTTTAGGTGACGCAGTAGCCATGATTTAGCTCTTCACAAGAAGATTTGCGGGAAAGAACGTCATGTGCAAGAAGCTTGATCGGAATCAACCAATCCAATGCAGACTCAGTGTTGTTGCTTGGGTACCGCGCACCTGTTATCATTATTTTCTGTTTAAAGTTATAATTACACTGTTTTTACCAATTTGGCCCAATGAATTTCGCCGCGACAATTTTCACACTTGGACAATATTACGTGAGACTTTTCTAATTTTTACGTGACAATATCGCGGAATTGCGGCCTCTGCAGAACACTGATGGAATAATAGTTGCCTAATACAGGTTTAACTGTGCCAAAATTCTATTCAACATTTCGAGAGTAAATCCATTACCACAAAGCCTGTTTCTAGTTTTGAAAACAAGTGATCACTTAAAGCAGGTTGAAAGTAAAGCAGAATGCACCTTAGGTGCATTCTGCTTTACTTTCAGCCTGCTTTTAGCTATGATCTGCTAGGATATAGGAAATATTTCTTATGATTCTTATTTTTAACAGTATAAATTTGAATTATTTTCTTCAGTAGAAGAATAAATTAGAGGCGTATTTATGGGGTAATGGGTTATGGGCACGCTATGGATTGGTCTGGATCTGAAGTGTTCGCCAATATATGAATATTAAAAGTTCAGTTGTGTAAAGGTTATTGTGTACCTGGAGAGATATCTGTTTCCATTACATCGCATCCCATGGTAGGTTGTGTGCTAGTAGAAACACAACTTCATGAGAATTACACCACCACTGAGTGCCTGGATGGTCATTAACATGTAAACAGGATTCGCCAGACATTATAATGTTTGTAAAATAATTTGCTTTTTATGCCTACTTGTTTCAACACTCTATTTATCTTTCTTTAGACATTCTCCTATTTTATGCCCTATTACAAAGTGGTTCAGGGCATATAGTGTTACCCTTATCCATACGTACGTATGTACCTTCAATCGTAGAAACCAAGGTCAAATTTTATGTTTAGGTCAGTCATTAATTATTTAAAGCACTAATGCTAGGTCTTGCAACTTTGCACTCTTAACCCATTATCCCTTAGCCTATTTCTAGTTTTGAAGACAGGTGACCACTTACAGCAGACTGAAAGTAAAGCACATTCTGTTTTACTTTCAGCTTGCCTTAAGCTACTATTTGCTAGAATAATGAAAATATTTCTTGTAGAACATGTTCATGACTGTATCAAGTGGAATTATTTTCTTCAGTGGATGACTAATTTAAAGGCATAAAATGGTGTATTGAAGGGGTAATAGGTTAAGACCCTAAGGGCTTCAATGAGTACAGCATGTTGCATTGCAGTTTGGTGACTTTGACCTCTGTGGCCTTGGAGTTTTGGCAGTTAGGTCAGTTGTGTATCTTGACATACTTGTGTGCCTAAATGAGTACAGCATGCTACATCACAGTTTAATGACCTTGACCTTTGACCTTAACCTCTGTGACCTAGGTGAAGATATTGCTTTAAGGTCAGTTGTCGACTTAAAATTGCTTACACTTATGGGCCAAACACAGTGGGACATCCATGCTTTACAAAGACATTTCTTGTATCTCCCCTATGAACCGTGTAGTATTGTCTCGTTGTTGAATAGTTTGTGCATGTATGTTAATTAGGTATGATATAGTCAGATACTGATTGTAGGATCAGTATGGTAATTATGGTATGTATCAAAATAGCTTTTAGCCTGCTAAGTACAATTTGAGTGAAGTTTGCAAACAGTTTGGACCAAAATCAGATGCAGAGAAAGTGTGTGTCTGATCAGAATCCAAACTGTTTCACAGTCGTATTTTGGTCTCTCAACCCTTTCCTGCATACCTGGTGTTCAAATATGAAATAAGAGCTCTGCCTTATTTCCAGCCTGCTTTAACCCATTACCCCATGACCTAATTTTAGTTTGGAAAATAGGTGACCACTTAAAGCAGGTTGAAAGTAAAGCAGAATGCGCCTTAAGCACATTCTGCTTTACTTTCAGCCTGCTTTAAGCTGCCATCTACTAGAATATAGAAAATAGTTCTTATCATTTATATTCATAACTGTATAAATTGGAACTATTTTCATCAGTGGAGAAATAAATTAAAAGGCATATTTATGGGGTAATGGGTTAAGCACCCATCCGTCAAGTACAGTAAAAAGTTTGCAAGTGCTTGTCATTAATCTGAAGAACAGGTAGATGGTCAAAAGACAAGTTATTGTATTTGCTGAATGTAGGATTTAAGTAATGCTTCAGTAGGTACAACATAATGATAGGGTTACAGTAAAACCTCTCTATAACGGCCACTAAATTGTCTTAAAAATTAGGTGTTAATGACAGGTGATTGCTTAAAGAAAGGTGACAGTAAAACAGAAATCTCCTTTAGGAGATTTCTGTTTTACTGTCACCTTGCTTTAAGCTATCACCTGTCTTTTATACAATTTATTAGCCTTCTTTTAGTGGCTGTTATAGAGAGGTTTTACTGTAGATGGAGACACTCTCTGATCGATAGCCTTGGCCCTAAGGTTATAAAGCGTTTCAGTTAAGTCTGAGTTCATTCTCAGGCATTTGACTGGTCAGATTTGAGCAAAAGCTCAAATCTGACCAATGAAATGCATGAGAACAATCTCAGACTCAACTCAAATGCTTTATAACCTTGTATCTTTGTTCAAGTTGACTGATTGCTTAACCCTTAGCCTGCCAGTCACCACTATAGCTCCATATGCAAACAGCTTGGATCCGGATGAGACGCCGAGTAACTCGGCGTCTCATCCGGATCCAAGCTGTTTGACACTCGGACAACATTTTCAGCAATTTTGAGCAACTTTGAAGCACTTTGAAACTTGAAGCAGACGAGAAATATAGCAGACGACAATTTATTTGGCGGGCTAAGGGTTAATGCACAAGGAAAATAAAACGTACTAGAGCACATTTTGAGGTGTGAATGTAGATAGTACTGAAAAGTATTTTTATTTATTTGATATAGCTCAAAATCTTGTGAACTTGAGTTATGAATAGATTACTGTTTCAAAATAGATAGTGTCATATTTTTGTTATAAAAATTCAAAAAATTGGGACACTGCTGTAATTATCCTAAAATTTGAACTAATTGCTTTATGACACAGTAATGTTTGCGAAAAGTGCAAACTGAATGGTAAACAGGGTACTGTTTGCTTACGCCTGTCTGTCCCAATACATGTACTTAGTATCATTACAGTAACTCTTTAACACATTCAACCCTAGCGACCAGTATACTCGTCATTTACAAACAGTGTACATGTACCTGTGAAGATTACATGTGTCCCATGCAAACAGTGTAGACCCTGATCAGAGGATCTACACTGTCATTTTGAAATATATTGTTAAAATCAACCCTAAATAGTCAAAAATGGACTCGACTTATTTTGAAATTGGAATTGTCCATTAAAAGTTTCAGGGATGAATGAGTTAATATTACATGTAGGCTAAAGGAAGGTTCACTCTTAGTTAAAGATAGGCGACAGCCTAAAGCAGGTTAAAAGCTCCAGAAGGAGCTGTCTGTTTTACGCTTGCCTATAACTTTAACCCTGTGAACCCTAGTCATGTATATAATTATGCTTCCCAAGTGTAAACAGTGTACCTGTGAAGAGCAGAGCACCAGATAAGGGTAGTTTTTCAAAATCTAAAATCTTTATTTCTGAATTAAACCCTATGATGTCACTACTCATTAGAATCGTCTCTTCGAGACGATTCTAATGAGTAGTAACATCATAGGATTTGGGGCTAAAAATAGTGAGAAAATGTGAGATTTGTTAAAAAAAACTACCTCTTTTCTGGAGCCCTGGTGAAGAGTGCACTAGGCCTATGCCAACAGTGAATGCCTCGATCAGATGTCTCCTACAGGAGCCTTTGCATTGGATCTGTACTGTTGTAATATTGCAATACATTTACAAAAAACATAAATAATGATTTTAAAAAAATGTACTAGACTTAACCCTTATCCTGCGACGATATCATCTGCTTCGAAATTGTCGTCTGCATAAATTAAGAAAATTTAGATCCATACATTTTTAAAATAAAGAAACCTAAAGACGAGTGTCAAACAGTTTGGCTTCAGATCAGACGCTGCGTTACGCGGTGTCTGATCTGAATCTAAACTGTTTGCAAAAATCAACAAAGTCGCGACCAGCAGGCTAAGGGTTAATTGAAACTGGAATTGTCCACTTGAATTTTTAGGTAGGAAATGTTCAGCAATTTCTTTATAAAATTTGAAACTCATTTGCCTTACAATTATATGAACTTACTTCAACTGTAATGGGGACAAATTTGGGTCAAATGATTTTCCAGCAGGTGTTTAGTTTCTGGAGTCTTAGCCAATATATGAGACATTGATCAAGTAACTTTTACCCAGTGATGATGCCATACAGTAAGCAATAACTCTCTTGCTGCCAAATTAATCGTAAGGTTTTTACCCCTTCCCTGTTTCATTGTCATCTGCTTCAATTTTGTTGTTTGCAAGATCGTTTCAAAGTAAGATTCAGTATAGTATGACTTAAAACATAGCGATACAAGTGTGAAACAGTTTGGATCAGACGCCGCATTACGTCGCGTCTGATCAGGATCCAAACTGTTTGCAAAGTCTTCTTTTGGGGACATTGGCAGTGAAATAGTTAATGACTGCATAAATAGTTGATGACTGCATAACAAACTTTGACTGTAATTAAACTATTGTTTTAGCTGTGTGTCGATTGGCCATGAAACATCAATCATTAATTCCTTTTGCCATATGAGAAATCAATTTCAGGTAAACTGAGTTACTAAAAAAGTTGTAAATTTAAAGTCCACAATGGCAATGTGGAACACTTCTTTGTTTTGTGTACAGTAAAACCTCTCTATTACAATCACTAAAAATAAGGCTAATTGGTTGTATAAAAGACAGGTGACAGCTTAAAGCAAGGCGACAGTAAAACAGAAAGCTCTTACAGGACCTTTCTGTTTTACTGTCACCTTGCTTTAAGCAGTCACCTGTTCTTAACTCATGATAATTGACACAATTTAGTGGTCGTAATAGAGGGGTTTTACGTGTTTTTGCTTCTGTTTTGATTGTTTTGTTATATTCTGTATTAGGAACTGGTGTATTTATATCCATGTACATGTATTTGTGTAAAAAGTTCATGGAATGAGTGATATTGTTTGTAAATCATCCGTTTTCACGACTAAAGAAATAAATTATCAAATAATTTCAAATGTTTCTTGTGGATTGTATTACTTTTTCCTTTTAATAAATGGATAATGGTCATTTAGCAGGTTACTTAACCCTTTACCCCATAGCCTGTTTCTAGTTTTGAAGAAGGATTACCACTTAAAGCAGGTTGAAAGTAAAGCAGAATGCGCCTTAAGGCACATTCTGTTTTTCTTTCATCCTGCTTCAAGCTACCATCTGCTAGGTTATTGGAAATAATTCTTATGGTACATGTTTATGACTGTATAAATGGGAACTGTTTTCTTTAGAGGATGAATAAATTAAATGTGCTAAAAATGCTTCTGTGGGGAAAAGGGTTAAAAATACCACAATTATCAAAGTGTGGCCAATTAACCATTCCATGCCGTAACTTACGATATTCCTCACAGAAATGCCTTTACATACTGTTTAACCCTGTCCTTACAAAGAGCAATAGAAAGTTTCTCTTAACACTGTACAGAGTGGCTGTTGAAAGCAGGTTTAACCCTCCCCCCCCCCCATAGAATCGCCTTTTAGCACAATTAATTTATTCCTTCACTGAAGAAAATAGTACCAATTTATATCGTAATGAACATGTACCAAAAGAAATATTTCTATATCCTAGCCTATGATAGCTTAAAGCAGGCTGAAAGTACAGCAGATGCGCCTTTCGGCGCATTCTGCTTTACTTTCAATCTGCTTTAAATAGTCACCTGTCATCAAAATTAGAAACAGGCTGTGAGGTAAAGTTAACATTGATAAATCTCCTTTTGATAATGTTTGCTTTACTTTTAAGTTTCAACCAGCATTAAGCAACCACCTATCTTAACCCATTACCCAATAGCCTGTTTATAGTTTTGAAAATAGATGAACACTTTAAGCAGGTTGAAAGCACCTTACGGCCGATTCTGCTTTACTTTCGACTTGTTTTAACCTACCACCTGCTAGAATATAGCAAGTTTTTGTTAACATATAGATTAACGACTGCATTGAATGAAACTATTTTCTAAAGTGGAGAAATGAATTCTTTTTCCAATAGTATTAAATTTTGTACTATTTGTAAATCTGTTGGGGAAGGGCCAAGTCTAAATTGGCAGAAGATGTGGTCCAAACCCTTTTTCTGTGTATAATTGGAAGTAAATATAATAAACGAATGTATTAAGGTGGTTCGTGGGTCAGCTTATTCCCTGTCAGAATTCTTTGAAACCTTGATTATATTGAAATCTACCATATGGAGAGTGAAAAATCGTTAAAATAAAAAAAAAATACAGTGCCTTTTTTTCTGACAGGACATTTTGTCGAGAAAAGCTCCTTTTTCAATAAACAGGAATATTTTCTTTATAAAATGATATAACTCAATAATTTCTGTACCTCCAAGTAAACTGTACAGAGACTATAAGATATTGTGCAAACAAAAATATTTCATGACATACTTTCTGGAAATATCAATATCTTAAAAAAGTCAAATTCTGAAAAAGTCACTAAATCTAAAATTACAAAAAATCTAGCTGTTACAGTGGAGAGTCTGTTATTCTTTCCCGTTTAAGCGCAAACGTACGCAAACACAAAGCACTAAAACATAGAAAAGAACAACTTTTGGAAAATTCTGATATTTCATGTTTATCTTGGTGGCAAACAGTTTGGAGCCTGATCAGACGCCGGGTTACGGGGAGGGCGTCTGATCTGGCTCCAAACTGTTTGCACTGCAAATAATAGTTTTAGCGTAAACACGTTTATTGGGAAAGAATAACACATTCTCCACTGTAACATACACTAATTTTACTCTTATTAGATAGATATACAAAATAACTTAATTCTACTAGTCACAAAAATTTAATGAAAATCAACAGTAGAATTTACATTTTATACATGATTTCCAGAAATTCTGACATAATGTTAACACAAAACGAGTTACCTCTCTTGAGTTCAACTTTAAAATGCCATCAGCTCTAAATAATACCAGAAGCCAAACCTGTAATAAGGGACCATTGAAAACAGTAGCCTGTAGATCTTTAACGACAGGTGACTGCTTAATGCATAACAAAAGTTATGCATAAAAGTCTTTTAGGATCTATCTGTTAGCATTAAGTTTTTCCTGTGTTAAGCTGCCATCTGTCATATAGGCTATAAATCCTCACAAAGTTTAGTTGTCACTTGACAATACTTGCATCTGATATTATTCATTATTACGTGACTAAACATAGTCTGTCCTTTGGTCACTGTGTTATGAATTGACTAGTCAATAAAAATCGGACAATTTATTTTAAAAAAAGATTTGCAGCGAGTGGGAATAGAACCTGGAACTTTTGGTTTGCTAGTCAATCACTCTTCCAACTGCGATAACAAAGAAGACACTGAAGCTTATCAAACTTTTCTTTATGTAAATGTTCTACTATAAGCATGTGCCGAAAAGATCATGTGAAAGTCATCAGCATTTCCGGAACTCGGGCCGCCCGCTGCCAAACCACCTTAAAGGTGTAACATGGCCTATTCATAGGGTAATGAGTTAACCCATTACCCCATAGCCTTTTTAGCTCACCTGGCACATAGTGCCAAGGTGAGCTTTTAGGATTGCTGGATGTCCGTCGTACGTCCGTCCATCCACAATTGGTTCGTTAACACTCTAGCAGCTACAAATATCATCCAATCTTCATGAAACTTGGTCACAATGTTTGTTTAGTAGAAATCTAGTCCAAGTTCGAATGTGGGTCATGTCCGGTCAAAAACTAGGTCACTAGGTCGTATAGAACAAGAGTTGTCGGAGAGACAACAAAGCTCGCCATCGGCACATTTAGAAACTTAAAAGCACACTCAAAGTCACCGAGGTCAAGCTTTTTGCCTGCATAGAAAGGTCTTGTCAATATACACATGAAAATTAAATATGAAGACACACCTCAAGGGACATAGGAAATATAAGCGTTTTTCGAAACCTAAACACAGATTTCGAAACCTAAGCGCGGACCCTAAGTTCAAGGTCAAGGTCACAGGGGTCCAAATTTTTCTGTGCATGGAAAGGTCTTGTCCATATACACACACATACCAACTATGAAAGCAATACCTTAAGGGACATAGAAGTTATAGGCATTTTTCAAAACCTAAACACAGATTTCGAAATCTAAACGCGGGCCCTAAGTTCAAGGTCAAGGTCACAAATGTCCAAATTTTTCTGTACATGGAAAGGTCTTGTCCATATACACACACATACCAACTATGAAAGCAATACCTCAAGAGACATAGAAGTTATAGGCATTTTTCAAAACCTAAACACAGATTTCGAAACCTAAACGCGGGCCCTAAGTTCAAGGTCAAGGTCACAGGGGTCCAAATTTTTCTGTGCATGGAAAGGTCTTGTCCATATACACACACATACCAACTATGAAAGCAATACCTCAAGGGTCATAGAAGTTATAGGCATTTTTCAAAACCTAAACACAGATTTCGAAACCTAAACGTGGGCCCTAAGTTCAAGGTCAAGGTCACAAGGGTCCAAATTTTTCTGTGCATGGAAAGGTCTTGTCCATATACACACACATACCAACTATGAAAGCAATACCTCAAGGGACATAGAAGTTATAGGCATTTTTCAAAACCTAAACACAGATTTTGAAACCTAAACACGGGCCCTAAGTTCAAGGTCAAGGTCAATGGGGTCCAAATTTTTCTGTGCATGGAAAGGTCTTGTCCATATACACACACATACCAACTATGAAAGCAATACCTCAAGAGACATAGAAGTTATAGGCATTTTTCGAAACCTAAACACAGATTTCGAAACCTAAATGCGGGCCCTAAGTTCAAGGTCAAGGTCACAGGGGTCCAAAATTTTCTGTGCATGGAAAGGTCTTGTCCATATACACCCACATACCAACTATGAAAGCAATACCTCAAGAGACATAGAAGTTATAGGCATTTTTCGAAACCTAAACGAGGGCCCTAAGTTCAAGGTCAAGGTCACAAGGGTCTAAATTTTTCTGTGCATGGAAAGGTCTTGTCCATATACACACACATACCAACTATGAAAGCAATACCTCAAGAGCCATAGAAGTTATAGGCATTTTTCAAAACCTAAACACAGATTTCGAAACCTAAACGCGGGCCCTAAGTTCAAGGTCAAGGTCACAAGGGTCCAAATTTTTCCGTGCATGGAAAGGTCTTGTCCATATATACACACATACCAACAATGAAAGCAATACCTCAAGAGACATAGAAGTTATAGGCATTTTTCAAAACCTAAACGTGGGCCCTAAGTTCAAGGTCAAGGTCACAAGGGTCTAAATTTTTCTGTGCATGGAAAGGTCTTGTCCATATACACACACATACCAACTATGAAAGCAATACCTCAAGAGCCATAGAAGTTATAGGCATTTTTCAAAACCTAAACACAGATTTCGAGAACCTAAACGCGGGCCCTAAGTTCAAGGTCAAGGTCACAAGGGTCCAAATTTTTCTGTGCATGGAAAGGTCTTGTCCATATATACACACATACCAATTATGAAAGCAATACCACAAGAGACATAGAAGTTATAGGCATTTTTCAAACCCTAAACACAGATTTCGAAACCTAAACGCCGGCCCTTAGTTCAAGGTCAAGGTCACATAGGTCCAAAAATTTCTGTGCATGGAAAGGTCTTGTCCATATACACACACATACCAACTATGAAAGCAATACCTCAAAGGGCATAGAAGTTATAGGCATTTTTCAAAACCTAAACACAGATTTCGAAACCTAAACGCAGGCCCTAAGTTCAAGGACAAGGTCACAAGGGTCCAAATTTTTCTGTGCATGGAAAGGTCTTGTCCATATACACACACATACCAACTATGAAAGCAATACCTCAAGGGACATAGAAGTTATAGGCATTTTTCAAAACCTAAACACAGATTTTGAAACCTAAACGTGGGCCCTAAGTTCAATGTCAAGGTCACAAGGGTCCAAATTTTTCTGTGCATGGAAAGGTCTTGTCCATATACACACATATACCAACTATGAAAGCAATACCTCAAGGGACATAGAAGTTATAGGCATTTTTCAAAACCTAAACACAGATTTCGAAACCTTAACGCAGGCCCTAAGTTCAAGGTCAAGGTCACAAGGGACCAAATTTTTCTGTGCATGGAAAGGTCTTGTCCATATACACACACATACCAACTATGAAAGCAATACCTCAAGGGACATAGAAGTTATAGGCATTTTTCAAAACCTAAACACAGATTTCGAAACCTAAATGCGGGCCTTAAGTTCAAGGTCAAGGTCACAAGGGTCCAAATTTTTCCGTGCATGGAAAGGTCTTGTCCATATACACAAACATACCAACTATGAAAGCAATACCTCAAGAGACATAGACGTTATAGGCATTTTTCAAAACCTAAACACAGATTTCGAAACCTAAACGCGGGCCCTAAGTTCAATGTCAAGGTCACAAGGGTCCAAATTTTTCTGTGCATGGAAAGGTCTTGTCCATATACACACACATACCAACTATGAAAACAATACCTCAAGGGACATAGAAGTTATAGACATTTTCTTAAAATTGTTTACGCCGTTCACGACGACGACGACTACACCGGGGGTATTGCAATAGCTCGTCATGTACTACGTACAGGCGAGCTATAAACCTTGTTAACACTCTAGAGGCTACAAATCTCATTGGATCTTGATGAAACTTGGTCAGAATGTTTGTCTCATTGATATCTAGGTCAAGTTTGAATATGGGTCATGTCTGGAGTGTTAACAAGGTTTTTCTATGATTTGACCTAGTGACCTAGTTTTTGACCGGACATGACCCACATTCGAACTTGACCTAGATATCAATGAGGCAAAACTTCTGACCAAGTTTCATTAAAATCCATTGAGATTTGTAGCCTTCAGAGTGTTAACAAGGTTTTTCTATGATTTGACCTAGTGACCTAGTTTTTGACCGGACATAACCCACATTCGAACTTGAACTAGATTTTATCAAGACAAACATTGTAATGAAGTTTCATGAATATCGGATGAAATTTGTAGGCGCTAGAGTGTTAACGAACAATTGTGAACGGACAGACGGACGGACGTTCTCACAGTTGGACATATGTTGGGTATTTTTTTTTGTTTAAAAGTACCCAACAGTACACAAATATACCCAACAATAACAATAGGGCAATCACGGAATGAATGGAATCTATTGTTCTCCCTACCCAACAAAGGATCTTTCGTGCGCTCGGACGGACGGACGACGGACATTCAGCGATCCTAAAAGCTCACCTTGGCACTTCGTGCCAGGTGAGCTAAAAAAACCTGTTAACACTCTTGAGGCTTTGAATTTCATCTGATCCTTATGCAACTTGGTCAGAATGTTTGTCTCATTGATACCTAGGTCAAGTTTGCCATGGTGTACCAGGTGAACGATTTAGGGCCATAGTGGCCCTTGTTTTAGTTTTGAAGACCAGGTGACCTCTTAAAGCAGATTGAAAGTAAAACAGAATGTGCCTTAAGGCACATTCTGCTTTACTTTCAGTTTGCTTAAAGCTACCATCTGCTAGAATATAGAAACTATTTTGTATGGTGCATATTCATGACTGTATAAAGTCCAACTATTTATCTTAGTGGAGGAATAAATTAAAGGCATAAATGCGTATTTATGGGGTAATGGGTCAAAGGAATGAATTAAAGTCGTAACATGGCCTATTTTAGATTGGAAACCGGTCATCAAAGCTAAAGTAGCAAACACAATCACATGTCTTGTGAAGTTGTCTAATCACTTAATCACAGCTTTATAGCCGTACCATTGACTTGGCTCAAGTTTGAGGCAGTAAAACATAAAGCATTAAAAACATATTTGTATAATCAAATTTTATTGCACATACTCATTTATAACAATTTAATTTAAAATTAATGTATGCAAAAACGGTTATATATCTTGTGCAGTGTGGAAGATTTAATTCTTTCCTGTTTAAACACAAACAAAACACTGCAATGAAACAGAAAATTACATTTTAAAAAGAAAATCTAACAATTATCTGAGTGGCAAACAGTTTGGAGCCTGATCAGATGCCGGGTTACCCGGCGTCTGATCTTGCTCCAAATTGTCTGCAATGGACATAAGGTTTTAGGATAAACACTTTTATTGGAAAAGCATAACATCTCCCCTGTATAAAAGCACTGTGTTAACCTCGCTCAACCTTTCCCCTGATAAAAGTGTATATGGATGACTTTTGTAAACAGTTTGGATCCAGATCAGATGCCAATTAACACAGCACTTTATCTGGATCAGAACAGTATGACATTCAGATTGTCCCTCCACAGCAATGCAAAAGTGTAGAAGAGAGCATTTTTCAAGAGATAACTTTGTATGGAAAATTTTATGTTGTAGAGGAATGGGTTGCCTATACCCCATAGCCCGTTTCCAGTTTTGAAAGCAAGTTACTAGTACTTAAAGTAGGTTGAAAGTAAAGCAGAATGCACCTTAAGGCACATTCTGCTTTACTTTCAGCCTGCTTTAAGCAATAACCTGCTAGAATATAGAAAATATTTCTTATGATTTATATTCATGACTGTATAAAGTGGAACTATATTACTCAGAGGATGAATCAGTTAAATGCGTAAACAGACGTATTTATTAGGTAATGGGTTAATACTGGTTGATTTTTAGAAACGGGTTAAACACATACACAAGAACCTAGACTCAATCTCTTGCATTTGGTTTCTGTATTCAAACCTATTCAGAAATAGATTCTGACGTAAAACTTCACAGGATGTATAACTGTATAGTTATGGCATGTAATAATTCAGTGTCAGTGTTTTGACATATTGGTAACTACAGTCTTCAGTCGGCAGTATTCCAGGTCACCACCAGTAAAACTTCACAGGATAAATAACTGTAACTATGACATGTAATAATTCAGTATCAATGCTTTGACATATTGGTAACTACAGTCTTCAGTCTGCGGTATTCCCCGTTCACCACGAGTAGCTGTGGGGGGAATGGTACTCCATGGCTCTTGTACATCACCTCTATCTTGGACATCAATGTCTCCAGAATGTACT
Source organism: Gari tellinella (assembly GCA_922989275.2). Taxonomy (NCBI): domain Eukaryota; kingdom Metazoa; phylum Mollusca; class Bivalvia; order Cardiida; family Psammobiidae; genus Gari; species Gari tellinella. Next base: position 58,613,425 of record OV277870.1, on the reverse strand, counting down.
GGGCGTTCTTCAAGATGAACTTCAGCTGGAAGAAATAGTCTTCAATTATATTAACATTCAAGTTTCAACCCTAGCGACGAGTATACTCATCATTTACAAACAGAGTACCTGTGAGGATTACATTTGTCCCATGCAAACAGTGTAGACCCTGATCAGAGGGCTCCTTAAGGAGCCCTCTGGTCAGGGTCTACACTGTTTGTCATTTTGAAAACTATTATCAAAATCACCCCATAATAATTAATAATGGACTAGACATATTTTGAAATTGGAATTGTCCATTTAAAGTTTCAGGGGTGAGTGAGTTAATAATCAAACATATGCAACTGTTAAATACATTCAACCCTAGCGATGCATATACTTGTTAACTACAAACAGTATACCTGTGAAGAGTATACTTGTCCTATGCAAACAGTGTAGACCAAGATCAGAGGGCTCCTGTAGGAGCTCTCTTTACAGGATATGCACCGTTTGTTATCGCAATTTATTGCAAAAAACACACCTAACTGCATGTAGTAATAAGTGGACTAGACTTAATGGAACTGGAATTGTTCATTGAAAGTCTCGGGTGATTGAGTTGACCCATTACCCCAGAGCCTCTCTAGTTTTGAAAACAAGTGACCATCTAAAGCAGGTTGAAAGTAAAGCAGAATGCGCCTTAAGGCGCATTCTGCTTCACTTTCAGCCTGCTTTAAGCTACCATCTTCTAGAATATAGAAAATATTCCTTATGATACATATTCATAACTGTATGAATTGGAACTATTTTCCACAGTGGATGAATGAATTAAAGGTTTTGAACTTCTTTATACCTAGCTACCTACAGAAACAGGATCCTAGTGAGAGTCAGTTTGGATCAAGATCAGGCAACATGTAAAGAGGGTCTGATCTGCAACAGTTTATATTACAATTGTACAGTGTAGAATGAGTTAACCCATTGCCAAATAGCCTGTTCCTAGTATTAAAGATAGGTGACCAATTAAAACAGGCTCTGAAAGTAAATCAGAATGCGCCTTAAAGCACACTTTACTGTATTTTCAGCCTGGTTAAGCTACTATCTGCTAGGATAACAAAATAAATGAATTTCTTATGGCAAATATTCATTAAGTTCTGTATTAATTGGAACTATAATTAAAGGCATCTTTATGGGAGAAATGTTTGGTTTGTTTTGAGAAGCAACGTCACAGGTCGTCTCAGATGGATCCAAACTGTTTGTAAAAGTAATCAAAATTTTATTGCTAGCGGGCAGAAGTATCAATTGTTTGTTTGGTCATGTCCGTTTCTACCATCTATGGGTTAATTGGACACCTAAGAGAGAGGGAAGCAGATACAGACAAGACTGCGCGTTCAATAAACGCTTATGCCCCCGGTGGCATCCTTGACAATATATTCTGAATCTTTTCTAAGTCCAAATTAGGTCAAGGTCAAGGTCAAACTGAGCTTGGGTATTACTGGTGGGTTGGTAATGGTCCAAGGCAATAACTGTATAAGTATTGAAGCATTGTAGTAAGTAGTGTTGATGCTAGACGAAACGGTAAAATCTAGTTAACCAAGAAATAGCCCATTCAAAATATTCTAAGTCCAAATTAGGTCAAGGTCAAGGTCAAAATCAAGGTTAGGTGATATTGGTGGATAGGTAATGGTCCAAGGCAACAACTGTATAAGTATCCAAGCATTGGAGTAAGTGGTGTTGGTGCTAGACGAAACGGTAAAATCTACTTAACCTGATTACGGACGGACGGACGGAAAGACGGACGGACGGAAGGACGGACGGACGGACGGGACGATTACTATATGCTCCCGCCGGGGGCATAAAAACCCAGGTGCAATGCCCTACTCTTATTATTGACAGAGTACTTTGGTTCTTTTAGATGCCCAGTGTAAAGCACTGATACATTGGACCTCGGTTTTTATTAAGGCTCATCTGAAGGACTTGGTCCCCCTGGCATCATACTCAAGTGTGCTACCACACACATACCTCATTGTTGTACTGGCCAGATTTGATGGTTGCTTCAATGTGTTTGACGTGGGCCTTGAAGATCTGTACTATACTATCTGTGATAAGGTTATCACGGTCTGCTGTGTGGACCATCAGTAAACTCTGAGATATGACCAGGCATACCTTACAGAAGTGGGCTGTGTTCATTGTCAGGGAGATGAAACACTCGTCTGAAAATACAAGACAATATCATAAAACGCCTCAAATTAGTAGAACAATCTGGCAGTATTGTGTTGACTGTTTTTATTCACCAATATCATGTAAATCCAAATAGGGTTCACTGCCCTGGATCAGGCATTTAGGTTCTTTAACTTGGAGCACAGCAGATTTTTCCTTTTCCTTGGAATTTTTGGAGATGTCACATCCCCTTCCTCAGAAAGACTGTACCGGCAAAAATCATGTGTGGCATGATTTATATAAAATTGTGAAAATGCTTATGTGGGCTAGACAGCCATAAAATTAGACACTAGAGTAAAGATACACATGACAAGTACTTCATCAGTCATACATGAACATTGTGAGGCAACAGGACACGAGATAAAACCCAAAGCACAAAAGTCTTGACTTCAGAAGAAAATTTTGGAAATGTAAAGTTAAGTACCATAAAAAAATATTTTCTATATTGTAGCAGATGTTACCTTAAAGCAGATTGAAAGTAAAGCAGAATGCACCTTAAGGTGCATTCTGCTTTACTTTCAATCTGCTTTAAGTGGTCATCTGTGTTCAAAACTAGAAACAGGCTACATGTGTATAGGGTAAGAGTTAAGCATTAACACTGGAAACAAGGCACCCAGTGAAAGAATTAATAGAAATGCAGAAAACCCAGAAATCATCTTACTGTATACGCTGTCCTTCATATCCAATCCAATACTGGCCATATCTTCAATGAACTTTTTACATGCTGGCTCGTTGCCATGGTTTATAGGCCTCCACAAATCTTCCTGTAAGTTTAAACAGACACCTTTAATATCAACATATCAAGTAAACAACAACAATTTCAACCTGCTTCAAGTGCTCAGCTGCTTTAACTGAATGAGAAAGTTTATCATCCCACCAACAACAGAAATACAACAGAAACCCTCTGTGAGTTACAGACAGGTTCAAACTGGGTCAGCAGGGCTGCCATTTCTCCTGATTTTTCCTAAGTCTTTGGATTTTTTTTCTAGCAGATGGTAGCTTAAAACAGGCTGAAAGTAAAGCAGAATGCGCCTTTAGGCGCATTCTCCTTTACTTTCAACCTGTTTTGAGCAGTCATGTGTCTTCAAAACAAGAAACAGACTATGAGGTAAAGGTACGATTAGTAAAATTGCATCTGAAAAATTGAAAATTTGAAATCTTAGGATTTTTATGATCAACTTATGGCAGCCCTGGGTCAGACTATTATAAATGCACTTTTTTATCCCCTTACAGTAAAACAGTGGTATGCTCTTCTCCTTTAGAGTGGCCATTCAACACAAGTTTGACCATGGTTACTTACTGGTGCTGTAGTTTTGATGCTCTCCAGTATATTACTTAGAGCTCTAGATAAGGAAAGTATTTCAACAAGGGCCACTATGGCCCTAAATCGCTCACCTGGTACACATTGGCAAACTTGACCTATAGTGACCTAGATTATGATTGGACATGTATACCCACAATCAACCTCTAGAGTGTAAACAAGATTTTCCAATGATTTGATCTAGTGACCTAGTTTTTGACCGGACATGACCCATATTCAAACTTGACCTAGATATCAATGCGACAAACATTCTGACCAAATTTCACCAAGATCCAATGAGATTTGAAGCCTCTAGAGTGTTAACAAGGTTTTTCTATGATTTGACCTAGTGACCTAGTTTTTGACCGGACATGACCCATATTCGAACTTGACCTAGATATCAATGAAGCAAACATTCTGATAAAGTTTCATCAAGATCCAATGAGATTTGAAGCCTCTAGAGTGTTAACAAGGTTTTTCTATGATTTGACCTAGTGACCTAGTTTTTGACCGGACATGACCCATATTCGAACTTGACCTAGATATCAATAAAGCAAACATTCTGATAAAGTTTCATCAAGATCCAATGAGATTTGTAGCCTCAAGAGTGTTCACAAGGTTTTTCTATGATTTGACCTAGTGACCTAGTTTTTGACCGGACATGACCCATATTCAAACTTGACCTAGATATCAATAAAACGAACATTCTGATAAAGTTTCATCAAGATCCAATGAGATTTGTAGCCTCAAGAGTGTTCACAAGGTTTTTCTATGATTTGACCTAGTGACCTAGTTTTTGACCGGACATGACCCTCATTCGAACTTGGCCTAGATATCAATGAGGCAAACATTCTGACCAAGTTTCATCAAGATCCAATGAGATGTGTAGCCTCTAGAGTGTTCACACGGTTTTTCTATGATTTGACCTAGTGACCTAGTTTTTGACCGGACATGACCCACATTCGAACTTGACCTAGGTATCAATGAAGCAAACATTCTGAACAAGTTTCATCAAGATCCAAGGAGATTTGTAGCCTCAAGAGTGTTCACAAGGTTTTTCTATGATTTGACCTAGTGACCTAGTTTTTGACCGGACATGACCCATATTCAAACTTGACCTAGATATCAATGAAACGAACATTCTGATAAAGTTTCATCAAGATCCAATGAGATTTGTAGCCTCAAGAGTGTTAACAAGGTTTTTCTATGATTTGACCTAGTGACCTAGTTTTTGACCGGACATGACCCATATTCAAACTTGACCTAGATATCAATGAAACGAACATTCTGATAAAGTTTCATCAAGATCCAATGAGATTTGTAGCCTCTAGAGTGTTCACACGGTTTTTCTATGATTTGACCTAGTTTTTGACCGGACATGACCCACATTCGAACTTGACCTAGGTATCAATGAAGCAAACATTCTGACCAAGTTTCATCAAGATCCAAGGAGATTTGTAGCCTCAAGAGAGTTCACAAGGTTTTTCTATGATTTGACCTAGTGACCTAGTTTTTGACCGGACATGACCCATATTCAAACTTGACCTAGATATCAATGAAACGAACATTCTGATAAAGTTTCATCAAGATTCAATGAGATTTGTAGCCTCTCGAGTGTTCACAAGGTTTTTCTATGATTTGACATAGTGACCTAGTTTTTGACCAGACATGACCCACATTCGAACTTGGCCTAGATATCAATGAGGCAAACATTCTGACCAAGTTTCATCAAGATCCAATGAAATTTGTAGCCTCTAGAGTGTTCACAAGGTTTTTCTATGATTTGACCTCGTGACCTAGTTTTTGACCCAACATGACCCACATTCGAACTTGGCCTAGATTTCATCAAGACAAACATTGTCATCAAGTTTCATGAAGATTGGATGAAATTTGTAGCCGCTAGTGTTCACAACCAATTGTGGACGGACGGACAGACAGATGACGGACATCCAGCGATCCTAAAAGCTCACCTTGGCACTTCGTGCCAGGTGAGCTAAAAACTAAATCCTTTATTTCTGCATTAAACCCTATGGTGTAACTTCTCATTAGAATCGTCTCGAAGAGACGTTTCTAATGAGTAGTAACACCATAGGATTTGGTGTTGAAATTAGCAAGAAATATTTGGATTTGTTCAGTTTACTCCCCCTCATTTGCAGCCCTACTTACTGAAGCTTTAGTTTTGATGCTCTCCAGTATATAGTTTCTCTCCTCTGTGATCATCCTGACAAGATCATCTTCCAGCAGAGAGTCAACAAAGAAACCAACATCTAGTCCAGCTGATGACATCTGTGAAAAAATGTTAATTACAGTGCTCCCTCTCTAGAACGACATCCAATGGGAGATACAAATTGTGTGTGTTGTTCAGAGGGAGTCGTTATAGAGAGGGAAAACTGAGGAGTGACTTACATTTGCAAACAGCTTGAACCCAGATCAGACGCCGCGCAACGCAGCGTCTGATCTGGATCCAAGCTGTTTGTCACTCATCATTAGATTCTATCAAAATATCCAATATATATAACTTTGAGAAAAACAGCAGACGACAATTTTAAGAAGACAATATTGCAGCAGTAAAAAACATTAGATATAATTGTTATGTTTAGGGAACGATAGCAAGGGTCGTAAGGAGGAGTCATTGTTTGGAGGGCCGTTGTAGAGAGGGAGCACTGTAGATGTGATTTTGTTATGATTTTAACTTGCTTTTAAACCATTAACTCCTCTTATTCCTCCACTGAAGAAAACAGTTCCAATTTATACAGTCATGAATATGTAACATAAAAAATAGTCTCTTTATTTTAGCAGATGGTAGCTTAACCCTTTCCCCAATAGAAGCGCCTTTTAGCGGCTATGATTTATTCATCCGCTGAAGAAAATAGTTCTAATTTAATCAATAATGAATATGTATTTATGGGAATATTTTCTATATTATAGTACATGATAGCTTAAAGCAGGCTGAAAGTAAAGCAGAATGCGCCCTAAGGCGCATTCTGCTTTACTTTCAACCTGCTTTAAGTAGTCACCTATCTTAAGTACTAGAAATATGCTATCAGGTAAAGGGTTAAAGCAGGATGAAGGTAATGCACAATGTGCCTTCAGGTGCATTCTGCTTTACTTTCAAGCAGTTTTAAGTGGTCACCTAGTGGGCCTACAGTAACCATTAGTTTAACTAGATGGCGGCTCACCAACCCACCACATCAGTTTCAACCACACATCCGACACAGGGATTCGAACCCTCAATCTTCTGCTTCCAAGGCAGAAGCCCAAACCACTAGGCAATGGTTGTGGTATATGCAAGATCTTATATCTTTGCAGATGTTAACTTAAAGACTTTTCCTCAGTCCATCGATGGACTACCCCCCCCCCCCCCCCCCCCCCCACCCATTGTTCGCAATAGGCGACAAAAAGCATGAATCACAAGCTTTCACCGGGTATACCAATCTCAATTGGTGTGAAATTACAGGTAACTAATTTCAAGTTGTCTAGCTTGGATGAGTATATCCATAGACAAGATAGCAATAAGGACAAAACATGGCTGCATGCTTTGATAGCTTGTTAGGTGTTTTGACCAAAAGGTTGTCAGGAGATGTCTTTAAAGCAGGCTGAAGTAAAGAAGAATGTGCCTTAAGGCACATTCTGCTTTACTTTCAGCCTACTTTAAGTGATTACCTATTTTTTTTATTCAAAACCAGGACCCTACTATGGAGTAATGGGTTTTCTACTCCATAACCTACCTCCCCGCAATGTTTGCTGGCTGTAGCCACACATTCTGTTGTAACTGCTAAGCTCGACTTGCTGTCAAACACATGACGCTTGAAGGTCTTTATGAACATCTCCAATTCCTGCTTGGTCCACACAATGAAAGCTGCAAGACAAAAGCACTGTAAGTCTGTTAACTCTTTTAACACACACCATCGACTGTTTAAAATATACTCATTACATCTGCAAACAGTGTAGACCCAGATAAGAGGGCTTCTATAGGAGCCCTCTGGTCTGGGTCTCCACTGTTTGCTTATTTAGACTGTATTTTTTAAAATACCCAGAATTCCAAGTAGACTGGTTCATGTTCTGGTAACTAAAAATATCTAAATGAATGTAATAATCCACAAGTGCTATTTAACGTTGAAAGAGTTAAACTTGTTGAATTACCATTCTTTGTGGAAGCAAGGAAATCACCTAGGACTAGCGGCTGCTTAATGCAGGACGAAAGTAAAGTAGAAAGCTCTTTTCCATCATAGCTTGATATTTTGTATTGAAGACAGATGGTTGCTTAAAGCAAGCTGAAAGTAAAGCAGAATGCTCCTTAAGGAGCATTCTGCATTACTTTCAACCTGCTTTAAGCTACCATCTGCTAGGATATAGAAAATACTTTTTGATAAAACATGTACATATTCATCACTGTATAAATCTGAAATATTTTCTTCCGATAGTGAAAGAATGAATTAAATGCATAAAAGTGCCTATCTATTGAGTAAAAGGCTAATGCAGGACAAATGGATGCTTAAAGCAGGCTGAAAGTAAAGCAATATGCTTCTCAATTTACAGTCTGCTTTAAGCTACCATCTGCTAGGTTAACCCATTACCCCTTAAAAACGCCTTTTTACGCCTCTATTTATTCCTCCACTGAAGAAATTATAGTTCCAATTTATACAGCCAAGAATATGTATCAGAAGAAATATTTTCTATATCCTTGCAGATGGTAGCTTAAAGCAGGCTGAAAGTAAAGCAGAATGTGCCTTAAGGCACATTCTGCTTTACTTTCAACCTACTTTAAGTGGTCACCTGTTTTCAAAGCTAGAAATAGGCTAAGAGGTAATGGGTTAAGGAAAGTATTACATACAATACATATTCATAACTGTGTAAAGTGTTTTCTTCAGCAGAGGAATAAATAGAATGTGTAAAAAGATGAGTTTATCCTTCAATTGCTAAAATTGTATAATGTTAACTTAATCATGCATGTATATGATATGCTAAAATATTATTTTGTTATCAGTCCACTTTCTTACTTAAATTAAGAAAAGATATTCACTTTTACTCACAAGCTGATTCACCTTATTACGCATTCTGCTTTACTTTGAACCTGTTTTAAGTGGTCACCTGTCATCGTAATTAGAAGCAGGCTATGGAGTAACGGGTTAAGAAATCAAACTACGACATAAATTGAACATTACCAATCATATTAACTCTCTCTCTATCTTTGATACTACAAATCCACACAGAGCTCCAGATAAGGGGAAGTATTTCAAAAACTAAAATCTTTATTTCTGCATTAAACCCTATAGTGTGAGTACTCATTAGAATCGTCTCGAAGAGACGATTCTAATGAGTAGTAACACCATAGGATTTGATAATGAAATGAGTAAGAAATAGTAGAATTCGTCCAGTTTACTCCCTCTTATCTGGAGCCTTGTCTGCATCACCGTATACCTGAGAAACAGCCGTAGTGTTCAGGGAATGCTTTCTGGAACTCTCGTCCAGTCTCGGACAAACTACTGAAGAATACACTACATAGGCAGCGTACATACAGAGTTGTTGCACCTTCAAACTTCAACTGACGTATGTTGTACTTAATAATGGCACTCCGGTTCTTCAAGAACAGATCACAAGCCTGTTGACATAGGAAATAAGACTACTTCAGACCCACAGTACACTGAATATTATTACATACATGTATATCTATTTCAATATGATTTACACTAAATATTGTAAATAGAAGACCAATGGGCAGTACTTAAAACAGATGTTTGCTTACTGCAGGATAAACACAATGTATTAAATGCATTTTAAAACAGTTTAGATTCAGAAAAATAGTTTTTCTACATTGGTCAAATCAATTTGGTTTCATTGTTTACTCTTTCTACAGCTTTGAAAAGCGCATTCTAAGCAACAATTTTTTCCCAATACATTTAATACTGAGAATTCCCTACAACCTTACTATACAACTCAACAATATTTTATTCAAATAATGAAATGGATTGGACAACAGGCAACTCAGTTTCACAGCTTATAGGTTTGTAAATACCTGTGCAGACTTGCCAAGCCTTATCAGCTGAGCTACAGCCCGTCGCGCTGCCCGAGGTCCTCCTCGAAGTGATCGCTCGGGTGATACCTGAAGCTCACTCATCAAACCTTCTGTAAGCAGCTTCACTCTGTGATCAATCCTTGCCCTTCAAGTATAAGGCATTTGAAATATGAATAAAAGTACAATGTAACCCAGGGCTCTAGATAAGGGGGGTATTTCATAAACTAGAATCTTTATTTATTTCTGCTTTAAACCCTATGGTGTCACTACTCATTAGTATCGTCTCGAAGAGACGATTCTAATGAGTAGTAACATCATAGGATTTGATGCTAAAATAAGTGAGAAAATGTTGGATTTGTGCAGTTTACTTCCTCTTATCTATAGCCCTGTAACCTCCAAACACTTAACTCTTGTATTTTCAGTGCTAAGGGCCTCAAGAAAAGAGGAACTAAACTCAAGTTCTCCAACACCAGGGCTCCAGATAAGAGGGAGTAAATTGAACAAATTCAACATTTTCTCACTCATTTCAGCATCAAATCCTATGGTGTTACTACTCATTAGAATCGTCTCGAAGAGACGATTCTAATGAGTAGCGACACCATAGGGTTTAAAGCAGAAATAAAGATTTTAGTTTTTGAAATGCTCCCCTTATCTGGAGCCCTGAACACTCAAGTTTCTCCTTTATGTCTGCACCAAACCCTATGGTCTGACGATTCTAACGAGTTGTGACACCATAGGGTACAGACATAAAGATTTTAGTTTTTGAAATACAGTCCACACTCGTTATTCCGAATTTCATGGGACCAAGAAAATAATTCGGATTAACGGGAGTACGAATTAAGCGATTGGATCGATTAGTCATCTTGTATCAACTTTGTCATCTCCGATCATCGTTTTTTGATAGGGTGTCCTTCCCGTAACATTTCTTTTCAGTTAAGCATATACGTAAAAAAAGTTATTTTTTTTTGTTTTGGTTTAATACTTATGCAATAATAATGATGTGCTTTAAATTTGATAACTTTGTTTAATCCCATAATCCAGTTAATGAAACCAACTAAACACAAACCTCTGTTTACTCTCTGCTACTGACATACGCGTCGGTACCCATATGTGTATTCATATTCATAAAGACATTACACACATGCATACATAAACAAAACGGCACGTTTTACGACAACGGTTTTGATAACGCAAATCATGAAATACATTATAATTTATCTAATACATTTATGTCATAAGTATTAAATCGTAACAAAAGCTTGAAACTTCGGAAAACGGCGATAATACTTTTTTCTCATTTGTAAACGATTTACATACGTACATGTACACACAACGTTTAAAGTGAAGTAGCGACCTCAATATCGCGCAAACATTTGAGCAATGTATGTCAACACCTTCTGCTTGTGTTTTTAAAAATCTCTAGAGTTACTAATGGATACAAATGTCTTTAATTGGCCAATACTGCAAACATTGTGTACAGTCTTTAGGCGGTGTAATTAGTTTTCGCGAGTGTTTGGCGAGGGTTTTGTCTCAGGTAATTGAACAGTCTGACACCCGATCGAGGTGTGAAAATTGCACTTCGGATTAAGCGTGTCAATTTGAGGGTAAATCTTTTCAAAGGGACCAGATTAATACTTCGGATTAAAGGAAAATTCGGATAAACGAAATTTGAATAAAGCGGAGTTGATTTATATAGAATAAGAAGGGGAAAAATCGGGACCGGGAGAAAAATTTGGTTTAACGAGAATTTCGGTTTAAGCGAGTTTGGACTGTACTCCCCTTATCTGGGACCCTGAATTCCTCTGAAAACTGGACAAATATCTCATTTCCAAGCACATATTCAGCTGGCTCCCTATTCATTAATGACGTAAACAGAGTGCAGGGCAACAGAAATCCAGACAGACTTTCCTGCTTGCATTAATCTGTCACCTGTCTCAAAAGACTGCAAAATTAACTTCTTTAGAACCAGACTTTCATAACTTACACTCTTTCCTGGGAAATCTTTTCCCTATATTGTTAGCCGATCTAATATTCAAGATGATATGTATGTTCATAGTAGGTGGAGTTTTACATTATGAATATTCAGCAGGAAAAGGGTTAAGCAAAAATACATACCTAAATTCTTTAATGGCAGGCGTTTTAGGACATTCTTTCAGGTGCTCGTTAACTGAAAATAATGAAAAAATAACATGAATACACATTTTTATGAAGAAATACACAACAAACTACGTATTGCTATTGCCACTAATAACAGAACAGTCAATGTGCAAAAAACATGTTTTTGTACTGTCAAGTTTTGCTCTGTTCTCTTTCACTATAAAACTAATTCTAAGCAAGCTGTGCACAAAATATTGGCAGGATCACAGTATGAAAATGGTACTTTTTGTGTGTAAACCACATGCTACCTGTCGTTTTTGCTTCAACCCATTACCCAATAGCTTGTTTCTAGTTTTGACAACCTGAGACCACTTAAAACTGGCTGAAAGTAAAGCAGAATGCACCTTACAGCGCATTCTGCTTTACTTTCAGCCTGTTTCTAGCTACTATCTGCTAGGGTATAGGAAATATATTTTATCATACTAATTCATAAGGTAAAAATTGGAATTTCTTTCTACAGGGGAGTAATGAATTAGACATGTCAAAAGGCGTATTTAAGGGGTAATGGGTACATAAAATAAGCTGTCTTTTTAAAGTAGCTATGATAGTATCATATCCAACAGAGAGCAAAAGTTTGCCAATATTCTTAATAATGACTATAACCCCTTATCCCATAACCAGTTTCTGGTATTGAAGAAAGATGATCACTTAAAGCAGGTTGAAAGTAAAGCAGAATGTGCCAATAGGCGCATTCTGCTTTTCTTTCAGCCTGCTGTAAACCATACATGTGATATTTTCTTGGACCCAAATAGGGATATCTGGAAATTTTAATAGGGAGATTGGGGTGCCAAATAGGGAGCTTTTTTCGCGACACTTTTTTCGCGACAAAACTAGGCGCAGGCAATGAAAATCCAACACATTTATCTATTTTGATAAGTTAATCACTAATTGATTTTTTTTAAATCAGTGAATAGGTAAGCCTATATACCACTAAGACAGAGACAAATTTCACCCAAAGATATAGTTTTTATAATACTGACATGGGCCTATTATTCTAGCATCTAGACTGAAAGTAAAGCAGAATACTCAATAGGAGCATTCTGCTTCAGTAAAAGCTTAAGCCCGCTTTAAACTAGATCTACCATCTGCTAGGATATATAATAAGAACTATTTCTTATGGTTCTTATATTGTTCATGACTAGTAAAGATAAACTGGAACTGTATCTATTTTCTTGAGAGAATGAATGAAGTAGTTCAAATGGTCTAAATTTCTATCTATGGAGTAGATCTAGAAAGAGTTAGCAACTTAACAATCTGTTATTAATTAAAGTTTGCAGACAGTATGGATCCAGATCATCTTATCTAGATACAAAAAGTTTGACACTGATATTTTCTGAAACAAAATGCACAAAGATTAACTTAGAGAATTGGTGCAGACGACAAAGTCTGCAGACGACATTTACTAGCGCCATAAAGTGGAACTCGTCTAAATTTTCTACCGCGAAAACTGATTGCAAATCAATTTTACGAGCGTAATTGGTTGTAAAATCTAACTTAATAATATACATTTGCACAAATCATAGGTAACAAACAGAAGAATTTAGGTCCAATGTTTAATTTTAATTGATTGTTAGAAAACGATGCTGGGGGAAACTTTTTAGACTTACAAAATATGCGTGATTCCCGTAGCAAATATTAAGGCGCCCCGTCATTTTGTAACGGTATTATTTTCAAAGTATTTTTCTGTTACGTGAATATTCAAAGTATTTTGTAGTGGAAATCAATTCATAAATGTTAAATTCTGATCAGCTTTCATATAAAATGTGTTCTTGTCCAGAACTTACGGAGAATTATCTGATTTTAATCCGACCCGTATCCGCGACATTGATATTGATTAGGGATGGCAACGGTTAACCGGTTAACCGTTCGAACGTCCGGTTATCGGTTAGAAAAATCTGTAACCGGTTAATTGAAAAACAAAATTAAAAATTTCAAATTCGTAGTTTTACAGCTAAATTTCCATTAAAGTTTCTATATTTCACAAGGTATTTCGCTGGCAGACAGGCGGCGTTAATCTGTCAAGGTGTGAAGGAGATAGGCTTAGGGTGAGGGTGACAATAAACAATGTGACTGTAGCCATAAACAATCAGAACCTTACAGTTTGGTGTTTGTTTTGCTAATCCCCTAACGGTCCTTTCCCTCATTAACAGTACTAATTGAACTTTGTACTCTTCACGGCTGAAGAGTTAGTTGCGTGTCTATAATCCGTCATTACATAATGTCTCGGTGCTTGTAAAAAAATCATCCCGCCATCTTATTGAGTAAAGGTTGTTTGTACAAGCAGGGTTCACCCTGGCTTAAAATTTTCTTGCGCCAGCACTTGCGCCAAATGAAAAAAGTTTGTGCCAAAATAATATTTTTGGAGCCAAATTTTTCGCCATTTTTTTATGTATGTTATACATACATGTGATATTTTCTTGGACCCAAATAGGGAGATTTGGTCATTTTAATAGGGAGATTGGGGTTCCAAATAGGGAGCTTTTTTCGCCATTTTTTTTTAATCAGTGAATCTAGATAATTCTATAGACCACTAAGACAGAGACAATTTTCACCCAGAGATATACTTTTTATAATACTGACATGGGCCTATTATTCTAGCATCTAGGCTGAAAGTTAAGCAGAATACTCTTCAGGAGCATTCTGCTGCAGTAAAAGTTTAAGCCTGCTTTAAGCTAGATCTAACATCTGCTAGGATATAAGAACTATTTCTTATGGTTCTTATAATATATATTATTCATTCATGACTAGTAAAGGTAAACTGGAACTATATCTATTTTCTTGAGAGAATAAATGAAGTAGTTCAAATGGTCTAGATTTCTATCTATGGAGTAGATCTAGAAAGAGTAAGCAACTTAACAATCTGTTATTCATTAAATTATGCAAACAGTATGGATCAAGATGAGACGCGCATCATCTTATATAGATACAAACTGTTTGACACTGATATTTTCTGGAAAAAAATGCACAAAAATTAACTCAGAGAATTGTTGCAGGTGACAAAGGTTGCAGACGACAAATGCTGCAGACGATATTTACTAGCGCCATAAAGTGGGTGTGGTTTTAACAACGAAATAACGCGTCTTAATTTCTACCGCGAAAACTGATTGCAACTCAATTTTACGAGCGTAATTGGTTGTAAAACCTAACTTTATAATTATACATTTGCACAAATCGTATGTAACAAACAGAAGAATTTAGGTCCAATGTTTAATTTTAATTTATTGTTAGAAAACGGCGCTGGGGAATACTTTTTAGACTAACAAAATATACGTAGAGCTCTAGTTCTCGTAGCAAATGTTACGGCGCCCCGTCATTTTGTAACGGTATCATTTTCGAAGAATTTTTCTGTTACGTGAATATACAAAAAGTTTTTTGTGTTGGAAATCAATTCATGAATGATAAATTCTGATCAGCTTTCATATAAAATGTGTGTTTGTCCAGAACTTACGGATAATTATCTGATTTTAATCCGACCCGTATCGGCGACATAGATCTTTATCCTTCGCATCACCGCTTCTAAAAAATGTCGTTGAAAAGGTCTCCGATTCGGGGCGAACCTGTCAATCACTTTTTTTGATAACCAATTAGATCTACAACACATTAAAAGCAATCTCGGCGCGTGTGGTCAAACATTGTTTGGCAGCCTGCCATTACACATGCCGTTATCGACGATTGCGTAACGTGTTTACACGCATCAGTAGCGTTTGGTGATAGGCTAAGCGTGTGTATGGATTAGACGAACTCTGAAGCCAATTTTAAGATTTTTAGAGTCGGCGAGAAAATAAACTGTACTATTATACGGCGACAATTTCCGAAATTTCTCGGCGCCAGACACTTTCGCCGATTCGAAATTTCTGTCGCCAGAATTATTATTTTTGCGCAAATGGCGCCGTTGGCGATGCCCAGCGGGAACCCTGACAAGGTGTTGGAATTACTTGATTGGATTATTCAGTCATGCGACTTTAATTACTGCGAAAGTGTAATGTTTTTATTGGTCAGTTAGATAGTTGATTGACAGCTGATCTATGCCCTTGATCTTCTATAAAAAATAAAACAATGCAATCAAATTCAACAAGGTTAACCTTTCTCCCGCCAAGCGTGCTTGATTGACTTTTTCAAACAGTGTTGATCCAGATATGATGCCGAGTAACAGGGCGTCTTATCAGAAACAAAACTGTTTGGAACACTAACTGAAGTTATTTCTACAGTTTAAGATCAATTTTAAAAAACCTGTACTTGAAGAAAAAGCAGTAGGCATTTTAATTATACAATGACGGGATAAAGGTTAATTAATGTGTTTATTTCTCATCTACGAGAATATACTATGCAGCATCGTGTTTCTGAATAAAAACAAGTTCCCCCTAAACGAATCTGACGAATAGATAATGCACTGTTGTGTCTTCATCAGTCAGTTTAGTGATAAGATTACTCCCGCCAAGCGTGTTTGATTGACCTTTTCAAACATTGTTGATCCAGAATATATTTTTCATTTGTTAACGTTTCAAAAAGCTATGAAGATATGCCGCATACGATGATTCGAAGCTTTAGCATAGGTTGCATTTTGTGTATCAAAGAGTCCCGTATCAAGCGTAGTAAAAACAACGTCTGCCCCTGTTAGGCATAAATAAAACAATACAACATAGATCTACAATAAAAACATTGATATTTGGATCGAGTTATCCTATAATGGTTCAAATTAAAAAATCGAAGTTTGTTAAATACGGAGGAGATAACATATAGAAGTAATCTGGAGTAAGTTATTCAACTTCTTAAACAAAAGCATCAATAAAAATGTCCCTAAAGTTTAAAAGTCACGGCTTAGTTTTACCGGTGTAAACGTAAATGTGATCAAGTTTTAACTGTTGTAACGGTGTCGAGGTAAATTGATCTTCTCTCGCAACTGCGGGTAAAACTCGAACGGTTAACCGTTCGGAAGAATAAACGGTTAACCGGTTAGTCAAATGACCGATTATTGCCATCCCTAATATTGATCCTTCGCATCACCGCTTCTAAAATTTGTCGTTGCTAGTCTCCGATTCGGGGGAACCTGTCAATCACTTTTTTGATAACCAATT
The DNA here is from genome assembly GCA_922989275.2 of Gari tellinella. Classification (NCBI taxonomy): domain Eukaryota; kingdom Metazoa; phylum Mollusca; class Bivalvia; order Cardiida; family Psammobiidae; genus Gari; species Gari tellinella. The sequence continues at coordinate 58,596,705 of OV277870.1, read as the reverse complement.
AGATCTACAACACATTAAAAGCATTTATGTAACACCCCACTCGGCGTGTGTGGTCAAACATTGATTGGCAGCCTGCCATAAACATGCCATGTATAGTGCTACACACTCAAACTACTGACGATTGGGTAACGTGTTTACACGCATCAGCAGCGTTTGGTGATAAGCGTGTGTATGGATTAGCCAGAGAACTCTGAGGCAAATTTTTAAATTTTTAGAGTCGGTGAACGAGGTAAGTGATATAAAAGTTCATATTGAAAAAAATGAATCTGGTTTAATGAAATATCGGGAGATTTTGTCTCCCGACCGGGAGATCATAAGTAGAGGTCTATTTTCGGTAGCTCCCGACTAGATCGGGAGATATCACATGTATGCTGTAAACTGTTATCTGCTAGAATATAGCAAATATTTTTTATGAATTTTATTTGTGACAGTATTAATTGGAACTATTTTCTTCAGTGGATGAATAAATTAAAGGCGTAAAATGGCGTAATTATGGGTTAATGGGTTAAAGGATGATAGTACATGTACCCCTTTCAACAAGATCCACAGCTCCCTCAAAATCTCTCTGTGCAATACACATGTCTAGATCTTCTGGTAGTTCTTGAAGCCAATCTGCATTCAGTAAATCTGTTTCCATGGCAATCTGAGCAGAATCTTGTTCAACCTTTTCATCAAATGCTGAAAATATGCATGTAAATCAAATGTTTCACAAATTAATGAGTCCAAAATAGATAGTCACACAAACCCAAAATCAATTTAAATCAAATCTAAACTGTTCAAAACTTAACCTGATTCCTGTGGCCTCAAAATTTTGTAGATATTTTTGAGAAAATGATACTGATTACAGAATTTAGTAAAGTTATTACCGCAATGATCCTAAGTATTGTCACAGACAGACCTGTAATCAGTGTAGACCTCAGGAGCAGTCTGATCAGGGTCTACACTATTTGCCATTCAGTTGGCACCTTTTGGACAAATTGCTAAGTGACAAAAGTTAGTTCAAATTTGAGGAAAACTACAGCAGTTAAACTGGGTGTTCCAATATTTGGTTGTTTCACAGTATTTTGTTTCCAATCCTTGTAGTTAAACAAGGTGTCCCAATTGTTAAGACTTTTAGGGTGTTTAGCTTACAATCTTTGCAGTTAAACAGGGTGTCCCAATTTTTAGGAAATTTATGGTATTTTTCTTACAATCCTTGCTTTCCTCCTCTTTCTTCTGAGTGACTGCTGCATTCTGTTGTTCTGCAAGTCTCACAGCTGCTTCTTTCTTCTGTTTATCTCGTGCCACCTTCTTCTTCTTTGTGTCTTCCAAGATATCTAGCCATTGTCTCTGTAGTACACAGTAAGGTACTTAACTCATTACCCCCTAAATAAACCTTTTTACACCTTTAGTTTATTCCTCCACTGAAGCAAATAGTTCCAATTTTTACAGACTATAGTGCAGAGTAAAGGACTTAACAACATTTAGAATACAGTATTAACCCTTTACTCCATTAGATACACATTTTAACACCTTTAAACCATTCCTCCACTGAAGGAAATAGGTCCAATTTTATTTACGGTCGTGAATGTGTATCAAAAGAAATATTTTCTATATACAAGCAGATGGTAGCTTAAAGTAGGCTGAAAGTAAAGCAGAATGCACCTTAATGCACATTCTGCTTTACTTTCAACCTGCTTTATGTGGTCACTTGTCTTCAAATCAATTTATACACCTTTTAACACCTTTAATTGAAGTATTCTGAAACTAAGAAAAGTAGTGCTTTACTAGGAAATTCTGGAAATTTAACATGGATGGAATTGCAAGTATTTATTCCAGATATAGTCTTAATAGCAACCCCGATAAACGCCGATATCTACTTCAGAATTACCTGTTCATCCATGGGTAGTGTAGAACAAATCATGATTGCTTTATGAATAATATCTCAATTGAAATGAAAATCACTACGTTTGAAAGCTAATAAAATTTGCTTTCAAGTGATATAAGTTAAGCTGTAATAGAGTTTTTAAAAATAATCAATATTATTGGTAAAAGTCGGTTATCGGCAATTTTGAAGCCTCACATCTTGGTGTCGGATTTCTGCGCATTATTTTTGGAGGTGACCTATTTCATTCATGCGCGCGAAATTTTTGCATACGTTAATATTAATGAGGTTCTGTTATCCAATCAGATGAGAGAATGACCTTTCTGAATATGTTTGAACCTAATTGATCCGACTTTTGGTTCACGAGATATAGATCACCAAAGTTTAAATACGATCTACACCAAAAACCCGAAATTATTTTTTTAAGATTCGTAAACGATCGTATTAAGCACATTCCAAAGTTTCAGAAAATGTATATTCCAATGTTTTAAATTGCTGTTTACTGCCCCGGAACGAGTATCAAAGTTCAAAGTTTACCAAAATTTCTCACGCACTCGGCAAATCCAAGCGGCGGCCATGTTGGATTTTTACCGGCGATCGATATGTTGATACAAATATTAGCAACCGAGGCTTATTGCCATATATTTATGCAATATTATCCGGCTTTTGCCATTAATAAAGAACTTATTTATATTATTATTGAGTTTGATTTTGCTTTTGTAAAGAAACTACGACCAAATCGGGGTCGAAATGTAGCAGCGTAACAACGGAAAATTTTCCGATTTTTTCCGGTGCGAGATTCTCATTCCGTATACAGCTAATTTAACTTTCTAAGCTATTTTCTCTAAATATAAACAACAGAACGATTAGAAACTATTAATATGAATGTAAAATAAGTATATTATATTCCAAACAAAAATTGTGTTAGATAAATTTAACTTTCTCTGTTGGTCGATCGCAGGAATGAATATACAGCTGTACAGTAATTCGGACATTCCATATTTCGGATAAGAAATTTTTGTCATTGATAATCTGAACTTTTGATGAAAATTAGTCAATCTTTTTCATGAATTCAGAAATAATTAACTCTTTTTCACCTTCAAAACATGTACCAAACGTTCAGCACTTTTCCTTCTGACTACTTTGTAGATTACAACTTCCATTTGAAATGAAACTTTTAAAAGTAAAAGAAAGTTCTGCAATTTGTGTACTAGGACACCCCCTCCCCCAATAAATTTCAATAATATTCATTCTGACAAGTTGTTTAATGTTGTATTGTGACATTCATTTGAACACCTATTTATAATTTGATAACAAACTGCTTTTAATCACTATGAATAATTAACAACATATAATCTTTTGAAATTAGCTCTGAGTGATTGTATCCACAACAGTTATAATACCCTGATCAGGTCCTAGTTACTTCACTTGGCTTTTTTAATCTTGATCAAAAATATTTACAAAAGTATGAAAAGTTTTCAAAGAGTTGAAATTAATGTTTTCTGTAGTTGTCTATTTGACTATTCATGCTTTGCAGAAATACTTTACTTGTAAATCAGTTCTAGTTCTGATCAATCCCAATTTGTTCCTGGGTTATCTTCACTGTCTTTTACTGATTTGGATCCAAATTCTTAGCAAATACAATATTAAGTTAAATAGCATTTTAACAGTTGAGAAACAACAAAACATCTATAATTACATTTGGTAATTAATTTCTTGACATTGCATACAGTTTCTAACATTAGATCTGACTTAATATTACAGTATGGTCTAGAACTTAAATATTTCTAACAATAATTTCAAAATATTTCAGAAATTTTTAAATGAAACTTTAATACATAATTGGAATCTAGATTAAGATCTATAAACTGTAACTTCATACACAAACTACTAATAAAAGTAATTGGTTTGTTTTCTTATAGTTTCTGATCTCAAAATAGAAACATTATAGTCATCTGGATATAAATGAAAGAGTCCATGAAGCTTATCTGCTAAAATTCAGCTTCATGATCAATTTTAAGATTTAGTTTTCTTTTAAACGAATGGTTATTTCACCCCATTTAACTATTTTTTATAAATCTTAGTGGCTGATTAATCAATAATACACAATTAAAAATACAAGTCATCTTTTTAAAACTGATCTAAATACTTAATAATAAATAAAAATATATTTTTGTCCAACGTCAAAATTAAAGAATTAAAATTTTCATGAATTTTAATGGAATTCTACTAAAATAACTTGTCATACGATAAAAGTACAACAAATAAAAATGCATAAATGGCTTCTGCAAGAAATAATACAACATATTTTCAAATTTCATCAAGATATCTTGAAAAATAAAAAAGTTACAGCAATTTTTAAAAAGAGGTATCTTATTTTGGTTCCGTCGCGACACGGATATATGCCTATGAAATGGGGGTAAATTTTTCCTAAAAATCACCGGTTTTAGGTAATTTAAAATTGCTGTAACTTTTTTTCTAGAAGAGATATCTTAATAATTTAAACTCTTTTACAAAGGTATCAACAAGACCTTTCGTTTAAAACTACTTCTGTTACAATTGGTGAAGTTTAAAAAAATGACTGGGGATGCTAGTCTTAAATAGTCTGAAAAAAGCAGAATGCTTCTGAAGATGAAGAAGAAGAAGAATAAAGAACCATACCTTAGATTTAGCATTATCTGCCTGGTATATTTTTGAGTCAGGAAACATGAGGATTTTGAAGGAGTTCTTCACTGGTCCAGCATCACGGATGTTGACAACAGCAAGGTTATCTAGCTCATACAAGCCTTGAAACCGGTATCTAACTGGTCCTTTCCTAGAAAGAGAAATCAACACTATATGTGTTACAGGAAGAAGCTATTATTTTTTCATTTAACATCCTTACCCACAGCCTGTTTCTAGTTTTGAAGAGAGGTGACCACTTAACCCTATGAACCCTAGTCCCGCCTATAGGCGTCCTTTTCAAAAAGTGTACATGTGAATAGTACACTTGTCCTACGCAAACAGTGAAGACCCAGATCAGAGGGCTCCAAAAGGAGCCCTCTGATCAGGGTCTTCACTGTTTGTCATAATGTCAAACATTCACAAAAACAACCCTTAAAAGTCAGAAATGGACTAGACTAAATTGGAAACTGGAATTGTCCATTTAAAGTTTCAGGGAGGAAAGAGTTAAATCAGATTGAAAGTAAAGCAGAATGTGCCTTAAGGTGCATTCTGCTTTACTTTCAGACTGCTTCAAGCTGCCATCTGTTAGGACATAGAAAATATTTTATGGTGTACATTCTTTAATGTATAAAGTTGAACCAATTTCTTCAGTAGAGGACTTTTTTAACTGCATCAACATGTGTACCTATGGAGTAACGGGTTAAGCTGCCAGATCAAATTCTGAAATTACAAATTCTGATCTACAATTGAGTTAAAGCCATCAAAATTTAATATGGTCACAAAAGTAATACCAAGTAATTTTTACCTGATCAGAAGTTGAGCTATTGCCACCTTTATTAAACCCATTACACCATAGCCTGTGTCTATTAAATAGGATATGTGACCACTTAAAGCAGGTTGAAAGCAAAGCAGAATGTGCCTTAATTAAGGCACATTCTGCTTTACTTTCAACCTGCTTTAAGCTACCATCTGCTAGGATATAGAAAAGAGTTCTTAATTTGTATATCCATGACTGAATAAACAGGAACCATTTTTTCTGTGGAGAAAAACAAATTCAAGGCGTTAAAAGGCATATTTATGGGGAAAGGGGCTAAGGTTTCTCCAACTAAAAAAGACAAAATATACCACCAAATTTGAAATTAAATGCAAATAACAATTTTTGAAAGCAAATGGCATTGCAGTGAGTAAAAGGTTATCATACCTGTTTGGCAGCCAGGAAGCAATCATAAGACTGTCATTTAGCAGGAACATGTGAACTTTGGTGACTTGTTTAAAACTCTCAAGGTCCAACTCTGCCAGATCTCCATTGTGAATTAGCTGACGGCCTGGAACTTCTGTGACACTCTATAGAAAAGTATGTCACAAAATATGTAAGTATGAGTATAGTAAAAACAAGGCTGTGTTCAATAAACACCGGTGGCATCCTTGACAATATATTCTGAATTTTTTAAAAAGTCCAAATTAGGTCAAGGTCAAGATGCTTTTGGGTGATTTGGTAATGATCCAAAGCAGAAACTGTATAAGAATCAAATATTTGCAATAGTTTGCAGTCAATATTGTTGATGCTAGACGAAACGTAAACTATAGTTAACCAAGAAATAGCCAATTTTAAAATATTCTAAGTCAAAATTAGGTCAAGGTCAAAATCAAGGTTAGGTAATTTGAGTGGATTGGTATTGGTCCAAGGCAACAACTGTAAAAGTGTTAAAGCATTGTAGTCAGTTGTGCTGACGCTAAAAGAAATGGTAAAATCTAGTTAACCAAGAAATAGCCAAGTTACAATATTCTAAGTCCAAATTAGGTCAAGGTCAATATTTACGGTTGGGTGATATTGGTGGATTGGGAATGGTACCATGGCAACAACTGTTTAAGTATCCAAGCATTTGAGTAAGCAGTGTTGAAGCTAGACAAAACATTAAAATCTAGTTAACCTGTTACGGAAGGACAGACAGACGGACGGGACAATCACTATATGCCTCTGCATCTTCAGATGCCGGGGGCATAAAAAAGATTATTACAACCACTGAAAAGAAAACTAATTGAAAGTTGAAAGCAAGATAAAAGTAAAGCAGAAAGCTCCTATAGGAGCTATCTGCTTTACTTTTGTCTCGCTTAAACCCATTTCCCCATAATTATATGCACCTTTTTATACCTTTAATTCATTCCTCGACTATAGAAATTGCAAAGGATGCATATATGCATCACTAGCTAGGGTTCAAAGGGTTAAACAGAATGCTGATGCACAAACACATCCACACACTAGGAAGGCCACAGCCACACCTGGATGAATTTGTCCATCCTTCCTACAGATTCAGATAAGGGGAGTTTCTCAAAAACTAAAAAATATTTATTTTTGCATATAACCCTACGGTGTCATTACTCAATAGAATTGTCTCTTTGAGAAGATTCTAGAAAGTAGTGACACCATAGGATTTGGTGCTGAAATGCGTGAGAAAATGTGGATTTGTTCAGTATACTCCCTCTTATCTGCCTTCCTAGCTTGACTTTTGATGTCTAGCAGGTCCTTATGTAGCTTCTACTTTACGCTCAATCTCCTTTATGCAAGCATCTGATTACAAAGCTAAAGATATAGCACAGCGAAAGGGTCAACACAGATTTCAATGTAGTAAATTAAATACAACAGAAAAGAAGAACAACATGAAAACTCACTGAACAGCCCTCAACCTTCTCCAATAGAAAAGCTAGATTTCTTCTTGTTTCTTCCTCTGGATTCTCTGGTTCTGTCTCTGCAGGCACCTCTTCCACCACAGCTGTAAGATACATGAAGTAACATTTCTCTCATTTTATGACTTTTTTCTTTTTTAATTATACTAGTGCTCCCTCCCTACAATGACTCCCTCCTTACAATGAACCTTGCCACAGTTCCCTAAATAGGACAATTATGTCTTACGTTTTAACTGCTGCAATATTGTCTGCTTAAAATTGTTGTCTGCTGTTTTTATCAAAGTTACATATAAGTGGATATTTTGATAGAATAAATCTAATGATGAGTGACAAACAGCTTGGATCCAGATCAGACACCATGCGACGCGGCTTCTGATCTGGATTCAAGCTGTATGCAAATGTAAGACAAGTCATAATATTCCCTCTCTATAACGTCTCTCTTTGAACAACAAACACAATCTGTGTCTCCCATTGAGTGTTGTTGAAGAGCGGGAGCACTGAAACAGCCTTTCCATCACCATGGACATTAACAGTTCCTGTTTCAACACAGTCCATTTTTACTTTTAACGGTTATCTTAAACATAGATTCAAAATTACAAGCAATGCAGACCCTGATTAGAGGTCTCCTTTAGGGGGCCTCTGTTCTGAGTCTACACTGTTTGCACAGGACAATTGTACTCTTCAAAGACACGCTTTTAGTAAAGGCTGCATACATGCATGATTCAGATTCAAAAGGTTAATGCTGGTGACTGCTTAAAGCAAAGGAGAAAGTAAAACAGAAAGCTCATAAGGAGCTTTCTGTTTTACTTTCACCTTGTTTCAAGCTACCACAATTCAATTAGCCTTATTTTAGTGATCGTAATAGAGAGTTTTTGCTGCACAACATTGGATTATAATAAGAGTCATGTCATAAGTGTATGGGAGTTCTTGGATATTACAACAGGTTAACCCTTTCCCCCATAGAAGCGCCTTTTAGCGCATTCACTTTATTCTTGCCCTGAAGAAAATAGTTCTAATTTATACATTCATAAATATGTATAATACAAAATATTTTCTATATTCTAGCAGGTGATAGCTTAAAGCAGGCTGAAAGTAAAGCAGAATGCGCTTAAAGTGCATTCTGCTTTACTTTCAACCTGCTTTAAGTGGACACTTATATTCAATACTAGAGATATGCTATGTGGGAAAGGGTTAAAAGAACATCATCAGGGTTTATAAGAGCTTAACCATTTCACTGCCGTGCATTTAACCCATAATTCTTCAACTACTGAAAATAGTTCCAATTTATACAGTGAAAGTCACCTGCCTCAAAGCACATTCTGCTTTTCTTTCAACCTGCTTTAAGTGGTCACCTATCTTCAATACCAGAAACAGGCTATGGCCAAGACTCCAGATAAGGGGAGTATTTCAAAAAATATACTTTTTGATTTATAAATGCATTAAACCCTAAAGTGTCACTACTCATTAGAATCATGTCTTCGGGACGATTCTAATGAGTAGTAACACCATAGCATTTGGTGCTGAAATGAATGAGAAAGAATTGAATTTGTTCCGTATACTCCCTCCTATCTGGAGCCATTTACGGGGTAAAAGGTTGACAAATACGTAACAGTCTTACCTCTATCACTGACCAGAGACATTTCTAACATGGTGGACATCAAGGTTTTCTGTTCTGTCAACATGTGACTGACTTGGAACATCTCTCCTTCCAAAACTTAGAAAATCACTGTTAAGGAATAACTGTGCTTGGCAAAAACTACTGATGCGCATTACAAACAAGCATTTCAGAGCCCATCATCTTGCCTTATAGCCAAATTAACCCTTTCCCCCATAGAAGCGCCTTTTAGCGGATATGATTTATTCCTCTGCTGAAGAAAATATTTCCAGTTTAATCAGTCATGAATATATAGTGTAGGGAATATTTCTTTTATTCTAGCACATGAAAGCTTAAAGCAGGCTGAAAGTAAAGCAGAATGCGCCTAGCCCTCAAGGCACAGTCTGCTTTACTTTCAACCTGCTTTAAGTGGCCATCTATCTTCAATACTATAAAAAGGCTATCAGGTAAAGGGTTAACAAGTATAAAATGTGGCCATTTTTTAAGTAAATATTGCACCCTGGTTTGAATGCTATTTACATTATCCATAGAAAAATGTTTTTTCACTTTTGTACCTATTTCTCCCTTGTCCAGTCAAAAAAGCCACAAATAAAAACAGTTCTACGTATTGACAGATGACCGCTTGGGGAATTGTCCATTTGAAGTATATTGAGGCTCCATATACTTCAAATGGACAATTCAAGTTTCTAAGTCTAGTCCATTTTTAAACATTTGGGACTGAATTTAACAACATACTGCTACAAGCTGCCAAAACAATACATTTCCTGATCAGATGGTTCCTACCAAGCCCTCTGGTCTGGGTTAACACTGTTTGTGCATGACAAGTGTACTATTCACAGATACAGTGTTCGTAAAGGATGCGCATATGCATCAATAGGAATGGTTCAGAGGATTTCCAAAGGCAACTTGCTCCCTATTACTTTTTTTTTTCAAATGTCAAAACTTAACCCATTACCCCATAATTTAAACATTGATTTTATGCCTCTACTTTACCTGCTAAATACTTTCAACCTGCTTTAAGTAGTCATCTGTTTTCAAAACTAGAAATAGGATATGGGCTCACACATGATTAATTTTGCTTATGTGATGCACTTGACTCTTAAATCTATTAACCTCAGGGGTGTGACAATATGGCAATATATTGCTATATTGCAATACGCCTCTTAGCAATACATATTGCCATATGGTTTTTCCGTATTGCAATATTCTATATATAATATTTGAGCATATACAAGAGAGGATGTCCTGTTGAATTTTAATTATCCTGTGACAATTATAACATTCACAGCAAATGTCTGTTAATTTGGACCCTCACATTTAAAGCACTCCTTTTATCCTTTCAGTGCTATGTAAACAAATTTCAAGGCTAATTTCTATCCAATTTGTGTACTTACAAGTTGCCACAATATATTGCAATACGGTTCCTCTGTATTGCAATATATTGCAATTCGGTTTTCATCGTATTGTTACACCCCTAAAATCTATATGACATATTGTAGGAAAATAGATAAAAGATACTTGAAATCTCCCTGGCCGTTTCTATAAATTGTGAATAGTTTTTGTACACATTCTTTTTCAGTTCTTGTGCTGTCTTCTCATACAACATCTGAACTTTCTGCTTCATCTCCAACAGGGGATCCTCCCCTTCCTCTGACAGCCGGCTAACATCTGCAACAGAAAACAAATGCAGAAAACACTAGCAAGCAATATGGCAACTACAACTATACAAGTTCAATAATATACAAGTGATGATGTATGCGGTAACACGTATTACCGGACAATAGATTTTTATACGCAGTGGCTATGTTTACGACGAGTCGTATAAATAGCACAAATTCTATGTTTACATCAAAAAATATCTCCGGTCACGCATGCGCACATGTCAATATTTCTGACTTAGTAAAACCACTGTCGTAGAAATAAACGCGTTCGTCGTAACTTTAAGCATGGAGTAGATTTTCTAAATCTGTTTTAAGTCGTATAAATAGCACAAATTCTATGTTTACATCAAAAAATATCTCCGGTCACGCATGCGCACATGTCAATATTTCTGACTTAGTAAAACCACTGTAGTAGAAATAAACGCGTTCGTCGTAACTTTAAGCATGGAGTAGATTTTCTAAATCTGTTTTTACTCTGTGCTTTAAGTATTGACTAACTTTGACGAAAAAAGTTTTAAGATTCATAACTTCCTGACGAATGTAGTGTTCTTAGATTATTTTTATAACTTTACCACCTAGAAACGCATAAATTACATGCCTTAAATTTGTTTACTGTGTAATAGAAGGGTCGCAGGTCAAAACGCTCCCCCTCCGACACGGAATTGAGTTAAATCCAGACATATGAAAACCGATTTAGTCTATTGAAAAGAAATACTATATGGTGAAACAAATGCATAATTATTCCGCTGATCTAATTAGCCTCGGTAAAAAAAGTTATTCACACCGATCATGCGCAATGTGCATCAGGGCTGCCATAAGTTGACATAAACAAGAGGGCCATGGCCCTTAATTCGCTCACCTGAGGTCATTGTGCCTTAGCTTAATAGGCAAGACAACATTTTAATATAGCTGTAAATGGAATTATCTTCCAGACAAAAAAAACCATGACAAATTGGAATAACTTAAAAAAATATTGTTGGCAGAGTTATGGCCCTTATCCATGACACATCTTCTAATCAAGCTACATGTATTTCCATATGATTATTTATTGCACATTCTGCTTTACTTTCAGCCTGCTTTAAGTTATCATCTACTAAGATATAGATACTATTTCTTATATCTTTATGACTGTATAAAGTGGAATTATTTTCTTTAGAGGAGGAATAAATTAAAGGCATAAAAAGGCATATGTATGGGGTTATCAACTTATGGGTTAACATCAGTAGAACTGGAGTTATCTCGAAGACAAGAAAATATGACACTGGGAAATATCTCAAAAATGACATTGACCTTTGTAGGACATAACCCAAGTTATAAAGTTTCTAACTTTAACAAAGTTATGGCTAAGATTAAAGTTGTGGACTGACAGACAAACAAATGGACAAACAGACAAAAAAAAGCAGACAGACAAAAACAATATGCCCCCAACTGCAGGGCATAAAAATGTAGCAGACAACACCATATGCTGCTGTTACAGACTCAGTGAACCTCAGCTGACCAGCTGACCTGAATTCAGTTATGTAACTCTGGCAGTAGGAAATGTGGCTAGGGTCTAACTCTTATAATGCTGAATTGCTGTCTGCTATAATACATATTTTGAATGTGAATTATGACCTAGATATTTAACCGACCAGAACCATTTGAACAAACTAGGTAAAGGACATTTAGAAGTGTCACCATGCCAAATATCAAAGCTCTGGCCATATTAGTTTCAGTGGAGAAGACGTTTGAAATTTTCACTATATAACTCTATGTAAAATTGTGACCCCCGGGGCGGGGCCAATTTTGACCCCAGGGGCATAATTTGAACAAACTTGATAAAGGACCTGTAGGTGATGCTATGTGCCAAATATCTAAGCTCTGGCCCTTGCAGTTTTTGACAAGAAGATTTTTTAAGATTTCATTATTTTTTCACTTTGGTTGCCATGGCAACCAGAGTTCTGCATTGTTTTTAATTCTTTGAACAAATTTGGAAGAGCTTGACCCAAGGAACATTTCTGTACAGTTTGGTTGAATTCTGTTCAGTGGTATAGGAGGTGATGTCATTTGAAGCAATTGTTAACGACGACGGACACAGGGCCATCCCAATAGCTCACCTTGAGCCTTTGGCTCAGGTGAGCTAAAAATCCTAAGATTTCCAAATTTGCATTTTTCAATTGCGATTTTACGAATCGTACCGTCTAGTTTTGTTGACACTTGGCTGCTTAAAGCAGGCTGGAAGTAAAGCAGAATGCGCCTTAAGGCGCATTCTGCTTTACTTTCAGCCTTCTTTAAGCTACAATGTACTAGAAAAAATTCGGAGATTTAGGAAAAATCCGGAGAAATGGCAGCCCTGCAGGGTGCATATAATTATTAAGTTATAACAAGTGTCCCTGATGCGGACTTGATTGACAGTTGATTGTAAACAAATACCTCCAATAATCCGATAATTAGCCTATTAGCAAACGTCCCCAGTCTAGGATGAAATAATTTTATATGACTGTTGTGATTGGAATCGACTTGTTTGCGATTTTGTAACTGTATTAATGCCGAATATAGTCTATTTAGACCTTTGTCTCGAGTTACGGTATCGCATCTAGCATCGACTGAGAAGGATGTCACGGTAGTTTGCTTTAACCTCTTTACATTGATTAAATATAGGTGGAAGTAAAGTCACAAACATTTGTGTATCTATATATCTCTGGTTCGGTAGAATGCTACAGAAGCATTCTGGTTCTCTAACCGACTGCTTTATGCATCAATATGCCAGAAAAAAAGAAATGTTGGCCAATGCAAAAGGGTAACCCACGTACATCACAATCAAATTGTTTATTTTTACGCTACTGTCAATACCATTCCGTGAACAAGTTACTATCTCCTACACAGTCAACAATGGCGTGAAAATGCATTTCTTATTGGTAAATTCTTTTAAAAAAGTGATCTTAGAATACAATAATTGTAAGAAGGTTGTGAATTTTTAAACTTTTTTTCGACAAAGCCCATACTAATTGTTACGCCGATCGCGCTTGATATTTTTAAGACGGTGTTTATATTATTACAAACTATCTAACGAAGCTCATGGTTATCTTTACGTCAACGGTTGTTATTTTTACGTCAGTGTTTTTTCTTCTTTTTATCCCTCAAAACATTACCATCTGTAATTTCTCCATGCCATTACTTATAGTTACGACGATCGTGGAATTATCTTTACGACGGTGGTTATTTTTACGTACTACTAACTAACTAACTAAATCCTGAGTTTATTTGTCAGCTGCTGCGGGTGTCCCTACAGGGGTAGGCAGCAGGCGGCTAGAGGTTCCAACACCTAACCTCCAGGCTTCTCTATTCTGTGGATCAATGCCACCAAGGCTGCATGTTCTTATGTCAGCCTCAACACATTCCAACCAGGTCTTCTTTGGCCTCCCTCGCCCCCTGGATCCTGGCACTTCCATACCCATCACGTAAGTGTTTAAAATTCGGCAAAAATATTTTGTGCACATGCGCGACAGGAAAATATTTTTGACGTAAAAATAGAATCTCGGTTATCTTTACGACTTGTCGTAAACATAGCCACTGCGATTTTTACATGGTTTTAACTCTTTCACTGCCATATACGCGCTAAATGATGGCTTTGCAAACAGTTGGGATCCGGATCAGCACCGGGTAACGTGCTAACAATAATTTTAAGGTTAAGAGTCATTGTTCGGCTATTCATTTTACAACCGATAGATTCATTCGTGATTTCTTTGGTTTTTCAGCAATTCCCGGGAAAATACAGCGCCTGAATGTTTGCGGCTTTCGCCATGAAACTCGACTTGTTGGTGCCATTTAACATATCACGGCCATTCTCAAATGTCCCTAAAGTGGATTTTGGTGCAAATTGTGGGATATTGCCAAAAATACTCAAAATAGTGGCTAAACCCAAAGTTTGAATAAATTAGGGAGGGGTGTGGGCTGTGTTCATATAACAAAATGAACAGAGGTTTAGTAGATTTGTCAGTCCTACTGATTATTGGTAAAATATACTTACAATGTTCACAGTCAAAACCTGGCGCTGCTAGATCTTTTGCAAGCCTTCCATCTGTCATTTTCCTTCTTTTTATTATTTATGAAATCTCTACTGCTCTTCCTGACCGGATGTACACAAACCGGTGTCTTGTAAAAAAATAAAAATTTATAATTATATTTTTATTAAATCATAACATAATTTATGCGAATCTTTTTTCCCAAGAGAATAATATTTTTCAGAAATAAGCTGCAAACAACTATTTTAAAGTAGCATAGGGGAAAAAAGATTTCCTCATGATAACACCAATTCGTATGGCGCACCGTTCTGAATGTCAACACGTGCGAGACACTACTTCCGGTTGAGTTACATGATCGTCAGCTAACTGTCTAGGAGAGTGTTTATTACTCAATATTCGAGCATGTCGTGGATTTTTGGTATGAACAAGGGCCAACAGCCACCCCAACCACCTCCGGAATTTCCCCCTCCAGGATCAGGGGGTGACAGTGGCGGAGACGATCCCAACAAGGGGCCAAAAACATCGAAGATGGATGCCTATAGGTTTGATTCTGCTGCATTAGAACGAGCTGCAAAAGCAGCGCAAACACTAGAAAAATCCAGTAAGTTGGTGTCTAAGTAAACCATGATGCTTTCAAAGTGACGTTTGCTTATGTGGGTGATTTTAAAGTTTAAAAATAAGCTAATATAGATCTAAGGTCAAATGATGACATATAAAGGTCAATTGCAAGTGCATGTCAAGTTATTTTTAAAAGATAGAAACCACAAAATGGCCAGTTGCTGGTGCATAGGACATAATGTATACTTTCTATTGCCTTTAAAGACCTGTTAATGTCCATTGCATAGTTTAGTAATGAAAACCGTACCAAAAGATTTGCCTGTTGGGTAATTTTTTCGTCTGCAACTTTTGTCGTCTGCTATTGTTCTAAAGATCTCATCTGGATCCAAACTGTTTGCAAAGATGATCACTAATACACCCGCCACTAGCATAGTAAGAGTAAAGACAACTGCTCCCATTGGCTCCTGATAGAGTAGATAAACAGAAAATTTCCAATCGCCAATAAGGAACAGACTACGAACTCGAATTGATGTTTTGACCACGTTTATGTATGTAATAACTAAAATGGCTGACTAATACACAGAGGGTAGTAATGCCAAAACTAAAGGGGGATAACTTTCCCATATAAACATATCTTACAGGATAGTACTTAACAACTAACTTAACAACCGAATTGCTCTACCCCTCTTTCTCTCTCTCACTCTCTCTACTTCCAGACTACATTAAATCTCTCGTCATACTGTCACATACTAGCCTATACTATTAAGAAACAAAAAACAATTATGCATATATTTCAATCAGATACTTAAAAGAAATAAGGACAAGTAACAATCTGACAACTTATCAACTAAACATATCTGGGTTTTGCTGTCCTAATCACATATATAGTCCTTCAGATACTCTGGTGGTTTCCTTTCTCTGTGAGGTCTTGAGCTACCTATAATTTCAACGGGAGTATTTGGTATCTCGATGGTAGTAATATCATGTGGAATCGCACCACCTGAGAAAGAACTACTATCGAGAACTTGAGAGTCATTACAGATGTCTGTGATGACATGAGCAGGGTCATGTGAACTGAGACCTTGACCATTCTCTTGAGATGGAATGAGATCACTCTCATTAGATAATCTGGGATCATTCTCATGAGTAGTAATCAGATTCTTTCTCTGAGGCACAATTTGATAATGTGCATTAGGTGCACTAACTACACTAGAATCACTTTTATGCAATATACTGGTATCACACTCCTGAGAGACACTTGAATTACACTCAAGAAATGAACTGAGATCTTTATCGTGAGTCATGTCATCATCATCTACAGATGGGTATGTGTGGCGTCTCAATTGTTCCTCCTGAATTATAGTCTGTGGAACGCGATAACATTCACACAACTTTACCTTATAGGAGTTTGCACGTAACTGGCTGCCCGCAAACTTTTTTATAAAACACCATTCACCGTCTATGGATACAACCAGATATCTGCTCCTTGCATGAGATTTATTCCTCTCAGAGAAGAGGTACACTAAATCACCAACGTTTATGTCCTGATTATCTCTAATAACTTTGTTTCGAAGCTTCGACTTTTCACTTGGTGTATGATTGTCTACGCGTTGCTTGTGTTTAGAGGCGATAATGTCATGATCGGCTAATGGTAACTGCTCATTGGTGAACTGAGAGCGCTGGGTAAATAGCTCGCGAGATGATAAGCCACTGAACCTAATGCGAGAATTCAATCTAGCTACGGTTATTGCGAGCGTTATTTTTGTCACTGAACCGCCAGTTGGATCTTGTCGAAGGATCTCATTCTCAAGTTCTGCTATGGCCTTTTCTGCCACAGGGTTTTTATTAACGTTCTTAGTTCTTCCAATGTCTAACGCAATATTGAATCTGCGAAGTAATTCATCTTTTCACAAAGCGACAAATCCTGGCGCAGGATCTACACGAATGGTGGCCTGCGGGCCATCCAAGGGATGCATGCCTAGCATAAGTTGTATCAAATTGTCTCTGAGGGTAATGTGTTTCTCATCCTCTATTAAGCACACGGTTGTGAAAGACGTAACTGACTCTCGCACGACAAGAATGAGCTGACGACTGCGTTTCAACACATCAGCGGCGAAAGCGGTGCTGACTGTCTCTGGGGGGTCTTCGGTATTTTGTGTTAAGAGAGTATCTGGAACCTTTTTTAGTGACGCGCATGTGTGACACGAACCAGTCACGTGGTCAATGCATTTAACCATGTCTAAAGCAAAGAAATTACGTTTGAGAACTTGTTCAAGCTGATACTTAGATGGGTGATCTAATCTGATATGCATGGCCGTCACAAGCCCATCCAAGACACTTCGCGGGACAACTATGAGTTCTATTTGTGCTGACAGCGGATCATGTTTACGCACAAGTAGTCCATCTCTAGCTATAGAGGCAACCGCAAGGTACAGTTTAACGTCCTTAATGTTAGTAAGCTTTTTAGAGGGACGCATGTCCTGTTTCAAATGTGCATGAGTCCTGCGTAAATCTGGGCAATCTGACTGGATATCAATCCAGGCTGAGCGAGTGGTGAATGGAGCGCGCTTTGTATTACTTAGAATCTCGGCCGTGCTTGCGGCTCTCACTACTGAATCTTCAGTCTCGACAATGAATGAGCAAATTTGGCATCTAGGTTCTGAGCACTCGGGTGCGTTTCGACTGGCGAAGTCAGTTGGAATGTTTGCTGAACCTGCCAAATGTCTAACAATGACCTGATACCTGCTGACAGTAGTCAGGAAAGACGTAACACGTGGACTAGCAGAGAACTCACCGCGACATAGTTTGTCTATGGCTTGTACACACGGTTTATTGTCTGTCAGTACAACAGCCTTGTTCTCAGACTGAATAAGGAATTGACTGAAATGCTTGACTGCAGCCGCTATACAAAGAGCTTCGATCTCGCACGGTAACCAAGTTACTTGATGCTTCCTAATCTTTGCACTGAAAAAGCCTGCTAACCTGGTGTGACCGTTTCTAGTGACATACAGGGTGGCTCCAAGACCAGGTTTAGTGACTGAGCCATCAGTAACAATCCAGATTTGATCAGATGGCTGTGGAAGTGTGATAGTTTTATTGTCCACAAGTACTTCCTGCGCTTTAGAGAAAGCAATAAGAGCTTTGTCTGACCATGTTATTTTGTCACTGGATTCCAAACCGGCAATGGAATCTTCTAACGGGGAAAGGAAATGTGAGCAATTAGGTAGTACATGACTAAGGACCTTATAAGCTCCTATGAATGATCGTAATTCGCGCACGGTGTCTGGTATTTGACACGTTGATAGCGTAGCGATTTTGTGGGGACTTGCGGATATGCAACCATTGGACCATAACCAACCCAGAATAGTGGTAGACTTTGGCGCTATGATGGTCTTGTGTGGAGATAATGATAAGCCTGCACGTTGTAAGGATTGCAGAACACGTGTAAAGCGCGTGAGTAACTCGTCAGGTGTATTACCGCTGCAATACAGGTCATCCGCGAGTTTGGCTATACAGCCCTCTTGGAGTAGATCACCAAGGACACGACACATGAGTTCCTCTAGTGCGGTTTCCGAACCCGGCATGCCCATTGCACAGCGCCTGTAGACACGAACACCGCGAAAAGGGGTGACAACGCCACAGTACTTCATAGATTCTTTAGATAGAGGAATCTGGTAGAACGCGCTTGTGAGGTCTGTAACAATGATGTACTTCCACTGTGCTATGGTTTTCAGGGTAGAGTCTACGTCCGGCATCAAGGAAGGCTGGGGCTTACTGTATCTTCCGACATCAGTGAAGGCGGTAACAAGGCGAAAGTCACCGGCAGGCTTCTTGACAAGAAACGAGGGGTTTACATATTCAACATTCACACCAATGTCCTCTGGCTTCGAGAATACCCCTTTCTGTTCAAGATCATCAAATTTATCTTGAAGCTCTACAAGATTGTCTCTGGCATATTGAGGTACACGGCCTTTACGTTGAGGAGGTTGTACAGGTCCCATGTTTACTGTTGCTTGAAAAGGACCAACAGCACCATTGTAGCCCTTGTAGTTGGTATCAAAAACGTCATCGTAGGTGTTCAGTAATTGTTTAAATTTCAACAACCGAATGGCGAATGTATTAAGTTATTAACTATATGTTAACGTTACAGGTGGTAAAGGTTTCCCGGTACCACCATTATTCGAACACCTAATTAAGCATATTCTAGTCAATTTCAAACTGTTGTGTGAATAAAAGTTATTTTTTACATGAATACTGGATATATTGTCTGGGCGTTTTCAACTTAAAATACGATGGGTAAGCTGTTGCATCTCAAATCGGTTCTCTAATAATGTTATCAAAGCATGGTGGCCCACTTACTTTGTTCTCAGTGGGAACCCAACCTAAATTCGAACAGTAGGTTTGACACCACGAAATATTTACTACATATAGTCTAGGGTAAGTGTTTGTTTATATAATGTCAGAAAAACATAAATCAAAAGTCTGAAGCCTCATAAAAAGTAAAAGTAAACTTTTTCATATAATTTACAGTAGTTTAGACATAAACTATCAATTGTTAATGGCTACAGGTTGGGCAGTAGAATGGGTCTCTCCTTGTAAGTACCCTAGCAGAGCTGCACACATTAAAGTGCACACATTCATCAAGAAGAATTAAACAGATTTTTCTAAAAATTTAGTAAACTCGAACCTGTCAAAATATTATTTTATCTATTTATTTCTAGCTACTTCTTATATGAAACACAGTTTAGAATATATAAAGTGAAAAAAAAAGGTTATAAGGACCCCTAGTTTGAGATTTGATCAGATTTAGTGGTCTGAACCCTAAATATAATTTGTCCGGACCACTAGGAATGAGGTAAATGTAAAAGTTATGCAGCCGACACACAACTGGTCATTTTTGTTCACAAAAAATGTAGTCTATGGCATATCCATGCATTGGGAAATTTGGTATTAGTTGTAAATGCAATATTTATAGTCAGAGAAGTTCAACAAATGCTATTTTACCTGTTTACTGAAATTTTTTGCCGATCTTGTGTTCATGACGTTTCTAAGGGTGTTGCTGTCAAAATGTCATGTGCGGTTATGCAAAAATGTTTGTAACCATAGATATCACGTGAAATGATTTAGGTGTTCGATTTTTGGTAGTGTTCGAATAATGGTGGTAAAGGGATATAAGCTTTATTTAACATAACATATGAATGATAAACAATCAACATTGAGATATTCCTTTCATATTTGGCATGCATACAGGGTTTTCCCTTGCATTTTGTAAATAAGAGTCCTAAGGACCCTCAAACCTTTCACTTTGAGAGTCTCTCGGCATATTTGGGGGTCCCAAATTAATTTAATTTGTAAATGCACAACAAATAAATTGCAAAACCTTTGTAAACTGTTTAACAGTGCAAATTTATGATTAATCTCTTATGGTATATGAAGCATACCCCACATCAGTATCTAGTACTATCTACATATCTGAAAATTTGCGGGTTTGGAGTAAAATGTGGTCAAAGATTTGAGGGTCCTGGGGACTCTTTGGGTTGGACAAATAGGGGTCCCAGGTGACAGAATTGCGTCCAAGATGCAGGAAACCTGCATCCGGGAAAACCCTGGCTGCATGTGTATATCTATATGGACTAGACAGGGGTGTGCATATACCATACATGTCCGACTTGTCCGTCTGGACATTTTAGGGCCAGGACAAGTAAATTTTTGGATTTCAGTTGTCCATGGACAAGTCAAGATTTGGGATATTATTATCTTGGAATTGAAAATCTGCCTTCAAATCTAACCAAACATTGCTATACCATTAAAAGAAATTGAGATAATCCTCACCTTCTAACATTTATTTAACATTGACATACATCTAATTTGTTTCATTAACCATGCTGGTTATCAGCAGCAACAACCATTTGTAATTTTCATTCACTAATAATCTGACACCAGCGGATAAAGAAACGAGTTCACTAAAGAAGCTCATGACAGGGGAGTATTTCAAAAATTAAAATCCTTACCTCTGCATTAAACCCTATGATGTCATTACTCATTAGAATCGTCTCGAATATAAGTAGTGACACCATAGGCTTTGATGCTGACAGTGAGAAAATGTTTGATTTGTTCAGTTTACTCCCCCTTAACTGGAGCTCTGTCATGAATAATTGCATGCATGTCAAAATTTGAAAACCAAAATGGTATACATTTTGCCTTAGAAAGTATAAGATTTGCGACTCTCAGGTAGTAGGTCCTGCACTAAATCATGAATAATGCTCAAAGTTATTAAAAAGATGCATAAAATGGGACAAGTTGAAATATACTGCAGACAACCAATTTTTTCCACTTTACTTGTCCGTGGACAAGTGGGTAAAAATGAAATTTCCACACCCCTGGACTAGACCTTTCCATGCATTCAAAAAAAAATCAGCCCAATAACCTTGACCTTTGACCGGCTTAGATCCCGGGTTAAGATTTCGAAATCTCTGTTTAGGTTGTGAAAAATGCTTATAACTAATATGTCCCTTGAGGTATTGCTTTCATATTTGGTATGCACATACCTTATCATGCAAACAAAAATATACTCCACATTCATTACTTGTATTTTCTTTTCTTTTCAGCACATTCCAAAGAAGCTTTAGAGTTATCCAAACAGCAGGAAATAACAATACAGATAGAAAATCAAGCTAAAATCAAAGTAAGCATTTACTAAACTCTTCTCACACTGCAATAGTTTAAAAAAGATATTATTCACTTTAACCCCTTAGATCATAAATGCACCTTTAATTCATCAGATTTTTCAGAACACTTGCCTGAAACTGGCAAAAAACGTTTTTTCACTGTTAAATGCCATATTCTGATGCAAATATCACTAACTCTGATGCAAATGCCACTTGCCCAAAATCAGAAACCACTTGTCCTAGGCTTCGGGCAATAGTTTCTATTTATACAGTCATAAATATGTACCATGAGAAATAGTTTCTATATCCTAGAAGACTGAAGCTTCTGATTCTGCTTTTCTTTTAACCTATTTTAAGTGGTCACCTGTCTTCAAACTAGAAACAGGCTATGGGGTAATGGGTTAACTGAGTTGTCTTTTTGAAATACTGTCTTTTCATACATATCTGAAAATGACTTTCATTTTTCTCTGAAAGTACAGTCTAAGTGACAAACAGATTGGATCTGGATGAGGGATGTCAAAGTGATAAAGACACTCTTTTATCACAAGAAGGTAAATTTGGTTAAGTGGTTCCATAAAGCGGGCAGAACATAAAGCAGACTGATGGAGCTTTCTGCTTCACTTTCAGACTATCTCAAAACATATTCAGTGATTAGTTACCCATATCCTGCTTAAAGTGTGTATCGACGCATTTTGGGAACAGTGTAGCCCCAGAGCAGATATGAAGGGGGCAGTGTGATCAGGGTCGGCATAGTTTTCTTATAAGATCTGTCTGGCATGAACCTGCATTGTTTCCTTGGAAAAATTCACTGATGTAATATTTCAAATGATAAATGTTCATATAGAGAAAAGTTTCAAAACTTAGTTGCATAGTCTATATGAAAATTCAACAGTTGAAGGGTTAAACCCATTAACCCATAATTACTTTCAGCTTATTTCAAGCTACATGTACCATCTGGCATCAGGTAAGACATGGGAAATAGTTCTTATGTTGCATATTCATGAGTCATGACTGTATGAAAAACTGTTTTCTCCGTGGAGGAATAAATTAGAGACATAAAAAAGGTATATTTATTGGGTAATGGGTTAATACAGGCATAACTGTCAGTGATAATTTTACCTGTGCGTCCCAAGTCCTATACTCATTAAATTTGCCAGGGACTCATTATTTAAAAAGTTGTGAATCTCATGGACCCATAGCTTCTGACCAACCTATTACTCATAAGCAAATGGTAGCTTAAAGCATGTTGAAAGTAAAGCAGAATGGGCCTCAAGGCTCATTCTGCTTTACTTTCAACCTGCTTAAAGTAGCCATGTGTCTTCAAAACTAGTTATGGGATATTGGGTTAACTTTTCATCTCATGGACTCAATGTTTGTCTAAAGAACTCATTGTTTTACAGAATGCATTCCGGGGACTCTTTCATCTGATTTCTAAAATTATCACTGAACTGTGCTTGTTTTAACAGCAAATGGAAACAGAAGTAGAAAGGTTAAAGGTGGAGCAGGCAAGAGTGCAGCAGGAAGAACGACGTAAAACTATGGCAGAGGAGACGAATCAGCACAAACAACGAGCCCAGTACCAGGATCAACTGGCTAGAAAACGCTATGACGACCAGTTAAATCAGCAGGTAGGTGTATACATTTTCCATCCAGGTGAAAATTTTGACCCCATGATCTTCACATAGACTTTGCATTAAAGCAGAGTTCCAGATAAGGGTAGTTTTTCAAAAACTAAAATCTTTATTTCTGAATTAAACCCCATGGTGTCACTACTCATTAGAATCGTCTCGAAGAGACGATTCTAATGAGTAGTAACACCATAGGATTGGTGCTGAAATGAGTGAGAAAATGTTTGATTTGTTAAAATAACTCCCTCTTATCTGGAGCTCTGGTTAAAGTTTCAAAATGTGCATTTAGGTTTTGAAATGTGCTCACAACTACTATCAGTACTATGCCCTTTAACCTAAAGCTTTCATACATGCAGCAAACATAGCTTGGGACAAGACCTTTCCATCAATTATTGAGCTCTGTGACCTTGACTGCTACCTCTTTGTTTAAGTTTTGAAAGTTATGCTCAATTGCTCCAGATTAGGGGAGTATTTAAAAAAAATCTTTATTTCTGCAGTAAACCTTATGGTGTCACTACTCACTAGAATCGTCTCTTTGAGACGATTCTAATTAGTAGTAACACCATAGGACTTTGTGCTGAAATGATTTAAAAAATGTTGGTTTTGTTCAGTTTATTCCCTCTTATCTGGAGGCCTGGCCTCTGTGTTTAAGTTTTGAAAGTTATGCTCAATAGCTATACCCTTTGATCTACAGCTTTCATACTTGCAGCACACATGTCTTTAGAAAAGAAAACATCCATGTGGAAAATCTTTCACCCCTGTGTAACCTTCACCATAGCCAAGGCTCTGCTTTCAAGTTTAGAAATTTGCTGAGCTTTGTTGTCTTATGACAACTCCGGTTTGGATATTCTGTACGCATTCACTGCCACATCTAATATGAAACTTTCCTTAATCCTTTTAACATTGTTTTACAGGCAAGATTAAATGAAGACAGCATTAAAAAGCAGGAAGAGTCTACACAGAAACAGGAGGCCATGAAACGATGTAAGAAAATAGTCTATATAAGCAGCTTTACATTACATGTATTATTTTGGAAAAGGCTGTCTGACACAAGTCTGAAAACTCTCTCCATGGGGAAAAGTCATTATTTTATTAACCAATGTAATAATTCATAATCAGGGGAGATTAATATTAACATTCAGTGGGAGAGGGGTTATTAAGATTTATCAACATTTAACACTTTCCTCCCTGAAACTTTAAATAGACAAGTCCAGTATCCATTTTAGTCTAGTCCATTTCTGACTTATAAGGGTTGTTTTTGTCAATGTTTTGTATTATAACAAACAGTGAAGACACAGATCAGAGGGCTCCTTAAGGAGCCCTCTGATCTGGGTATTCACTGTTTGCACTGGACAAGTGCACTATTCACATGTAGTATACTGTGTGAACAGGATTCTATGCGGGACTAGGGTTCAAAGGGTTAAAGCAAACATGAGTGATCATTCTATGAATAATAGTTTTTGACATGGAAAGTGACTTGATGATTTTTAAAAAAAGTAATGCAAAGTAAGATGCACTTGTCCTGCAACAAGTAGCTACCTTTCTAACCCATTACCCCATTGCCTGTTTCTATAGACAGGTGACCACTTAAAGCAAAATGAGAGAATCAAAACAGAATGTGCTTTAGGATATAGAAAATATTTCCTATGGAACATATTCATGCATAAATTGGGACTATTTTCTTCAGATGAGAAATGAATTAAACGTGTAAACAGGTCGTCTGAAGCAGTGTTGCACCAAGAACGCGGGATTGCGGGATTCCCGCAATATTTTTAACCTTGACCCTTAAAATTCGTAATGGCGCGGGCGTACGGGCGCAATTTTCGTCTTCCGTACCTTTGCTTTATTTAGTATCCTTTCCGCCGATTTACTATCGTTCATTAATAAAGGTAGACTGTGCGCGCGTGTATATACCAATGCAGTTAAATGGCTACGTAAAACCCGATAACCAGTCTTACAATTACAACTATCCTTTCCGCCGATTTACTATTCTTTATTAATTAAGGTAGACTGTGTGCGCGGGTATATACCAATACAGTTAAATGGCTACGTTAAAAACCGATAACCAGTCAAATTACGCATGACTTGACTTCACTTCTCGTCGGATTGGAGAGGAAAGAGCAGACGAAACGCGAAGCGTCACACAACCTGATGAATGAAACCCCCCTCTAAACAACGTGCTGATCAAACTCTTCCAACTTTGTATATACCAAAACAATCATTACAACTTATTTAAAAATAGACGAACATCAGTTTTCCCGTCGTGTAAAAGCCTTACCGGATTACCGAAAACCTACTAGACGTAGTAAACATGTTCAATATCGTAAACACTAATTCTATTTTAAAGGAAAGCCTGTCATGTTTTTAAAGGCTTTTTTAGTGTGTCCCCCAAAAATTTCAAATGGCCCCCAAAATTTTTGACAGGGGGCCACCGTGTCCCCCAAAATTTTGGACCTAGGCACAACACTGAGTTATACAGTATGTTCAGGCAATGGGGCGTTCATCAAATGGAACGTTTAGACTAGCTACCTAAAAAGGCATATAAATGGAGTAATGGGTTAAGTGTAGAGGTGTAACGATAGGTCGAACTATTGCAATAGTACCGGCTCCGATAGCAATAAGTCGATAACATTTTTGAAAGTCGATACTATTGCCGATAGTTACTACAACTATCGATAGTTACGATAGTGATACTTTACTGATAGTGGAATACTCTTTTGTCGGAATCGGCTGATTTGACAATTATTTGTTTACTAAAATCAATCGTCAAACGCTTGTATTTCTCTCTTATTCGTTTACGGTAAAGCGTCCAGACGATATGATCGCATGCTTTTAGGAAGGTAAAGGCCGAGACCGGATGGAAAATTCGGAAATGAGAATCAATGACTTAGAATCATTGACCATTTAATTAATTTAGTTTGTAACTTATATACGTCTTTCCCCCCTTACTTAAAATCATTTTAGATTAGTCATAAGACTGTAAAAAATTGAATTAATTTGAATCCTGGTTCTCGAAAACGAGACGCCGGCATTCCATTCGATCTTAGTGTAAACTGAAACAGTGAAAATGGCAGATGAAGCTGAAATTGTTGACAAGAAGAAAAGCTGCAGTTTGGCATCACTTTGGCTTCATCAAGCAAAACGACACAGTGGATCAAACAAAAGTTTGCAGAAACTGTAATATAAAACTTAGTGGAATTTAATTGAACACATGAAACGTAAACACCCGTCTGTGGCAATAGCGAACTCAATGAAACATCTTTCAGAACACGGCTTCGAAGCTAGCTAAACAAGCCTCTGTTTATAAGAAAATAGTTATTAAAACAACTATCGTGATAGTATCGCAATAGTTGATTGACTATTGCAATACTATCGGGATAGTATTTGAACTATCGCAATACTATCAGGATAGTCTTTTTGACCTCGATAGTCACCCCTAGTTAAGTGATTGACATCTTCTTTACTGAATGATTGTGCATCCTTGTTTTTCCTTATTTCAGCTACTATGGATTATCAGGCTGATCTTACACATAAAAATGACATGAAGAGAATTGAGGCAGAGTTGAGGGGGCGGGCACAAGTGGACAGGGAGAATCAGGACATCATCAAGGAACAGATCAGGCTGAAGGCAGAGGAGAATAGGAAAACTCGACTGGAATCTATAAAGTAAATACATTACTTTGTGAGAAAATTAATCCATTACCCCTTTATTTTTTTCCTCCAATTTATACAGTTATGAATATGTATTATAAGAACTATTTTCTACATTTTAGCAGATGGTAGCTTAAAGCAGGTTGAAAGAAAAGCAGAATGCGCCTTAAGGCGCATTCTGCTTTACTTTCAACCTGCTTTAAGTGGTCGCCTATTTTCAAAACTCGAATCAGGCTATGGGGTAATGGGTTAGGTAGAAGAGGAATATTCTGTAAAATATCAAGTGTCAGTTTTAACCCATAACGCCATACTAGTTTCTTGTTTTGAAGATAGGTGAGCGCTTAAAGCAGGCTGAAAGTAAAGCTGAATTTATGGTGCATTCTGCTTTACCTTCCTCCTGCTTTAAGAGAAATCATAGCCTTGTTTTGTTTTATTCTGTTTGTTAACGACCATTTCTGCCATCTTCGGGCTAATTGGACGCCCAAGAGAGAGGGGAGCGGATATAGAGAGCATGGGTGCAATGCCCTACTCTTATTATCAAAAGAGTTCTCTGGTTCTTTTAGATGCCCAGTGTAAAGCACTGATACATTGGACCTCGGTTTAAAAAGTCTCATCCCAAGGACTTTGTCCGGCAGGGGCTCAAACTAAAGACTCCTGACGTTGTAATCCAGCGCTTTACCCCTCGACTACGTCCCCCGGACGAGAAATCATAGACAGATTTGCACTTTAGTTTCAGCTTGTTTTAAATAGCTGAAGGTTGGTGGTTTATACCCAGTTGCCAATATTTAGGTGAAAGGTTGTATGTAAAGCAAGGGCTTCTAGGATCTTCCACCCCCTGTAATAAGCTTGATGTGGCGATATGACTAAAATATTGTTAAAAGCAATAGGAAATTAAAATCAAATCTGGCGAAAATGTCGAAATATTGAGGTTACTGGCTCTTATCTGGAGCCCTTTAATTGTAGTATTCTATTTAACCCAATACTACAATAAGAGCAAAGATGCATGTTTTAACGCATCTCATCTTCTTGGACCTGTATTTCTTCACTGAAAAATTATACTACCAATTAATACAGCCATTAATATTTATCATAACCGTTTTCTACATGTATCTTATTCTAGCAGATGGTCGGTCAAAGCAGGCTGAAAGCCTTCAAGCAAATACTGCTTTACTTTCAACCTGCTTTAAGTGGTCATCTCTCTTCTTTATTAGAAACAGGCTATTGAGTAAGTGGTTAATCATCTATGTATGTTTTTGTAGGACAGCAGGATCAGTCCTTGGTGAGGGGTTCAAGGCCTTTATAGCAGACTGGGATAAGGTCACAGCCACAGTATGTATACTAGGGGAAATATTATTATTTGATATTAGTGTTTTCTTCTGACATGGCCGAGTTATTTTTAGATCGGAACATTCTAAAACTTTAAAAGGGATGACCATCATACTCAATGATTTCCGTACAACCAGCTAGAGATATGGATAGCTGTATTTATTGTGCGTAATGTACAGTAGAGAAAACATTATTCTTTCCCATTTAAATGCAAACCCAATTGCACTAAACTGTAGAAAAAATCAACTTTAGAAATTTCTATCTGAGTGGCAAACAGGTTGAAGCCAGATTAGACGCCGGGTTACCCGGCGTCTAATCTGGCTTCAACCTGTTTGCAATGCAACTACATTGAAATAGTTTTAGCGTAAATGCATTTATTAGCAATAAATAACGTATTAGTAAAGTTAGTGCATTGGTCTCGTGCTGCACGGGATCATGCTTATCTCAAGTAGGCAAGTTTACAAATACATATCCAATGTTATCTTGCTTACCTACTGACCATTATAAACTATTCTGTTTTAAAAAAAATAATTTGGCCAGGTCAGAAAAATTGGATAATACATGTATCTAACGCATTCACTACTTTACCTTGAGTACAGTGATTATTCTCAAACAGTATGGATCCTGATAAGATAATGCTTAAAGATCTTATCAGGATCCAAAATGCTTAACACTCATTTTGTTTATGAAAAGTCAAAATACCTAAAATTTAATTATAAGAAACGATAGCAGACCCTTCTATGTGCATTTGTTTAACTCTTTGAACCCTAGTCCCGCATATAGGCGTGCTTTTCAAACAGTGTACAAGTGAATAGTACACTTGTCCTATGCAAACAGTGAAGACCCTGATCAGAGGGCTCCTTTCGGAGCCCTCTGATCAGGGTCTTCACTGTTTATCACAATGCCAAACATTGACAAAAACAACCCTTAAAAGTCAGAAATGGACTAGACTAAAATGGAAACTGGAATTGTCCATTTAAAGTTTCAGGGAGGAAAGAGTTAAAGTAGATGACACCATTGGGGTGAAGGGCTTGTATTATAAACTCAATGAAATGAACATTTAAAAAAAAGCAGCAGATTCTGGAAAATATTGAATTTGGTGAAGACATCAAGAACTGAATGATGAAAATATGGGTAATATGTTGATGGCTATCCGTAAGCCCAAAGTGATAAGTTTTCGTTAGTTGGCACTTGTTGATGCCTTCATGAGTCTTGATCTACAGTAAAGTTGACTTATTAAAAAATTGGATATAAGGAAATATTCGATATAAAAAAGTAATCTCTAATTACTGTATTGTAACATTGGCCTGATATAATTTAAGAAGTAAGGTGGTCCTGAGGACTTTGTTATAATGGAGCCCTGCTGTAGTATTATTTCTCCACTTGCAGGCTGCTGGCTTGACGCTTGTTGCAGCTGGTGTTTACGCCGCCAAGTACAGTATAGGTGTCTCAGCAAGGTATGTTGAAGCCAGGTTAGGCAAACCG
The DNA here is from genome assembly GCA_922989275.2 of Gari tellinella. Lineage (NCBI taxonomy): Eukaryota > Metazoa > Mollusca > Bivalvia > Cardiida > Psammobiidae > Gari > Gari tellinella. The sequence goes on along the minus strand of OV277870.1, from coordinate 58,566,896 downwards.
TCACTGGTGAGGGAAACTTCACGGATAACACTCCTAGAAGCCATGAAACATCCAGTCAAGGTAGGCTATAACCCATTATTCCATAAATACCCCTTTGTACGCCTTTAATTTATTCCTTCACTGTAGGAAATTATTCCAATTTATACAGTTGTGAATATGTATAATAAGAAATATTTGCTATATACCAGCAGATGGTGGCTTAAAGCAAGCTGGAAATAAAGCCGAATGTGCCTTAAGGCACATTCTGCTTTACTTTCAACCTACTTTAAGTGGTAACCTGTTTTAAAAATGAGAAACAGGCTATGAGGTAACGGGTTAAATAAATATGTCCAGTAGAGCTGTGTGGTGTCAGAATGATGTCATCACCAATGACTCCAGATTAGAGGAAATAAACCAAACAAATCCTACATTTTCTTGCTAATTTCAGCACAAAATCTAGACACAACAATAACTACTCATTAGAATTGTCCCAAAGAGAGGATTCTTATGAGTAGCGACACTATAGGGTTTTATGCACACACCAGCGTGTGGAAGAGTGTTGTGTACCACAATTTGATCTTGACCTGATCTTGATTGTTGAATAAGTTTTTCCACGGCACATCTCTTATACTATATCATCAAAGATTATCAAACATAGTGTGTAGATATATCTTGAGAATGCCAAATGATGTGAACCATTTTTAGGTCACTTTGACCTTGACATCTGGCCCTGATTTTAGAAAAACGTCTCTTTTACTATATTGTCCAGGATTACTAAAACTGGTGCATGAATATATATTAGGATTGCAGAGGTCATATTCCACTTTCAGGTCACCTTGACCTAGACCTTTGACCTTGACTATCGAAAACTAAAGCATGTGACAGGGTGTTGTAGTGGGGGTATTTATCACCTATTTTCTTCAGGGGAGGAATTATAGCCGTAAAAATGAGTGTCTGGAGTAAAGGGTTACAGAGCATTCTGCTTTACTTCTGGCCTGCTTTAAAGCTACCATCTTCTAGGATAAATAGGGAAAAAATCTTAATAAAATAACTAATGACACAAATAGGTATGGGAACATCTCAACCAAGTTTGATAATCAGTTTGGCTACTTGGAAGGTCTATGTTGTTTTCATGTTGGTGCCTTTAACATATTCTATGTTGAGTTTTCCCCCTTTTGAAAAATAACTGGTTTATGTTGATTTTCAGGACTGTGTTAACACCTTTAATTAAATTTTATTCTCCCACTGCAGTCATAAATGTACAACATCAGAAAAAATTTCTTCATCCTAGCAGATGGTAGCTTAATGCAGGCTGAAAGTAAAGTACATTTCAAATTACTTTCAACCTGCTTAAAGTGGTCACCAGTCTTCAATACTAGAAATAGGCGATGGTGTTAATGAGCCCTTTTATGCTTATCTTTATTGTTTGCATTTAGTTTATGTAGGTCAGTATAGTGGTTATAAGCATAGAGCAGGTAAAATAGAATCTTAAATTGCAGTTTGCACTTGCATGTTTATGAATTTCTATCAGAAAAAACTTGTTGAATTTGTTGTTACTTGTTAAATACTTATCTATTCTTTTTAGCAGCATTACATTTTATTCTCTCATTTCAGACCACTAAAAGAATGCTCACCAAACCAGAAGAGGCACTTAGTGGAATTATATTGAAGGTAAATAGTCATCTAATTCTTTCCCTTGTCATCAAAAATACCTAAATAAAGTTAATTATTTGGTGTTTAAGACAGGTAGCTCCTTACTGCAAGGTGAAAGAGAACATTTAGCTTTCTGTTTTACTGTCACCTTGCTTTAACTCTTTCCTCCCTGAAACTTTAAATGGATAATTCCAGTTTCCATTTTAGTCTAGTCCATTTCGGACATTTAAGGGTTGTTTTTGTCAATGTTTGGCATTATGACAAACAGTGAAGACCCTGATCAGAGGGCTCCTTTCGGAGCCCTCTGATCTGGGTCTTCACTGTTTGCATAGGACAAGTGTACTTTTCTCATGTACACTGTTTGAAAAGGACGCCTATATGCGGGACTAGGGTTCAAAGGGTTAAGCTGTCACCAGTCTTTCATACAATCAATTAGCCTTCTTTTTAGTGACTGTAATAGAGAGGTTTTACTGTACAGTTCATTTTGTGTTAAGCAGCATTTAACAAATGTATCAATGTACCATATGGTCTTCCAGTGAAGACTCGGGGTCGGTCTAGCCCCTGTTGTCTGTCATTTCAGATCCTCAGTCTTTGGTCTTGTGGCTAACCTTCAGTTACAATCAGTCTTTAAATTAATTTCTAATCATTAATGCGACAACTGAGCTGGATCCAAAATGTTTGCATAAGTTAGTGCTGTCCTGCTTGGTACATCCACAATCAGTATCATGCTATACAAATTACCCCAAGGCCTGTTTCTAGTTTTGAAGATGGGTGCCAACTTAAAAGTGGCTGAAAGTCAAGCAGAATGTGCCTTAAGGCGGATTCTGCTTTACTATCAGCCAGCTTTAAGCTCCCATCTTCTAGGATAATGATATCAAGTATTTCTGATATAGAATATTCATGACTGTATAAAGTATATTTTCTTTAGTGGCAGAATAAATTAAAGGTGTATTTATGGTATAATGGACTTAGGCTTTCTATGTATTAGTTAACACTATTAAAACAGTATGTTCCTCTAAATAGTCGATTAATACAGATACAACCAAGTACTGGAATGGAACACTTCAAACATAAAGACAATCTGACTTGATAAATATGTTTTTATTGTCATAGACATGTACATGTAAACAATGTTTGGAAACATAAAAAAATGTGGATTTAAAAAAAACACACACACAAACAAAAAAAGAGTTGATTCAGCTGTTTTTGGTAATATTATTCCTTACCACAGATTTGTTGTCTGTGACCAGAGCTCCAGATAAGGGGAGTATTTCAAACATTAAAGTCTTCATTTCTGTATTAAACCCTATGGTGTCACTACTTATTAGAATCATCTCTTTGAGACGATTCTAATGATAAGTAAAACCATAGGATTTGGTACTGAAATGATTGAGAAAATGTTGGATTTGTTCAGTTTACTCCTTTACTCTGGAGCCCTATGTGACATAAGTTTGTTCTTGTCTGTACATCCTAAGGTTAACTTACGTTCTTACATTTAGCTCTTTTATGAACTAAGTACTGCAGCTATGCCTCAGGTCATGAAACTTCACATGCTTATGTGCCTCAACCCATTACCACTTAAATATACCTTTAACTCCTTTAATTTATTCCACCACTGAAGAAAATTGTTCAATTTTGTACAGTCATTAATATGTACCATAAGAAATATTTTCTTTATGCTAGAAGATGGTAGCTTAAAGCGGGTTGAAAGTAAAGCAGAATGTGCCTTAAGGAACATTCTGCTTTACTTTCAACCTGCTTTAAGTGGTCACCTGTCTTCAATACTAGAAACAGGCTATGGAGTAAAGGGTTAATGAGTGCAGCATGTTGCATTGCAGTTTGGTGACCTTGACCTCTGTTGACTCTGGTCAAGTTTTGAGTTCAGCTCAGTTATGGACTAACAAAATGTTTGCATAAATTTATGATGGTAAATGAAACATACAGCAGAGCATACATGTTTTAATAAACATATTTCTATAGTAACCCCTATCCTGCAAATGTTTGAAAACAGTAGAGACCCAGATCAGACAGCTCCTACAGGAGCTGTCTGATCTGGGTCTCTACTGTTTTCATATACAATCTGACAACAAAGAGTCCATGCTCTATCCTTGGAATGTTTCCTTTTCACATTAGCCAATGTAACAGTCCAGATGATAGATATGCATAGTAGGCGGAGTTTAATATATGAATATTCAGCAACATATTATAATACATGTATTAGTGTTCATGGCATTGGTAACAAAATATTGTTGATTATCTTACAGCCAGATCTTGAGTCTCGTCTAAGAGATGTTGCCATAGCAACTAGACACACCAAGAAGAACAAAGGTTTCTACAGAAATTTACTGATGTATGGTCCACCTGGCACAGGGAAAACAATGTTTGCCAAGGTATGTTGTTAATATTTGATTTTGTCACTAACCCATTACCCCATAAAATCACTTTTAATTTATTCATGATGACATCCACTGAAGAAAATAGTTCCACTCTATACAGTCATAAATATACACACCATAAGATATGTATTCAATATCCTAGCAAATGATTAGTAGCTTAAACCAGACTGAAAGTAAAGCAGAATGTGCCTTTAAGACACATTCTGCTTTACTTTCAACCTGTTTCCTGCAGTCATGTATCTCCAATACTAGAAACAGGCAATGGGATAATGGGTTAATCCATTTATGCTTGGATATGCAATGAACTGTCCTTATGTGCTTGCTGGAAGATTTCATTTTAAATATGCAAGGTTGACCTAAAAACATGGTTACGATGTCCATACAGCAGACCATTTCATATGATATAACAAACAGTTCAAAATCCAGATGAGCTTAGCAAGATAAATATATACAAGTGATTTTCTAGGCTTTAAACAGAATCTCACAGGTGTGAGAAGATTCGGAATTCAGTTACTTATATCACTATTTAACAATAGCATCCAATTAGGCATATTGGATGCAAAAATTAAAGGGCCTGATTGACACATCATATCATAAAGGTATAAAAAAAAAATCCTGTATAGCTAAAATATAAGTAAATTCTACCCTATTAAGACTACTTTTCAAAAAGTCCCAAAGGTAGTCATAATTTAGGAGTTTTACTCTATATATCCAAAACAAAACAATAACATTAATGAAACCTTACAAACTGGTAGAGGAAAAAAAACAATGGAGTACAATGCAAAGGGATTACAACTTTATTATCTTCCAATAATGAATTATGTGCCCCTTACAAAGTTACAATGTCAATTTGTTTCTCTACGAGCACATATCTCACAAAGACGACACAAGGTATCAAACAGGAAACTAGCTAAAACAATGATAAAGCATCACAAGAGATAAGAGAAACACATTGAACAAGATCAAGAAATCTTCTATCTTTTGACTATGTTCTGAAGAGTCTTAACTCTTTGCAAGCTAGCGGCCGAATTGTGATTATCATTTCAAAGTGTTTGGATCCTGATGAGGCACTGCATAATGTGACGTCTCATCAAGATCCAAACTGTTTCACACTCACCCTGTTTTAAAATGAAGCAGGTTGAAAGTAAAGCAGAATGTGCTTTAAGCTATCATCTACTAGATTATAGAAAATATTTCTTATGATACATATTTATGACAGTATAAATTGGAATTATTTTTTCAGTGGAGGAATAAATTAAATGCATGAAAGTTTGTATCTTTGGACTAATGATTAAGAGTGACAGTCTATGTGTAAGATGATAAACACCAGTAAGCAACTCATCAAATATTGGATCTGCTTGCAAAATTTGTATTGTTAATACTCTTGCAAATTATTTCTTGTCACTGACCCTTCTTTTCTCATTTTCTTCCGTTAATTGATTTATTTCATTGTTGACCTGCTTCTTCTACTAAATATTTATACATTGTTTCTGGTACTCAGGGCTCCAGATAAGGGGAGTATTTCAAAAAGTAAAATATTTATTTCTGCATTAAGCCCTATGATGTCACTCCTCATTAGAACTGTCTCTTCGAGACGATTCTAATGAGTAGTCACACTTTAGGATTTGGTGCTGAAATGAGAGAGAAAATGCTGAATTCATTCAGTTTACTCCCTCTTATCTGGAACCCTGGATACTGCCGTCTTTTAACATCTATCTTCTGTACTATTACAATTAAAGAAGGAAATATTTCTAAAGGATAGAGTGAAGATAAGAAAATATTAAAGACCCTGATCAGACAGCTCCTTAAGGAGCTCTCTTATCAGGTTCTATCATCTACACCGTTTTCAAAAACAATTCATAGGCTATTGCAGCTATTAGCAGGACCAGAGTTAACTTTTTCAAAGCTTAGTAACTGTAATTAGAGGTGTAACGATAGGTCGACCTATCAAACTATTGCAATAGTACCCGCTCCGATAGCAATAAGTCGATACTATTGCCGATAGTTACTACAACTATCGATAGTTAGGGCCCCACCCAGAGGTGGGTGCCCTATAGTAATCCCCCAGTCCGTCCGTCAGTCAGTCCGTCATACTTTTTATTGTCCGCTCTCTAACTCGAGTAGTTTTTATCCAATCTTCACTAAGCTTGCTGAAAATGTGTATTAGTATAAAATCTAGGCCAAGTTCGATAATTATCCAAATCGCATAAAGCATGTTGGAGTTATTACACTTGAATTATTAAAAAATGGCTGTTTCAGCCTTGTCCGCTCTCTAACTCGTGTAGTTTTTATCATATCTTCACCAAATTTATGGAAAATGTGTATTAGTATAATATCTAGGCCAAGTTCGATAATTACCCAAATCTCATAAAGCATGTTGGAGTTATTGTCCTTCAATCATTAAAAAATGGCTGTTTCAGCCTTGTCCGCTCTCTAACTTGAGTAGTTTTTATCCAATCTTCACCAAACCTTATGAAAGTGTGTATTGTTATAAAATCTAGGCCAAGTTTGATAATTACCCAAATTGCATAAGGCATGTTGGAGTTATACCCCTTGAATTATTAAAAAGGGCTGTTTCAGCCTTGTCCGCTCTCTAACTCGAGTAGATTTTATCCAATCTTCACTAAACTTGCTGAAAATGTGTATTAGTATAAAATCTAGGCCAAGTTCGATAATTACACCAATTGCATAAGGCATGTTGGAGTTATACCCCTTGAATTATTAAAAAAGGGCTGTTTCAGCCTTGTCCACTTTCTAACACAAACACTTTGTATTTGATATTCATCAAACTTACTGAAAATGTTTATTGGTATATAATCTAGGTCAAGTTCGATAATTACCCAAATCGCCTATGGCACGTCAAGAGTTATTGCCCTTCAATTATTAAAAGATAGCTGTTAAGCCTTGTCCGCTCCCTTACTGAAACAACAGTTTCTATCTGATCTTCACTAAACTTGCTGAAAATGTTTATTGGTATGAAATTTAAGCCAAGTTCGATAACAACTCAAATCGCATTTAAGGCAATTCAGAGTTATTGTTCTTGAATTATAAAAAATGACTTGTTTTAGCCTTGTCCGCTCTCTTAACACAAACATTTTATATTGGATCTTTACAAAACTTGCTGAAAATGTTTATTAGTATAAGATCTGCAGTTTTATCTTGTGCCTTTATCCTCCTGACTCCTTTTGTGGGGCCCTTTCTGACTGGTCAGTATTCTAGTTACAATAGTGATACTTTACTTTTAGTGGAAAACTCTTTTGTCGGAATCAGCTGATTTGACTAATTATTTGTTTATTGAGATCAATCTACAAACGCTTGTATTTCTCTCTGATTAGTTTACCGTAAAGCGTCCAGACGATATGATCATATGTTTTTAGGAAGGTAAAGGCCGAGACCGGGTGGAAAATTCGGAAATGAGAATCAATGACTTAGAATCATTAACCATTTAATTAATTTAGTTCGTAACTTATATATGTCTTTTCCCCTTACATTAAATCATTTTAGATTAGTCATAAGACTCATAAGACTGTAAAAAGTTGAATTAATTTGAATCCTGGTTCTCGAAAACTAGACGCCGGCATTCCATTCGATCTTAATGTTAACTGAAACTAGTGAAAATGGCAGACGAAGTGGAAAATATGTTGACAACAAGAAAGGTAAAGCTGCAGTTCAGCAGCACTTTGACTTCGTCAAGCAAAACGACACAGTGAATCAGACAAAAGTTGCATGCAGAAACTGTAATATAAAACTTAGTGGAAACACATCCAATTTAATCGATCACATGAAACGTAAACCACCGTCTGTGGCAATAGCAAACTCAATGAAAACGTCTGAAAACTTCCTTCAGAACACGGCTTCGAAGCTTGCTAAACAAGCCTTTGTTTATAAGAAAATAGTTATTAAAACAACTATAGTGATAGTATCGCAATAGTTTATTGACTATCGCAATACTATAGGGATAGTTTTTGAACTATTGCAGTACTATCAGAATAGTCTTTTTGACCTCGATAGTCACCCCTAACTAAAGTTGTGCTGTCTTCGTCATATTTACAGAAAGAAATATCAAAGAAGTTTACAGATTGGTCTTGATCAGACCTCATGTTTAGTGGGTCTGATATGGACCCCAACTGCTTGTTTATGTGTATGATGGGGAAAAAAAGGTTGAGGAAGTGTTAAAAATAGTAAAGCAATAATGTAGATAACATTTTTTTCCCAACTTGGATGATAATTATATTATGAATGATTTAGTGTCAGAAAACAAACATTCCAGAGAAAGCAGCATGTACATCGTGGTATCCACTGCTAACATCGCATCTCAACCAGATCTTGTCTTGTTTATTTATTAGTACAATTGAAGTAAGTATTTTACAATGTATAGAGTTTGTTAGTAAACAATTTCTGAACTCATCCTGACCAGCATCACCTTTATCAGACTTTAAACTTTCTTCGTTATTCATGAGACTCATTTTGATAGTATTAAGTTTTCTACTGGTATTGTCAAGTTCAGCGTAGAATATATAGAGACCGGTGACAGGGGCAGTGAAGTAGCCAGTGGAGTCATCGTAGCCTCTACCTGTACTACCATCAGTATTTTTTACAATAATCTTGCCTGTATCATACAAAACACTTGCTTTTCCTGTTGTTCTAAAGTTGACTGAGGGTATTTCAGCCAGTGCTGAAAGAAAATACAAATAAAAAATGAAGATTGAGCATGTACAGAAAACATCTGTTCTTTAGGCCAATAGGGCTGACTATTTAACTCTCTGAACCCTAGTCATGCATATATGCGTCATTTGCAATCAGCTTACTTGTGATGAGTACTCTTGTCATATGCAAACAGTGACGACTCTGATTAGAGGGCTCCTTAAGTAGCCCTCTGATCAGGGTCTACACAGTTTGTCATTTTGACATTTATTGTAAAAGTCAACCCTAAAAAGTAAAAATATGGGCTGGACTAAATTGAAAACTAGAATGGTCCATTTGAGGTTTCAGGGAGGAAATTGTTAAGTCAATTTCAGCTATTGCGATAGTATCACTAAGACTTGTTTATCAAATTTGTGATACTACATGTATTACTATTGCGGGTATAGGTCGTTTGGTGGCTCTGAAAAATAACGCTTTGTCAAATATCTCATTTATCATGAATTTTCCCAATGTCTTGAACTTACAATAAAATATATTCTTTTAAAAAAAATGCCATCTTTTTAGCAGTTTCTTTGCTATATTTTTGGTGGGAGGAGTGAAGAGCGATATACATACCAACACAGAAACGCACATGGTTTTGTTACTAAATTTACTTACAAAGGTCATGTCATCATCTATATATGGGCAACAAACATGTAGAGTAAATCACATGGCTCAGCCATATTTGCCTGTGAATCTCATGCTTTGCCCACTGCATTTAAATCTAGCACAAATAAATGCACGTAATATAGCGTCTGATCATTCTGGATCCAAACTGTTTGCAAATATGTGTCAACCCGATTGGATCGAAATCAAACTACATGTAACGCAGCGTCTGATCTGGTCCAAACAGTTTAACACTCATTTTATGTGGAACTCCTAAATTTACCATTTTTGCACTCCACTATAACAAAGGAGATAACATATTCTGCTGATTCAGGTTTAACCTAGTTGTTGGAAATCATCTATCATATAAGTACAGTAAAACCTATGTGTTGTTATTTGTTGGTGTTTACCACAGGTGACTGTTTAAAGCGAGTAGGCAGTAAAATAGAAAGCTTTTTTAGGAGCTTTCTGTTTTAATGCTACCTGCTTAAAGCTGTCACCTGTCTATTATACAATAAATAGCCTTCATTTTAGTGGTCGTTATAAAGGGGTTTACTGTTTTGATTCAAATTTGACGGCTAAAATTTACATTGAGACATACCCTCAGCTTAGTACATGTATTATGCAGTGGAGGATGTTCCATATATTAGACTTACACCACTCTTTTGATAGCTTAATTTTAAAATGGGGGTTCAATGGCAAAGGCATTATTTTGACCTTTTAAAAATTTATAAAACATATTTTCTGTTTGGTATTGTCGGTCCTAAACTATATGCAAAGTTTGGTGATATTTGATGTTGTAGTTAGAGAGATATTAATGAAAACGTTAGTTTCCAGAGCCACCAAAAGACCTATAATATACTTCAAAGTAATTTAAAGAGTTTTAGTGGCCAAAATTGTATAAAACACACCAAAGTCTCTGTAATCAAGTCCTTTGCTTCTTATCAAATTTTACCATTAATTTTATATCTCTCTTCCAGCGTTTTTTTTCTCTCACCCAATTGGGAACGGGTCCGGTACCCCTCAGATTGGGAATTTTTCTTGCTCAGATTGGGAATTTTTCTTGTCGCGTAAACTTCAAATTGGGAAAAAACAAGTCGTGAAATGATGACAAAAAATACATGGAGAAGTTTTTTTTATAATTTATGTAGGCCTATATTGATCTAACTTATAAAGTAGCAATTATGCAGTTCATATCAACAGGCAATGCTAACACTAGTACCAGAAATTATATTTTTTTCACTGAAAATACTATTTTTACCATATTGCCAGGTCCCTTCTTTGAATTGGGAACGGGTCCTGTTCCAATTGGGAACGGGTCCTTTTCGGGGTACTGCCAAAGAAGGAAAAAAAACGCTGTCTTCTGAAAAACAGAAGAACTAAATTTTTCCTGAATAAACAGTGCTGATGTAGAATTCATTCCCCCTACACATGATGTGCAAAAATATATGTCGAAAGTCCAATTACTTTACCTATCTGTAAAATTAATTCCAAAACAAACCAGTCAAGTGACAAAACATATGCAGTTACATGGGACATTTTTCATTTTTGCCTAACACTATTCCAGAATCAATCCCCCCAGCAGAAGACTTCACAAGAAATGAATATCTGCATGTCAATACCATAGGCGGGTTAACATTCTACATGTATATATGTTACAGGGAGTGTAATCAGGGAATACGTGAAATCCCTGATAATCAGGTATTTCACGAAAACCATTAATCTCCCAGGGAAAAGGCGTAATTTTGAAGCTTTTCGTTGATTTTTAGCTCACCTGGCACGAAGTGCCAAGGTGAGCTATTGTGATCGCCCTGTGTTCGTCGTCAGTCCGTCATCAAACTTTTTGTTCAAAGATCTTCTGCTTGGAAACCACTGGGCCAATTTCATCAAAACTTCATAGGATTGTTCCTTGTAGGGTACTCTCTCAGATTTCTTCAAATATAGGTCATACGATTGAAATTGTGGCTGCCATGGCAACCAAATGAAAAAACTTTAAAAATCTTCTTGTCACAAACTACAGGTCCAAATTGAAAATAATTTTACCCAAATGTGTCATTGGTGACCCGTTATCAGATTTCTTAAAATAATTTTCCTATCTTAAAAAAACATGGCAGCTAGTGGTTGGGGCAGATTTCCCTTATATGGCTATGTAGTGAAAACTTAAAAAATCTTGTCAAAAACTACTGATCTGGTTTGAAAGTTATTTTATGCAAATGACCCATGGGTGACCCTCAACCAGAATTCTTAAAATTATTTTGATATCTAAAAAAACATGGCCGCCATAAGTGGGTGGGTCAAGTTTTCTTTATGTTACCGTATAGTAAAAACTTTAAAAATCTTCTACTCTAAAACTACTGGTCCAAATTCAAAATAATTTTACACAAATGGTCAATTGATGATCCTCTACCAGATTTCTTAAAATCATTTTGTTATCTTACAAAACATGGCCGCCAGTGGGTGGGGCATGTTTTCCTTATATTTCTGTATAGAAAAACTTTCAAAAACAAATTCTCTGAAACTATTGGTCTGATTTAAGAATGATATTACACAAATAATGATTCATGGGTGATCCTTTGCCAGTTTGTTTTTTTCAAATAATCTTCCTAGCTCAAACAACATGGCCACCAGTGGGTGGGGGTGAAAACTTAATCATTATTGGTCCATTTACATGACCGTAATCATGGGTACCAGGTGAGCGATTTAGGGCCGCATGCGGCTCTTGTTTATAAATATTTTGCAGTTATTTTAGTTAAAGTAATGCTCTTACCTCGTTTAGCTCTTTAAGTTCAAAGGCAAGTACCACGCTATAAAATATGTTGTTAACCTTATTAACAAGACAGATGTCTTGTTTTTAGCTCGCCTGTACGTAGTACATGACGAGCTATTGCAATACCCCCGGCGTAGTCGTCGTCGTGGTGAACGGCGTAAACAATTTTAAGAAAATGTCTATAACTTCTATGTCCCTTGACGTATTGCTTTCATAGTTAGTATGTGTGTGTATATGGACAAGACCTTTCCATGCACAGAAAAATTATGACCCCTGTGACCTTGACCTTGAACTTAAGGCCTGCGTTTAGGTTTCGAAATCTGCGTTTAGGTTTCGAAAAATGCCTTTAACTTCTATATCCCTTAAGGTATTGTTTCCATAGTCGGTATGTGTGTGTATATGGACAAGACCTTTCCATGCACAGAAAATTTTGACCCTGTGACCTTGACCTTGAACTTAGGGCCTGCGTTTAGGTTTCGAAATCTGCGTTTAGGTTTCGAAAAATGCCTTTAACTTCTATATCCCTTAAGGTATTGCTTCCATAGTCGGTATGTGTGTGTATATGGACAAGACCTTTCCATGCACAGAAAAATTTGGACCCCTGTGACCTTGACCTTGAACTTAGGGCCTGCGTTTAGGTTTCGAAAAATGCCTTTAACTTCTATATCCCTTAAGGTATTGCTTCCATAGACGGTATGTGTGTGTATATGGACAAGACCTTTCCATGCTCAGAAAAATTTAGACCCCTGTGACCTTGACCTTGAACTTAGGGCCTGCGTTTAGGTTTCGAAATCTGCGTTTAGGTTTCGAAAAATGCCTTTAACTTCTATATCCCTTAAGGTATTGCTTCCATAGTCGGTATGTGTGTGTATATGGACAAGACCTTTCCATGCACAGAAAATTTTGACCCTGTGACCTTGACCTTGAACTTAGGGCCTGCGTTTAGGTTTCGAAATCTGCGTTTAGGTTTCGAAAAATGCCTTTAACTTCTATATCCCTTAAGGTATTGCTTCCATAGTCGGTATGTGTGTGTATATGGACAAGACCTTTCCATGCACAGAAAAATTTGGACCCCTGTGACCTTGACCTTGAACTTAGGGCCTGCGTTTAGGTTTCGAAAAATGCCTTTAACTTCTATATCCCTTAAGGTATTGCTTCCATAGACGGTATGTGTGTGTATATGGACAAGACCTTTCCATGCTCAGAAAAATTTAGACCCCTGTGACCTTGACCTTGAACTTAGGGCCTGCGTTTAGGTTTCGAAATCTGCGTTTAGGTTTCGAAAAATGCCTTTAACTTCTATATCCCTTAAGGTATTGCTTCCATAGTCGGTATGTGTGTGTATATGGACAAGACCTTTCCATGCACAGAAAAACTTTGACCCCTGTGACCTTGAACTTAGGGCCTGCGTTTAGGTTTCGAAATCTGCGTTTAGGTTTCGAAAAATGCCTTTAACTTCTATATCCCTTAAGGTATTGCTTCCATAGACGGTATTTGTGTGTGTATATAGACAAGACCTTTCCATGCTCAGAAAAATTTAGACCCCTGTGACCTTGACCTTGATCTTGGGGCCCATGTTTAGTTTTCGAAATCTGTGTTTTGGTTTCTCAAAATTTTTATTACTCCTATGTCCATTGAAATATTCCTTTCATATTCAGTTTGCATGTGTATATGGACAAGATCTTTCCTTGCATGTAAAATGTTTTGAGCCCTCTGACATTGACCTTGAACTTAGGACCCGCGTTTAGGTTTCAAGGTCTGAATCTAGGTTTCTCAAAATTTCTTTAACTCATATATCCATTGAGATATTTCTTTCATATTTGGCATGCATGTGTATATGGACAAGACCTTTCCATGCATGCAAAAAAATTAGCCCAGTGTCTTTGACCTTGAACTAAGGTCCCGAAAGGTTTTAGGTTTCGAAATCTGCGTTTAATTTCAGAAATGCTTATAATTCCTATGTCCCTTGAGGTGTTATTTTCATATTTGATTTGCCAGTGTATATGGACAAGACCTTTCCATGCAGGCAAAAAGGTTGACCTCTGTGACCTTGAGTGTGCTTTTAAGTTTCTAAAGGTGCCGGTGGCGAGCTTTGTTGTCTCTCTGACAACTCTTGTTTTAATTGTCCTGACTTAAATGCACACAGTTCACTTGTTTTTATTCCCTTGTGAGAGAAACTTTGTATATACTTTTATTAGACCATGACATTTCAAGAAATCCTGATGTTTAAAACCAATAGAAATGTCTTGATAGTACAAATCTATTAATTTGATGAAAAAGGGACATTTCATCAATTCCCTAAAACCCCAATGATTACGTGTAATCCCTAAAAAGTTCAGGGATTACGCGTAATCCCTGATTACACTTAATCCCTGTAACATAAATAAAGTAAAATGGTATACAACAGTTGTACACTCACTGCAGCGTTTCCAGAAAATTCAAACAAAACAGATTTAACCTGAACAAAAACAGGTTCATTGTTTATCCCTACACCATATTTATCAACAAAGTCTAAATGTACAAACTTTTTCAACTTAGAAGAACGATATTTGACATAATATGTGTCAAAACCACTCGTACATGAGCTCGTCCCATATTTATGTTCTAAAAATGCTAAATTTGTAACTAGCAATTTCATTGGCTGATTGGTAAAGAAAAGGAAACATCCCATTATAGTCCAGCATATTTGTGAAGAAAGTGTTCAGTTGTGGATAAAAGCACCAAATTTTCCACATAGGTAGCTTATAACCTACTGATTAAAAAATGATAGAGACCCAATTCAAAAAAATTCAAAATGGCCACCATTTTCCGAGATGGCCGCCACATCGAAAGAAGTTCAGGTATCTTCTCTTTAATAGATAATTATATCATCATTTTTCTTTAAATTTCTGTCTTATAGCCTAATATGTATCTAAGATAGCAAATTATAAGGAATGTTTCAAAAGATCTCACTGATTTCAAAATGGCGGCCACATTTTTAAGATTTTTGACTGAACACCTATTTCACAAATATGCTGCACGTGCAGCATATTTCTGCAGATTTTGAATGAAAGTGTTCAGATAAAATACTCAAATTTAGCCAACAGGTAGTTACAGTTTAAACATATTTTATTTCCAACAGGTAGTTAAGGGTCTATTTATTAAAAAATGACAGAGACCCATTTCAAATAATTAAAAATGGCCACCATTTTCAAGATGGCCGCCAAGGTGGTTCAAAATATGATAATTATCAAAATATCAGTCTTAAGTTGTTTCAAAATATACTTAATTGTATTCATTTTTTTGTGAAACTCATTTATTATCGAAGCATATGAAATATAATAGAAGTTTGAATTAAAAAGAATCCAAAATGGCCGCCTTTTCAAAGATTGCTGCCGGTTTTTTACAAAAATCTGAAAAAATCCTTATGTGCAGCAACACAATTCTTTTTATACCCCCAGAATCTACGATTCGGGGGCATATAGTTTTTGTCATGTCTGTTGGTTTGTCTGTCCGTCCGTCCGTCTGTCTGTGCCAAAAACCTTAACCTTGGCTATAACTATTGCGTTTTTGTACCTGGGCCTTTTATACTTGGCATGTGTCTTCCCTGTATCAAGACCTTTCCAACCATACAAAACTGGTTGACCTTGTGACCTTGACCTTGACATTTGACCTACTTTTGTAAAAATCTTAAAATGGATATAACATTTGCACCAGTTGGCCCAGGGCTTTCATATTTTGTAAGTATATTTCTTGTGTCAAGACCTTTCCAACCATACCAACATCTTTGACCTTGTGACCTTGACCTTCACCTTTGACCTATTTAATCAAACTTTAACCAAAAACCTTAACTTTGGCTATAACTTCTGCAATTTTTGAACCTGGGACTTTTATACTTGGCATGTGTATTCCTCATGGCAAGACCTTTCCAACCATACAACTTTTTGACCTTGTGACCTTGACCTTGACATTTGACCTACTTTTGTAAAAATCTTTAAATGGCTATTTCATTTGCACCAATTGGCCCAGGGCTTTCATATTTTGTATGTATATTTCTTGTGTCAAGACCTTTCGAACCATACCAACATCTTTGACTATGTGGCCTTCACCTCGACCTTTGACCTATTTAATCAAACTTTAACCAAAAACCTTAACCTTGGCTATAACTTTTGCATTTTTGCACCTGGGCCTTTTATACTTGGCATGTGCTTTCCCTGTGGCAAGACCTTTCCAACCATACAAAACTTTTTGACCTTGTGACCTTCACATTTGACCTACTTTTGTTGAAATCTTTAAATGGCTATAACATTTGCACCAGTAGGCCTACCGCTTTCATATTTTGTTTTATATATTTCTTGTGTCAAGACCTTTACAACCATGCCTACGTTTTTGCTCTTGTGACCTTGACCTTTGACCTTCTTATGTATAAATCTTTATACGCCTATAACATTTGAACCAGTAGGCCTAGAGCTTCCATACTTCGTATGTTTCTTGTGTTAAGACTTCTCCAACCATGCCAATGTTTCATTTACCCTACAACCATGACTTTTGACCTACTTTTGCAAATAAGCATTACATAACAGAACATGACGCTGGCTGGGGGCATTTGTGTTTCACAAACACATTGCTTTTCATCTGATCTTCACCAAACTTTCTGAAAATGTTTCTTGACATAAAATGGAGACCAATTTGGATAACCAGCGGCACCAATTTATGCTAGGCTCTTTGGAGTAATGGCCCTTGAATTCCTCAAAATGGTGATCCACGACAGTTTCAGCTCTCTAACTCGTACATTTTACATTTGATCGTCTCTATTCCCCTCCCTGTATCATCGGGGGCATTCGTGTAACTGGGACACGCTCTTGTTTCTTTTTTGCATACATAAATCTTATATCATTTGGTTATCATATAAAGTACATGTATTTCAATATTGCATATATTTAGATATGAATGATAACTCTTTTATATCCGATGGGCTGCATCAAGGTACTTTCACTATTTCAGACATCATTTTACATGCAATTGCAAAATCCAAGTTAGTTTATGTGAAACTGCATAACACGTACAAACATCTAGACTTGTATTGAGATTTATAAAGCAATTGTTTCACAAACAGATTGCTTGTTTTAATCACCAGATAGGAGTTTCTACACTCTATCATGTCTATTGGCAGCTTCATGATTCTGTGCATTTAGCTTTAGGAACGGTCACAGCTACCCCCACATTTGGACAGTGCGGTACAGAGTACATTAGCGGCAACACATTTGAACCATCCCCTGCAACCCTTTTCAACATAACATCCGAACATCACAAATTCAGGCACGTTTCTGAAGCTTGTGGTAGTAATGTCCATGTTGACTCCCACATCTGATCAGCTCGGCATTGCCATCCCCATTTGGAGGGATCTGGAAGGTCAGGAGAAGCCACAAAGGTTTTCAATAACTTGTCAGCAAGATGCAGTACTGCCACAGCTCCTCTCATTAGTGAATATATGATACCGACATGTGCCAGATACCATGAAGAAAGTGGTGTGTGCCCAATTCATCTTCGCAAAGAAAATTTATCACAAGTGCAGTTGACAATATCGACCATAACACAAGCTCCTCAACACCTCAGTGCTCATTCCATGGTACAGGAATTGCCCTGTTTCAGCACCCAAGTATTGAGGATGAAAGCGAAGCTCGAGACGAGAACATTGGATTCACTGTGACTGGCAATGGCCCTAGACTGAAGTTTCTTACCTTCCTTTTTAGTTTCATAATGGACATTGTTCGGTGTTCAGATGCTTCACACTAGTACAATATATAAGAAATGAAACCAATGGGGCAAATGGCCCAATAGAAAAAAGTTATCATTTTGAGCTGAAAGAACCGATCTGAAATAATCTTTAGGGATAATGCGAGATCAATCAACCTTAAAGTTTTACTTTGTTACTAGCTGAGTTTAGTGGAGTGCACCAATATAGTTCATCTCATTCATTAGCAGTTTTATACCCTTTATTTGGGTATTTAAAACCCTCCAAAGACGGAGCATGGCTGCCTATATGGCGAGATAATTGAAAACTCCATCCACGTAATAACAAAGTCAATCAAGTGTCTTAACCCTGGTCAGGTTCCAGTCATCACATGTGACCAGACGCTATATGCTATTACCAAACAAATACAGTGGTCCTGCAACAATAGTCATGGGGAAAACCGTCTCATGGTAGTTTTAGGTGGGTTGCATATAGAATTGGATACCTTAAAAGCTGTTGGAAACTGGCTGGAGGGTAGCGGATTAACGAACACCCTTGTGCGGGCAAACGTAGCATTAAGTGGGAAGGCCAACTCCTTTCTTAAAGCCTCTCACATTAGCAGGACATGACACGCCCATCAAGTAACAGCATGTGCTCTTTACCTCCTCATTCAATGAACATATGTGCAGTATGTCATATCCCCTGGAGAGGATGCCAATCCACTGAACGTTGAGAAATGGAAGCACCACAATTCCAGTTCCGGTCGATCACACTGGACTTCCGAGTTGACCATCTTGTTGTATGTGAGAAATCTTCGTGATGTAAACTTTCCTCTGTTCAGGGATGTTTTTTGCTCTTAATCATACTGACTATGCTAGGTGGCTTCCTGTTCATATCCATGACATGATGGCTTTGATGAAACTCATCTACTGTTTCAGACGCGTTTCACCAAGGAAAGTTTTTTGGTAAGGAAACCCACCATGACTTTTCAGCTATACTAATCGACCAGTGTCATGAACAGAACAGAACGATAAGTGTGTTAAAGGTGATGGTGGTGCAATAAGGCTGACTGAAAACCCAATGCAGCTCCTGCGCTGGATGATTTTTGGTCCGGAGGAAGCCAGAGTCATCGACGAATTTGAGTCATCCGTGGAATTGCTCAAAACAAGGCAATACAACAGCCATGATTTGCGCCACCACGAACAGGTGAACAGTGTACAAATAACGTTTAGAAATTAAGTTTGGGGACTTTGTCATGTCATTGAAGAGATGGGGAATCCCTTCCTTGAGAAGAGCGAGTATGTCATTGTACTTGATGTAAGAGACATAGTTTATGCAACTGTGTGGATACAATCCGCCATGTAGAGGCTGAAGGGAAATGACAGTATGAAATATTCATCGATGAACGTCTATAGGCTAAAACAAATCCTATATCTGATCTAATAAAGCAGAACTGTTATCCTTTATTCGGAAGTCAACCAGTGAGAAGTGTGTCTAAAGAAAAACAACAGATTACCTCGCTGAAGCAAAACTGTGCATTTTCCTCAAATCTCTACATCTCCTGCCAGGTGCTGAATGGACATTTTGATGAAATTTTCAGACATGAAAATATGCAAAGATGCGACATGGTAGAAAGTCAGACTTGCTAAACTGCATTAAAGTGGATGAACGTTCCGTAGACAGTCCGCAGGTTGATGCGATCTTGCTTGATGGTGATTCCCATGTCAATATGTGGAAACCTGTCACTGCAAGAACGTTCCATGACTACTGGGAACAAGTGTTCCAAACACGCCCGAAGCAAATGTTACAGACAATTCAGATGACAGACGTCGTTTGGGATGTATATGTTCCAAACAGTCTGAAATCAACAGAGAGAACCCAAAGAGGAACAGGTGTGAGGAGAAGAGTAGAGCCAGACACAACCATACCGGGAAACTGGCGGTCCTTTCTTAGAAACAACAAGAACAAGTCAGAGCTGTTCCCGTACCTAACAAAAAAGTGTGTGACAGTAGAATTTGAAGAGGGCATAGAGGTGGTGTCAACTAAAGGAAATCGAGCACTGAGCAACAACTCAGGACAATGTCTGGACCAAATCTCACCACGCGGACACAACAAAGCGGGATACTAGGTTATTGCTACATGCAGCAGATGTTGCAAATCAAGGAATGACCCGTGTCATAATATGCACAGTGGACATTGTTGTAGTTCTAGCCATTGAATTGTTCGGTCAACTGAGCTATGGATCGGGTTTGGTACAGGCAAAACATTTCGCTAGAGAAACTCCTATCTGGTGATTAAAACAAGCAATCTGTTTGTGAAACAATTGCTTTTAGAATCTCATTACAATGTCTAGATGTTTGTATGTGTTATGCAATTTAACATGAACTAACTTGGATTTTGCAATTGCACGTAAAATGATGTCTGAAATAGTGAAAGTACCTTGATGCAGCCCATCGGATATAAAAGAGTTGACATCCATATCTTAATATATGCAATATTGAACCATTTTATAAGATAAACAATTGATATAAGATTGATGCATGCAAAAAAAAATTGAGTTGCTGCACATAAGGCATTTTTTTTCAAATTTTTGTAAAAAACGGCAGCCATCTTTGAAATGGCGGCCAAGTTGGGTTGTTTTCAATTCAAACATCTATTATATTTTATATGATTCGATAATAAATGTGTTTTCACAGAAATAAATACAATTTAGTATATTTTTAAACAATTTAAGATTGACAAATTGATAATTATCATATTTTGATACACCTTTGCGGCCATCTTGAAAATGGCGGCCATTTTGAATTTTATAAAATGGGTCTCTATCATTTTTTGATAAATAGACCCTAAACTACCTATGAGCCAAATTTGATGCTTTTATCCACATCTGAACACTTTTGTCCAAAATCTGCAGAAATATGCTGCACTATTAGCAGCAGCCAATGAAATGAGTTGTTTCATATCGCATTTCATTATGAAATCAACAAAAAGTAATAGTTAGATTTTGTATCAATGTTTGAACTACATGTACAATGCTCCTGCCTATTTGACATTTACATGTAATTAGCGCTAAAGTTTTATGTTCATATTGTGTTTCTTCAATGAATTGTTGCATTTCATAAATGTAATTGTGAGTATAAGCTAATTTAAAACATCAATATTTCCAGGATGAGCTTGTGTCCACAGAGATATGACGAGTTTTATACCTTGTTATATAAATAGAATAAGGATACAAAAAAACGTCTACGACGGGAGAACCACCTATGGTCAATATGGCTTGATTGTCAGATATATCCGCTAACAATGCTTGGTTTCAACAAAAATATCAGTTAGATCAATGATAAATTAATATCAAATTGTATATCTAAGATTTCAAAGAAAGTAATTTTAGCCCAAACCAACCAGTTGTGGCCCTCAACCTCTTACCAGACTGTATACTTGCTAGAGTGTTCTTTCTTTCCATAATTGGTTTTGCTGTTTGATCTTGCGTTTTTCAAGGAAAAACACGGCCACCAATGGATGGGGCAAGTTTACCAATGATTGCTTATAGTGAAAACTTAAAAAATCTTCTCTGAAACTACTGGTCTGATTTGAAAATAATTTTACACAAAAGATTCATTGGTGACCCTTTGCCAGATTTCTTCAAATAATTTTTCTAGCTAAAAAAACATGACTGCCAGTGGGTGAGGGTGATTTTACCTATGATGGCTTGTAGTGGAAACTTGAACAGTCTACTGGCCTAAATTGAAACTAATTTTATACAAATGATCCACTGGTGACCTTCTACCAAATTTCTTCTTGTATATACATTGTACAGGAAATTTTATTATACTGCAAAGTAAATTGCTTACTTTTCATTGGTCAACGAGCGCTAGACATAATCCCATGTACCCTGTGAGCTGACAGGGTACATGGAAATGCAGCTGTTTTCATTGGCTGACAGGTCTGTGAGTCTTGCTTTGCAGAAAATAAGATGGCCGATTGCTCGACAGGATTGAGTGCATTCTCCGTTTTAAATCCATTTTGGCTAAGAACCATTTGCTGTTTGGATCTTTCAACAGTCGCATTATTTCTGGGAAAGTTTGACGCCGAATATGCCCATTTTTCTTATGAATAATAACGTCAGAAACATATGACGTCACAAGTTTACGCTCAACGTTATCTGCTTTGGCGCGATTTTGTTATAGTTTATTATAAGTGCTGTACACGACAAATTCCGAAATATTTCGTTTGAACAGTGAAAACTTTGCAGTATAATAAATTCGTTATACAGTTTCTTCAGTGTACATGAGGATTTCTTCCCGGCTGGTAAAATCATGTAACCCTCGCCTAACGGCTCGGGCAACATGATTTACCTCAGCCGGGAAGAAATCCTCATGTACACTGTGAAGAAACTGTATAACTAATAGTGCTCACTTGTTTAGCATGCTATAACCTGTTGTTTTTATGCCCCCAGCATCGACAGATGCGGGCCATATAGTAATCGTCCTGTCCATCCGTGCGTGTGTGTGCGTCCGTAACAAGGTTAAGTAGATTTTACCGTTTCGTCTAGCATCAACACCGCTTACCCAAATGCTTGGATACTTATACAGTTGTTGCCTTGGACCATTCCCTATCCACCAATATCACCAAACTTTGATTTTGACCTTGACCTTGACCTAATTTGGACTTAGAAAAGTTTAATAGGCTATTTCTTGGTTAACTAGATTTTACCGTTTCGTCTAGCATGAACACAACTGACTACAATGCTTTGAAACTTATACAGTTGTTGCCTTGGACCATTACCAACTCACCAATATCACTAAACTTTGATTTTGACCTTGACCTTGACCTTATTTGGACTTAGAAATTTTTTAAATAGGCTATTTCTTGGTTAACTAGATTTTACCGTTTCGTCTAGCATCAACACAACTGACTACAATGCTTTGATACTTATACAGTTGTTTCCTTGGACCATTACCAACTCACCAATAATACCAAAGCTCAGTTTGACCCTGACCTTGACCTAATTTGGACTTAGAAAAGATTAAGAATATATTGTCAAGGATGCCACTGGGGGCATAAGCGTTTATTGAATGCGCAGTCTTGTTTTTTTTTGGGGGGGGGGGGGGCAGCTATTTAAGCAGCTATTGTTTTCAGTGGTATTCTTGTTTCTCTACTCAATATTTCTTGTACCTATTCAGGGCTGTGCTTGAGTTGATATCTAACACATCTATATATTGGCTTCATAATGAAATAATAAAGTATCTAGGTCAACATTACCTGCAATTCGATCATTAGCCAATCCTTGTTCTTGTTCCAGATGCTCAAAGGATTCTTTGACACTTTCAATATGATTCTTTTGTCTCATCAGCATTTTCTTTATCTCTTCTATTTGAACAGTCCCTTTAGCTTCAGCCATATTTAACTCCACCATTTCATCAATATGATTCTTTTGTCTCATCAGCTCTTTCTTTATCTCTTCCATTTGAGCAGTCCCTTTAGCTTCAGCCATATTTAACTCCACCATTTCATCAATATGATTCTTTTGTCTCATCAGCTCTTTCTTTATCTCTTCTATTTGAGCAGTCCCTTTAGCTTCAGCCATATTTAACTCCACCATTTTATCTAGTTTTTTCTCTAAGATTTCAAATTTGTGCTCAAGGCGAACCAGTTTTTCAAGTGTTTTTAATTCAATGTCAGATTTTGAATAAATTGGTCCGTCATTGACCTTTGAATATCTTGGTTCCTCGTTAAGAATCATGCCAGAAAGGAAGTAAACCACCATCACAGAAAGTAGTACCAAGAAGACTTCCAGAGAGATGGAAAGCCATGAATGTATTCTGGCCATCGTCATTTGACACAGTGCGCTAAAAAAGAGCAAGAAAACTTATCAACTTATCAACCTTATTCATTAGCCTATAGCCTGTTTCTAGTTTTGAAGATAGATGACCACTTAACCCTTTCCCCCATAGAAGCGCCTTTTAGCGCATTCAATTTATTCCTCCACTGAAGAAAATAGTTCCAGTTTATACAGTCATGAATATGTATCATAATAATGTTTTTTCTATTTTCTAAGAACTGGTAGCTTAAAGCAGGCTGAAAGTAAAGCAGAATGTGCCTAAAGGCACATTCTGCTTTACATTCAACCTGCTTTAAGTAGTCACCTGTCTATAAAACTAGAAACAGGCTATGGGGTAAAGGGTTAAAGCAGGTTAAAAGTAAAGCAAAATGTGACGTAAAATTTCACAGGGAGTGGATTGTTCTGGTCATTCATAGACTTCCAGATATTACAGGGTTCCTTCGGGTCGGAAAAGTATGGGTGGGTGGGATGGAGACGGGATGAATTGTTTCAAGTTCAGGGTAAAGTCAGGGAATTTTAAAAATTGGTCAGTGAAGTTTGTGTGTCAGTAAAAGTCAGGGAAAAGTAAGGGAATTATATAATAATGATTGGAAACGCCTCACTTTCATGGCAGGTGTATTTGAAAGTTGTGATTATAAAAGCTGACAGTAACACTTGTGGTGTGAAAATGTGATTCACAAATAAAAGAAATATGTACCCGGTGAGAAATTGGATGTTGTCTGTGAAATGTTACATTCACATCTTGTCAGGTCAAGGAAGTTTGAAATTGGTCTGGGAAAAAGTTAGGTCTCTTTGCCGTTTTTATGGGAACCCTGGAAATATAATGATATTGATATGCAAGTGACTTAGTCATTAAACCCTTTTAATGTTTTCTTCATAGCCTGCTCCTTGTTTTGGAGACGGGTAAGCACTTAAACTGGTTGGAATTAAAGCAGAGTGCTCCTAAAGGTGAATTCTGCTTTACTTTCAATTTCAACAGTACTGTTGTCTTAATCTACCACCTGCTACAAATATTTAGTATCAGTGTCAAACAGCATGGGTCTGCCACTATCCATGTGATATACAGCGTTACTTTGCATCCTTTGCAAATAAACCCAGTCATGATAATAAATGTTCTTAACCCATTATCCCATAAATACAGTTTTTATGCATCTAATGTTTTCCTCCGCTGTTCAAGAAATAGTTCCATTTTGTACAGTCATGAATATGTACCATTAGAAATACATGTATTTGCTTTATCCTAGTAATTAATAGATTAAAGCAGGCTGTAAGTACAGCAGAATGTGCCTTAAGGCTCATTCTGCTTTACTTTCAACCTGCTTTAAGTGGTCATCTATATTTAATACTAGAAACAGGGTATGAGGTAATGGGTTAAACAATGTTTCTCTGAATACAGGTGGCAGCCTAAAGGAAGATGTTCTACTGTCAATTTTGCTTTAAGCAGGCACAACACATAATTGCCTTATATAATACATCAGTTAAAAATTGTGTTGATGACCATCTCTTAACCCAATTACCCCATGAATACGCCTTTTTACACCTTTCACTTATTTCTCCCCTGAAGGTCATACATGTAGTTTCACTTTATTCAGTCATGTGTGTATACCGTAACAAATATTTCCTAAATCCTATCTGATCATAGCTTAAATCAGGTTGAAAGTAAAGCAGAATGTGCCTTTAGGCACATTCTGCTTTACTTTCAACCTGCTTTAAGTGGTCATGTATCTTCAATACTAGAAACAGGCTATTGGGTAATGGGTTAAGAGGGTTAAAGACCTTTAAAAACAGTTTTGTTCTAGATCAAGATTCCAATTATCCATTGGATCATATTCGGATTTATGAGTATATAAAAATCAAATTTTGCAGCCATCCATCCTTTTCTACAGACAACAGTAAATCAGTGTTAACCCTTTACCCCATAAATATTCCTTTTATGACTTTAATTTATTCCTTCACTGCAGAAAATAGTTCCTCTTTAAACAGTTATGAATATGCACCATAAAAACTATGTTATGAATATGCACCATAAACACTATACATGTATGTTCTGTATCCTATCAGATCTTAACTTAAAGCTGGTTTAAAGCAGGCTGAAAGTAAAGCAGAATGCTACTTTAAGCTTAACTTTCAACCTGCTTTAAGTGGTCACCTGTTTTCAAACCTAGAAACAGACTACGTGGTAATGGACAAAATAAGTTACCTTAAGGCTAGGTAGATTTTATTCCAAATGGCAGAATGTCAATACACACTTTGTAGATATTTGGTTTGTACCGTTTTCAACCCTTATGCTGCCATTATATCATCTGCTTTAAATTTGTTGTCTGCAAAGTTATTTAAATGAAGAATTTATATTTTAGAAACCTTGATTAGAAACATCTGATTTGGTTTCAAACTGTTTGCATAAAATTATACTAGTTGTTAATGTTCGTCATAAATTAGGGGTTAATGATTGATCATAATGAACCATACCATTATGAACATTCTTTATGGTATTGATTATATATGCAGCATAGTGTAACCCTTCCCATATCTTGGTAGGGGTGTCTATTGACACATAAACATTATGAAGTGCTTTTTGTGTATAACTCATTGCATGCTAGCCAAGGAGATAATGTCCCATAGTGATTCCCTTTGCAAACAGTTTTGATCCAGATGAGACACGTGTAAACGCAACGTCTCATCAGGATCCAAACTGTTTGACACTCTGACTCTGTTTTTAAAGAATTTTAGAAAATTCTATATTCAGAAAAGAAGCAGATGACATATATTGCAGACGAAAAAATATCCAACATGCAAAGATTAAACTTATTGGTATTAAGACAAAATCCACCATTGTTAATTCCAGTTTATTTACAATATTTGATGTATTATTATGTTTGCATGCTTATTAGATAACTTTTGCCAAATGTTGATCCAGATCAAATCCCACAAAAAATGGGGGGGGGGGGCTGATCTGGATCCAAACTGCTTGACGATCAGATTCAATTTCTTTTGTATTCACTGACAATAATTCATTATGCTATAGGTATACCAGTAGAATGTATTAATGTATTATATGTACATTGTATATTGTATAGTGTTTCCTTTATCTATTTTCTATGCCAGTCAATTTTGTCTCCCATTACTCCATAATTAGCCTCAACTTAATAATCTACACTAAGGCAAGAAGTTCCCATCTGAGATGTCCTGTAAATAAAAGGCAGATTGCTCCTTAACTTGCCATTAGAACACTTGTCAACTAGATACGGCTATGGGGTAAAGGGTTAAAATACAATTGTGCCAAAAGTGATATAAAAATTTAAATCGACGGGTCATAGGTGAAAGTGATTCTGTTTCAGTGTATGAAATAGCCAAGTGGTGTTATTTTTAAAATGCAGTACAAGGTTTGTCATTGAAATTTTCTTTTTATTTAGACAACTGTTATAATAAGATGATAGAATATTCAATTTATGATATAATAGAGGGGTAGGGGTATAATGCTTAACCCTTACCCCGTAGCACACTTAACCCATTACCCCATAAATACGCCTTTTTACGCCTTTAATTAATTCATCCACTGAAGAAAATTGTTTCAATTTGTACTGTCACAAATAAAAATCATAGGATAATTTTTCTATATTCTAGCAGATAATAGCTTAAAGCAGGCTGAAAGTAAAGCAGAATGCGCCGCATTCTGCTTTACTTTCAACCTGCTTTTAGTTGTCACATATCTTCAAAACTAGAAACAGGCTATGGGGTAATGGGTTAATGGGTTAAAGAAGGTTAAAAGTAAAGCAGAATGTGCCTTAAGGCACATTCTGCTTTACTTTCAGCCTGCTTTAAGCTACCATCTGCTAGAATATAAAAAATAGTTATCATACATATTCATATCTGTATAAATTTGAACTATGTTCCTTATTGCAGGAATAAACTAAAGGAGTATTTATTATTATTATTATTATTATACCAGATTTATATAGCGCTCTTTTCACACAGGGGTAGTGCGTTCAAAAGCGCTTCACATGAAGTTACACAAATGTACCTACAAACAAGAAAAGACAAAATAACTACAATATGATCTAAAATAAACATGAATAAACATATAAAAGACAGCCCCCAAAATGGCGATCACATTGTAGGGGATTTAAACCTTCATCTTGATATCTCAAACGATAGGAACACTGTCAATTTCGTCAGTACAATGGATTAATTTGGTTTTCAACAGCATGTCAAAGAAGCCACTCATGTCGGGGGACACACTCTTGACGTTGTTATAACAAGAGATAACGAAGACTGTGTGTCAAATATCGAAGTCACTGACCCTGGACTATCTGACAGTAGTGGCAAAATCTCAAGAGACCATTTCTCTGTGTCTTTCAGAGCAAAGGCAGAACAACCTCCGCCCATCAGAAAAACTGTTTCATTTCGAAAGCTTAGGGACATTAATGTCGATTTATTTAAAAGAGATATCCTTAACTCAGATTCAATTAAAGAAATTCTGAAAATGACAGATATTGACGAAATTGTCGGTGTATACACACATGAACTTAAAGCCCTGATCAATAAGCATGCACCATTGAAAACTAAGACCATAACTCTCAGGCCATCATGTCCATGGTACACCCAGGAACTTCACGATGCTAAACATTTAAAGCGTAAGCTGGAACGAAAGTGGAAATTATCCAACTCATGATTGATCATCAACTGTATCGAGAGCAGTGTGCTAAAGTAAACAAACTATTAGCAGAGTCAAAGGTTAATTTTTACACAGAAAAAGTAGAATCCTGTCAACATGACTCGAAGAGTCTTTTTAAACCACTAAGCATCTCCTGGGTGCAAACAGTGAAATTGCACTGCCAAAAAATTGTCCTCAAAACAACTTGCGCATGATTTCAGCGACTTTTTTATTGAAAAGGTGGACAAAATACGGACAGGCATTGCCTCTGAATCAATGTCATGCACCCCAGTCATCACAGAAACGTTGCATTCAATGAATTCTTTAGAAAGCTTTGACTCTGCTACAGCAGCAGAAATTGGGGAGATTGTGAAGGCATCCCCATGTAAGTCCTGTGAACTCGACCCAATACCTACATGGCTTTTAAAGTTATGCCTTGACGAGCTCCTACCGTCGTTAACAAAAATTGTGAACTCTTCGCTGGAATCTGCGTATGTTCCAAAAGAATTCAAAAAGTCGCATGTAAGACCTCTTTTGAAAAAACCTGATCTCGATACAAATGATCTTAAGAACTACAGGCCTGTATCAAATTTGCCATTTCTCTCAAAAGTATTAGTAAAGGTAGTAGACAAACGCATTGAGTCCCATTTGACCACAAACAATCTGCATGAACAACACCAGTCAGCATATCGTAAGCATCACTCTACAGAAACTGCTCTTCTAAAAGTTCAAAATGACATCTTGCAATATCTTGATAAGAATGAAATCACAATTCTGGTGATGCTTGACCTATCTGCCGCATTCGACACAATTGATCATGAAACATTACTCAATCGCCTTGAAAAAGACTTCAAAATTATTGGAAAACCACTAAAGTGGATGACCTCATACCTGACCGACCGTTACCAAACAGTCGCGGTAGATGGCGAATTATCTGCCCCAGTTCACATGAAATATAGTGTGCCACAGGGGTCAGTCCTTGGGCCGAAGAACTACATCTTGTACACAAAACCTGTCGGCTCAATTTGCAGAAATCATCAGCTGGATCATCACTTCTATGCAGATGATTCACAGTTATACTTGTCATTTAAGCCTAAAGACGCATCTTGTCATCAAGAAGCCCTTTCAAAAGTCGAAGGGTGTCTAAAAGACATAGTATCATGGATGCACCAGAACATGTTGAAGCTGAACACTGACAAAACTGAGGTCATACTATTTCATTCAAAAAAGTTTAACGTTCCTGGAGATTTTCACGTACAAGTGGGAAACTCTAAAATCAAACCATCAGTATGTGTGAAGAATCTTGGTGCTAGATTAGATTCCCAAATGGATATGACACAGCACATTAACGCTGTGTGCAGGTCTGGCTACTCACAGCTGCGGCAGATAGGTCATATTAGACAGTACCTTTCTCCAGAAGCTACAAAGACCTTGATCAATTCTCTGGTCACTTCAAAAATTGACTACTGCAACTCACTGCTGTATGGGATTCCCCAAAACTCATTATGCAAACTACAGCGTGTGCAAAATACAGCAGCCCACATCATTACCAGGACCCCTCGGTACAATCACATCACTCCAGTCTTGAAGGATCTTCACTGGCTTCCAGTTCAACACAGAATTGAATTCAAAATTCTGACACTCACATATACAAAGCCATGTGCAATGATTCTCCAAGGTACATTGTCAATATGCTTGACGTGTATAAACCTCGAAGAGAGCTGCGGTCTGCAACTAAATCAGTATCGCTGGTTGTACCGAGGAGTCGTTTAGTGAGGTTTGGAGATAGAAGTTTCATGCATGCAGCCCCAAAGCTCTGGAACAGTCTACCATCAGACATTAGAGATGCAAGCTCAGTTGCAGTTTTCAAAAAGCATCTGAAAACACATTACTTTAATATTTGTTATTAGAACACTGCTACCTATGCGATATGTTCTTGCTGTAGATGTTGTGTGTTCGAATGGGAGTTTCTGGAGTATTATCTGGTTTTCGGTCTCTTATAGAAATTTTAGTTATTGTCGCATGCTATTTTTCCTAGTTATGTTACATTGGTCGGCCTGCATTGGACGTTCTGCTATTATTTCTATCAGTCGGCATAAAGAAGCCATTTGCTTCGTTGCTCTCGATTGTTGAGGTAGTGCAATCGCCGTTTTGGGGGCTGTCTTCTGTATGTTTAGTGGCCTTCATTGGGCGCTCTATTGTTATTTCTATCAGTCCGCATAAAGAAGCCATTTGCTTCGTTGCTCTTGATTGATGGGGTAACGTGATCGCCATTTTGGGGGCTGTCTTTTGTAAGTTTTTTATGTTTATTTATATCTAATTGTATTTATTTGTCTTTTCCTGGCGGCCTGCATTTGGGCGCTCTACTATTGTTTCTATCGGCCGACAATCAGAAGCCGGTTGCTTCATTTATGGGGTAATGGGTTAAAGAATACTTTAACTTTTTACACTGTCACCTGTTTCTAATTTCAAAGACAGGTGCTTACTTAAAGCATGCTGAAAATAAAGCAGAGTGCCTTATTGGGTATTTACTTTAAGCCTGCTTTAAACTACCTTCTTTTAGGATATAGAAAATATTTATGATGCATATTCATGACTATAAAATGGAACTATTTTCTTCAGTGGAGGAATAAGAATCAAAGGCATATAAGGTGTATTTAAGGTGTAATGGGTTAAGCTGGGAATAGGTAGAATGCCCCCTTCCACTCAACCAGTGGTGTATCATTTCCATGTTTATATTTACAGAGTCTGGCGCGGCATTCTGGCATGGAGTATGCTATAATGACAGGGGGAGACATAGCTCCTATGGGTAAAGAGGGAGTCAGCGCCATGCACAAAGTGTTTGATTGGTCCCAGACCAGCCGGAGAGGGTAAGTCATCTAAAACATGGTTTAACACATTGAACCCTAGTGACAAGTATACTCATCATTAACAAATCATATACCTGTCAAGAGTACACTTGTCCAATGCAAACAGATTAGAACTTGATCAGAGCTGAGGGCTCCTAAAGGAGCCTCTGATCAGGGTCTAAACTGTTTGTCATTTTGTAAAACATTGTAAAAATCCACCCTAAATAATCAAAATGGACTAGACTTATATTGAAATTGGAATTGTCCATTTAAATTTTCAGGGGTGAATGAGTTAACATGTATTCACATCCTTCACATACAATGTACCTGCGAATAATACACTTGTTCTATACCACTTGTCCTATGTAGCTCCAGATCTGAGAGGGTTCAACTTCCTATAGTGAATCATTACCCCATATCTACGCTTTTTTACACCTTTGATTTGTTCCTCTACTCAAGAAAATAGCTAAAATTTATGAAGTTATGACCTTTTCATGAGATGTTTGCTTTCAACCTGCTTTAACTCTTTTAACCATAGTCGCGATATGACTGAATAGCAGAAATACTGTTGAAAGCGACGTAAAATGAAAACAAATCAAATCAAATTTAACCATAGTCACGCATATATTCGTCATTTGCAAACAGCGTACATGTGAGGAGTACACTTGTCCTATACAAACAGTGTAGACCCTGATCAGAGGGCAACTTAAGGAGTTCCCAAGACCTGCCAGTCCATCAGTCCTGACTGGCAAAAATTGTGTCGAACTGGCAAATATTTAAACTTGCCGGTCCAAATGACTGGCAATTTGTTTCAATTTTTGTAAAGAATTGCATTGTAAGTCTTTTTCGGAGCGGTACCGTAAAATTTGTGTCTGACTGGCATACTTTTCAAATTCGAACTGGCATCAGTTTTCAACTTCAGGAAAGTCTGTGATCAGGGTCTACACTGTTTGGCATTTTGACATAATATTTGTCATTTTGACATTATATTATATTGTAAAAATCAACCCTAAAAAGTCAAAAATGGACTAGATTAAATTGAAAATTGATACAGTAATGAGTATACAACATAAGAAATATATTCTATAAGGTAGCAAGTAGTAGCTTAAACTTGCTTTAAGAAGTCAACTATCTTACTAACAAAGAACCAGGTTATGGCGTAAAGGGTAAAACAGTTAAGACATGGTTGTATACATGTTCTAATTTTCATTTGCAGAGTACTACTATTTGTTGATGAGGCTGATGCTTTCTTGCGGAAAAGGAATAGGGTAAGTACCATTTATGGCTCCAGATAGGGGAGAGCTTAAATTTTCAAAAAATGAAATCTTTATATCTGCTTAAACCCTATGGTGTCTGTACTCATTAGAAGCGTCTCAAAAAGCAATTCTAATGAGTAATCACACCATAGGGCTTGGTACACACATGGTGAACAACGTATTGAAATTATTTGCCAGTAGTTTACTCCCTCTTTTCTGGGGCCCTGAAATCCATTTGTTTATCAATATTTCACCTGCTGAATATTCATATGTAAAACTCCACCCACTATCGACATAAGTCTGTCATCTGAACTATTACATTGGCTAATAGAATAAGGGAAACTTTCCCCAGGAAAGAGTCCAGACTGAAGTTAAACAGAGCTTGTAAGAAAACAGTACAGATCCTGACCCCATTTTGATTCAAGCTGTGCTATGGTCAGTTTCAGATAAATACCATGTTTGAAATTTGAAATATGCATAATTATGTTTGACATAAGTGAGTATGAGGTATGGAAGTTTGACTGTAATTATATTTTATTTCTACAATAGGAGATGATCAGTGAAGATATGAGAGCCACTCTAAATGCATTTTTATACAGAACTGGAGAACAATCGAATAAGTAAGTCTTTGTTTCAAAGCTATTTACAGAAAGGTGAAAGGGTTAAATTAGCCCACATCTTTAATACAGTATATAAATATTTCATGTCTGACAGGTTGACAGTAATTGGCAACTTTCGGAAAAATACAGTCAACTGAGGCGAAGAACATTTATTTTATTATACCGAAATACTGGGCTTTAACCAGGATACCTAGATCTTTCCCAAAGCTGACTGGAATCATTAATGTAACTAGATCCATATGCAATTCATAATGAAATTCACTGTTTATGAAAAGATTGGAATTTAAAGGAATTATACAAACTCTAAACTGAACCTATTCTACATGTATATAAATAAACATGCATATGTTATAATATACATGTACATGCATTGGTTTCCCTTTTCGGATCTGATTGTTTATTTGCATCATTTTGTCAACTTAAACTTCAAACTGCTTTCAAATTGTAGATCCAAGTTTTAACGTTATCTAAAATGGTACTTTGGCACGTTATCGTGGATTCGCTGTCATTGATTGTGCTGTGAAAGTAGGTTTAATCAGTGAATTATATGTAGGTTTTTATGCCATTTCATTGATTTACCCATAGGAGCTATGTCTCCTCCTGTATAGATTTCTATGCCATTTCATTGATTGTGCTGTGAATGTAGGTTTTACTGAAATAGACAGTTGATTTCTATTTGATTATATTTTCAGATTTATGTTAGTATTAGCTAGTAACACTCCCGAGCAGTTTGACTGGGCCATTAACGACAGACTGGATGAGATTGTAGAGTTCACACTGCCAGATCTAGGGGAGAGACAAAGACTTGTGCGTCTGTACTTTGAAAAATTTGTCCTACAGCCAGCCTATGAGGCAAAAGGGTAGGAAGGAATAATATATTGTTACACTCCAGTATAGCTTAAACCTTTTATTGACCCCATTGTCTATTTCTAGTTCTGATGATAGGCGACATTTTAAAACAAGTTGAAAGTTGACCCTTACCCCCATAGAAGCACCTTTTAATGCATTAATTTTAATTTATCCCTCCACTGAGTAAATTAGTTCCTATCTTAATATTATAAGAATTGTTTTCTATATACTAGCTTAAAGCAGGCTGAAAGTAAGCAGATTTAAGGTGCTTCTGCTCTTTTTTCAGCCTGCTTTAAGTGATCACCTGTCTTCAAAAGTAGAAACAGATTATGGAGTAAAAGATTAAGACTCGATTCATATTCTTCTAAACAGAGGTTTAAAACACAAGTTCTTCTCTTGTCTATTATATTTTCTAGCGATTGACAGGTGTCCTTATAAGAATCGTAGGAATTTCTATACATGTATATTAATAAGTGGCTTTTCAAGCAGGCTAAAAGTATTTTCAACCTGCTTAAGCAGCTGTGTTAACCCATTACCCCATGGCCTATTTCAAGTTTTGACAGATGACCACTTAAAGTAGGTTGAAAATAAAGCAGAAGGTGCCTTCTTCTTTATTTTTAGCCTACTTTAATCTACCTTCCGCTAAAATATAGAAACTTATATATTTCTCATGGTACATATTCATGACTATAAATTGAAATTATATTCTTCAGTGAGGAATAAATTAATGGCGTTTTTATGGGGGGAAAGGGTTAATCACTGAAACTTAAGAAAGGGCTTTATCAAACTCAACTGTACTTCATGTCCATGGGAGACAACTGTGTTATAGAAGATTTAGAATTCACACTCCAGTGAAACATCTTAGATTTGAATTTTGGAAGGCATAGAAATATATTAGTACCTACATTTGTTTATTGATTTATGTGGTTTTATATTTTTCAGACGTTTAAAAGTGACAGAGTTTGATTACGATAAAAAGTGTTCAGAGATTGCACAACGAACAGATGGACTATCAGGAAGAGAAATATCAAAACTGGGCGTGGCATGGCAGGTAGGTCGACTTCTATATTGTCTATATTGACTTCAAAGCTGAACAGAATTGCTATCTGTAAATTTGCCTGTGTTGAAAGAAATACAATTTAAGTATGTGCATGTTCAAAACATTATTGCATAAATACGCCTTTAATTAGCTCGCCTATTCGGAGAATGGGGGGGCTTATGGAATCACCCCGGCGTCGGCGTTGGTTTTCATGGTTAAAGTTTTGGGGTAAGTTTTGTAATGCACTAATACATCATGAAATATTTGCTTTAGGAAGCTGATATTTGGATTGGAGGTGCCCTGTAGGTTGAACATTGATGTTGTGTAGTTAAAATTTAAAAAAATGTTTAAATTTAGTCAAAATTTCACCTTTTGTGGACTTGGGTTTTTCGGTTGATTTCTCATGGTTAAAGTTTTGGGGTAAGTGGTGTTATGCACTAATACTACATGAACTATTTTTATAAGGAAGCTGATATTTGGATTGGAGGTGCCCTGTGGGTTGAACATTGATGTTGTGTAGTTAAAATTTTAAAAAAATTTTAAATTTAGTCAAAATTTTACCTTTTGTGGACTTAGGTTTTTCGGCTGATTTCTCATGGTTAAAGTTTTGGGGTTAGTTTTGTTATGCACTAATACTACATGAAATCTTTGTATTAGGAAGCTGATATTTGGATTGGAGGTGCCCTGTGGGTTGAACATTGATGTTGCGTAGTTAAAATTTAAAAAAAAGTTTAAATTTAGTCAAAATTTCACCTTTTGTGGACTTAGGTTTTTCGGCTGATTTCTCATGGTTAAAGTTTTAGGGTAAGTGTTGTTATGCACTAATACTACATGAAATATTTGTATTAGAAAGCTGATATTTGGATTGGAGGTGCCCTGTGGGTTAAACATTGATGTTGCGTAGTTAAATTTTTTTAAAAAGTTTAAATATAGTCAAAATTTTACCTTTTGTGGACTTAGGTTTTTCGGCTGATTTCTCATGGTTAAAGTTTTGGGGTAAGTGTTGTGAAGCTCCAATACTACTTGAAATAATTGTATTAGGAAGCTGATATTTGGAATGGAGGTGCCCTGTGGGTTGAACATTGATTTTGGGTAGTTAATTTTTTTTTAAAGTTTTTTGGGACTGAAATTTCAAATTTAGTTATGGAGTAAGTGTTGGAATGCACTCATACTACATGACATATTTGCATTAGTAAGCTGACATTTTGAATGGAGGTTCCCTGTGGCTTGAATATCAATGTACTGATACACTTTTCTATTGATAGTTACCTATTTAAGAAAGGTTTAATTAGGCGAGCTTTGCTATTCTCCGACAGCTCTTGTTTATTCCTCCACCTAAGAAAAAAAAATCTTTATACAGTTATGAATATGTGAAATAAGAAATACTTTCTATATTCTAGCAGGTAGTAGCTTTAAGCAGGTTGAAAGTAAAGCAGAATGTGCCTTAAGGCACAATCTGCTTTACTTTCAACCTGCTTTATCTCTTCAAAACTAGAAACGGGTTATGGAGTTTCTGCATTACTGTTATCTTGCTTTAACCCTTGTCCTATAGCTTATTTCTAAAATGAAGACATGTGGCAGCATAAAGCAGGTTGAAAGTAAAACAAATGTTTGTAAAGGAGTATTCTACTTTACTTCTAACCTGCTTTAAACTACGATCTGGAAATATATTGGAAGTTTTGTTGTTGGTGGGGACTGATTTCCTTTAGTTTAAAAGGGTGTATTTTATTGAATAATGGGTTAAGAAATCACTCCTAACAAGCAGTATTGAATATAGATGCTTGTAAATCATGTATATATCTGGTTGTAAATCATGTCTATCTGCTTGAAAATTATGTATATCTCTGCATGTAAATCAATTATATATCTGCTTGAAAATCATGAATATCTGCTTGAAAATCATGTATATCTCTGCTTGTAAATCATGTATATCTGCTTGAAAATTATTTATATCTGTGTGTGTAAATCATTTATATATCTGCTCGAAAATCATGTATATCTGCTTGAAAATCATGTATATCTCTGCTTGAAAATCATGTATATCTGCTTGAAAATCATGTAAATCATGTTTATATCTGCTTGAAAATCATGTACATCTCTGCTTGTATTTTCAGGCTACAGCCTATGCCTCAGAGACTGGTGTTCTGACAGAAGAAATGATTGATGAGAGAGTTAATGATGCCATACGTGGCCACGACAAGAAAGTCGAGTGGCAAGAGGACCAAAGTATATACGAGAACAACACAGGCAAACAGGTGTCACAGAAGGCTGCATCTATGGTCATTCCAAAGAACAAACCTGCACCATCAGCAAGTTAACAAAGGTGTCATAATAGTGATATAGTATAGACAAGATGAAGCTGCCTGAAATAGATCAGTGTGTTCTAAGGTTAGACGTTCTACAGTAAATGCTAACCTTATCTGTCTGGCTCCAAGCTTCATTGGATAGTGAATGATACCTGGAACCAGTCAGAGGGTCTAGAGAGTATTTGAGAGGTTTTGGTTCAGAGACTAGGGTTGTGAGTGTAGGCTGAAGAGGCTTGGTGTAGAGAGGAACTGTAGAATCGAGCATAAGAGCAAAATACACATGAAAAGTGTGCTTTTGCTACCTGGACAATGAAGGATCACCTTTACGTGTATCTACACACATGTATCTTACATATTGTCAGTGAATAAAGGTATCCTAATCTTAATATGTGAGGAAAGGCCTTAAAGACCAGAGGCATGATGTTGTTTTGGAGAGTCTGTTTGTGTTAAAAAACATATATTAGAGCTACATTGTACATATATGTATATTCAAATTCAACAAACATTGGGGAAAGAAATCTGTCAGTTTCTACTTTCAATTTCAGAACAAATACTAGCAGTTTTATTGAGTTGTAGAGAATGAAATGGTTCTCTACTGTATGTCTGATATTTGACAATGTTTGCCACTTGTCAGAGTTTATTTTTATTGTCTTTAACTGCAAACAATACAATTATTGCCTGCAGATCCTGACCAGATGCATTGCTGTCATTTTGTAAACATGGCAGCTGATATGGCTATTTGCTGTTTGCCAGGTAAAGATAGCAAACAATAGAACACCTGTAGTCAATACTGAACCCTTTATTCCATAGATACACATTTAAATACGTTTAACTTTTTCTTCCACTGAAGGAGATAGTTCCACTTTATACAGTCATGAATATGTATCGTAAATGTTTTTCTATGTTCAACATATGGTAACTTATATCAGGCTAAAAAATAAAGCAGAATGCTCTTTAAGGCACATTCTGCTTTACTTTCAACCTGCCTTGAGGGTCTTCAAAACTGGAAACAGGCTATGAAGGTAAAGGGTTAACACTGTGCCAGGTTTGCTGCTTAACCTGTTACCCCATAGCCCGTTTCTAGTTTTGAAGATAGGTGACCACTTAAAGCAGGTTGAAAGTAAAGGAGAATGTGCCTTCAAGCGCATTCTGCTTTACTTTCAGCCTGCTTTAAGCTACTATTTGCCAGCATGTAGAATATATATCCTATGCTGCTTATCTATGATCATATAAAATGGAATTTACTATTTGCTTCAGTAAGGGCATAAATTGAAGGCATAAAAAGGGATACTTACGGGGTTAATGCAAGAGTTAGCTTCTTTACTTCCATGTCACATCAAGTTTTTGATAATAGCTGACAGTCGTCTAGTGGTAGCGTGTTAAACTGTCAAACCAGGGGTTATGAGTTCAATCCTCCATCAGACCCAAGTCCTTTGTATGAGACTTTAAACCGAAGTCCCATGTTTCTGTGCTATACATTGGGCATGTAAAAGGTCCAGGGGCTCTATAGGTTTTGTAAAACAGTAGGGCATTGCCTTGATTCCTCTGTATCCACTTCCCTCTCTCTGGGAAGTCCAATGAGTCCAAAGCTTGCAGAAACAGACAAAAGTTGACTCTGACCTGTTTTTAAAACCACTGATAATCAGTGGGTTATTGTAATGGCTATAAATATGCCATTGTGCTTTTAAATGCCAAATAAAGATTATGTTATGTAATGAACAAACTTAATTCTGGCATTGTTTCATGGACCAGGATTGAATGTGTTAAACATGGAATAGGCATGTACTGTGTTTGGTTTTGTGGCAAGTGAGCATACAAGGGAGTAGATGTTATTTCTTTCCTGTTTGTGCTAAAACAATATGTCCCATTGCCAACAGTTTGAAACCTTTAGCAGAAATTCATGTAAATCAAAACAATAGTTCGGTGCCAGAGAAACTCGGCACCTGTGTGCCACTCATTTTAATACAGTAAAATCCTCTATTAACCCTTTCACTTGCATGAGGTCATCAATTTTAGAAATTATCATCTGCTTTTATTTCTCAAATTTAAAATTTTGGTATTTTGACCTATTAAAGAAATATTTAAAGGAGTGTCAAACAGTTTGGGTCCTGATCAGACACCGCATTACGCTGTGCCCATCTGATCAGAATCAAAACTGTTTGCAATTAACTTTTGTACTCGGTGTAAGGTAGTGAAAAGATTAAGACCACTAAAAAGAAGGCTAAGTTATTGTACCAAAGACAGGTGATAGCTTATAGCAAGGTGAAAGTAAAAAGGAGCTTTTCTTTTACTTACACATTGCTTTAACCCATTACCCAATAATTACACCTTTATTTTATTCTGTCACTGTAGAAAATAGTTCCAATTTATACAGTAGCCAATATTTTTCCAAAGAATTTTTTTCCATATTCTAACAGATCTAGCTTAAAGCAGGCTGAAAGTAAAGCAGAATGTGCCTTAAGGCGCATTCTGCTTTACATTCAACATGTTTTAAGTGGATATCACTCAAGTCAAGTAGAGTAAAGTAATATTTATGAAGTCTGTGTAAAAAACATGGTAAACTTAAAGCCAACCTGTAGCGCGTTCAAGTACTGTATCGATTGCATCAGAAAACGGTAACAATTTAACTTAAACGACCGTTTGCATGTTATCGATTGCGAACGGCCTCAGAGGTAGTTAGCCAATACCAACAAGCCAATACCAACAATGAAAACAAAATGGCGACCAAATGAGTTTAAAAATAAGCGAACAGTCCCGAGTTAATTTCTCATCAATAAACCAACATTTTCCGATACTTAATGTATCAAACAAAGCAGCTTACATCTAAGCAGCTAAATCTTATTTTTATATGCGGTAAAATTTCAGTTGATTAGTGCACTTTTGCTTGTGTTATTTAGATTCGTACTTAAATCGTTCGTACCCTTGAAAAGTTAATAAACATGGGGGCGCAATGAGTTATTATTGAAGAGTATTGGTGAACGTTAGATGTCGTACTATATGAGTTGTTTGTATCGGTTAACATTGCTGCTTGCTGATACGGTACTTGAATGCGCTACTGTCTTCAAATTAGAAACAGGCTATTGGGTAATGGGTTAAACAGCCAACTGCCTTTCAACCTAACAATTGACGCAATTTAGTGGTCATAAGAAAGAGATTTTACTGTTCATCATCATCATTTTCATGAATCGTAGTTGTTTTATTTAAACAGAAAAGAATAATGTCTCCCTCACAAACTCTAAGTACTGGTATACTTAATTAGATAAAAGGTAATGTGAAATAATTTCTATTGTATAGATGTTGATTATGTAAAAAAATATAGATAGCTGTTTTTATTGTCATTTGTGAATGCCAGAGAGCTTGTATAAATCATGTTAATATTGTGTACATGTACATGATTGTGAAGAGTTGATAAACAAAAAGATGAAAACTGAAACAGAATGTTCTTTGTTTGTTGAATTTGTAACAAACCCCAAACCCCAAAATAGAGTATTCTATGTTTGTTGAATTTGTAACAGCCCCAACCCCCGAAATAGAATATTCTATGTTTGTTGAATTTGTAATAACCCCAACCCAACCCCAATGTCTCTCATGATTTGAATTTGTAACAACCCCAACCCCCGAAATAGAGTATTCTATGTTTGTTGAATTTGTAACAGCCCCAACCGCTGAAATAGAATATTCTATATTTGTTGAATTTGTAATAACCCCAACCTAACCCCAATGTCTTTCATGATTAAGTCGGGTGGGGCATACTGTTTTTAGCTCACCTGGCACGTAGTGCCAAGGTGAGCTATTTTGATCGTCCTCTGTCCGTCATCGTCGTGCGTCCGTTCGTTCGTCGTCAACAATTTCTTTAAACAACATCACCTCCGAAACTACTGGATAGATATTTACCAAACTTGGCCTGAATGATCCTTATATGGTCCTCTTTCAAAGTTGTTCAAACATTTCCGGTCCGTTGCATATCTAGGTCACAGGAGCTAAAAATAGATTTTTTCAATAAAAACTTAAAAAATCTTCTTGTCTGAAACCACTGTACCCTGAGCTTAGATATTTGGCACAAGGCATTGTCTTAAGGTCCTCTATCAAGATTGTTCAAATTATGTCCCTGGGGTCAAAAATGACCCCGCCCCGGGGGTCTTAATTTTACATAAAAATATATAGTAAAATCTTTAAACATCTTTATCTCTGAAACTAATATGGCCAGAGCTTTGATATTTGGCATGGTGACACTTCTAGAAGCCCTGAACCAATATATTGTAAATATGGTTCCGGTCTGTTGCATATCTAGGTCACAGGAGCTAAAAATAGATTTTTTTTCAATGAAAACTTAAAAAATCTTCTTGTCTGAAACCACAGTACCCTGAGCTTAGATATTTGGCACAAAGCATCATCTTCAGGTCCTCTATCAAGATTGTTCAAATTATGTCCCTGGGGTCAAAATTGACCCCGCCCCTCGGGTCGCAATTTTACATAGAGTTATATAGTGAAATCTTCGAACATGTTTTTCTCTGAAACTAATATAGCTAGAGCTTTGATATTTGGCATGGTGACATTTCTAAAAGCCCTTAACCAGTACTGCTTATATGGTTCCGGTCAGTTGCATATCTAGGTCACAGGAGCTAAAAATAGATTTTTTCAATGAAAACTTAAAAAATCTTCTTATCTGAAACCACAGTACTCTGAGCTTAGATATTTGGCATAAAGCATCATCTACAGATCCTCTATCAAGATTGTTCAAATTATGCCCCTTTGGTCAAAACTGCCAGGGCCCTAGGGGTCACAGTTTTACGTAGAGTTATATAGTGAAATCGTCTTCTCTGAAACTATTATGGCCAGAGCTTTGATATTTAGCATAGTGACACTTTCAGATGATCTTTACCAATATTGCTGAAATGGTTCAGGTCTGTTGCTTATCTGGGTCACATTAGCAAAAAAATATTTTTTTTACATTGAAAAGTCTTCCTGTCTGAAACCATCCATGTACAAAATATTTGACAGAACACTTAATTTTCAAGTTCATCAGCAAGATTTTTGAAATTATGTCTCTAGGGTAAAAAATGATACCACCCCAGGGGTCATGTGACCCTTGTGTTGGTTTTTTCAGGTGAGCGATATTTAGGCCCGCATGGGCCTCTTGTTAGCTCACCTGAGCCTTCGGCTCGGGATGAGCTGTTGTGACCGTCCGTTGTCTGTCCACATTTTCAAACAACATCTCCTCAGAAACCACTGACCCGATTTCAACCAAACTTTGTCAGAAGCATCAGTGACAAGGGGGAACGAAATCTTGTTCAAAGTTTTTGGCTGGAGTTATTCCCCTTGCTTTGGGACCAGATTTTCTAACATGATTGTATAGACAAATTTTAATGCATAAGAAAATCTTTAAAATTCTTCTTCTCAGAATCCAAAAGGTCCAGACCTTTGATATTTAGTATGTATCATTACCGAATGATCTTCTACCAAGACTGTTCAAATTTTGACCCTGGGGCCAAAAATGGCCCCGCCCTGGGGCTTATCAGTTTTTCTTAGGTAAACCTATGAAAATCTTCCTCTCTGAAACTGTATGGCCTAGATCATTAATATTTGACATGTAGCTTTGCCTTATGGTCCTCTACCTAGATTGTTTAAATCATGACCCCTAGGCCAAAAATGGCCCCTCCCTTGGTCTTATCAGTTTTTCATAGGAAAACCTTTAAAAATCTTCTTCTCTGAAACTGTAAGGCCCAGATTATTTATATTTGAAATGTAGCTTTGCCTTCTGGTCCTCTACCAAGATTGGTCAAATGTTGACCCCCGGGTCAAAATTGGCCCGCCCTGGGGCTTATCAGTTTTACATAGAGTTATGTAGGAAAATCTTTTAAAAATCTTCTTCTCTGAAACGCTAAAACCCAGATCTTTAAAATTTGACATGTAGCTTTGCCTTATGGTCCTTTA
The DNA here is from genome assembly GCA_922989275.2 of Gari tellinella. Taxonomy (NCBI): domain Eukaryota; kingdom Metazoa; phylum Mollusca; class Bivalvia; order Cardiida; family Psammobiidae; genus Gari; species Gari tellinella. Next base: position 58,523,750 of record OV277870.1, on the reverse strand, counting down.
CCAAGACTGGTCAGATTATGACCCCCGGGTCAACATTGGCCTTTCCCCGGTGCCTATCAGTTTTACATAGACTTATATAGGAAAATCTTTAAAAATCTTCTTCTCTGAAACTGTAAGGCCCAGTTCTTTAATATTTGTCACATAGCTTTGCCTTGTGATCCTTTACCAAGATTGTTCAAATAATGACCCCGGGCCAAAAATGGCCCCACCCTCGACTTATTAGTTTTTCATAGGAAAGCCTTTAAAAAAACTTCTTCTCTGAAACTGTAAGGCCCAGATCATTTATATTTGACCTGTAGCTTTGCTTTATAATGGTCCTCTACCAAGATTGTTCAATTAATGACCCCTTGATCAAATTTGGCCCTGCCCCGGGGCTTATCAGTTTTATATAGACTTGTATAGGAAAACCTTTAAAACTCTTTGTATAGGTATATATATCACAGTATTGTCTTGCCCAGTCAGCTTAGGTACAATGTTCTCAGGTGAGCGACTTGTGGACCATGGCCCCCTTGTTGCTCTATCTGTCCATAACTTTAACATTGTATTAACCTTTATTTCAATACACATAGTACAAAATAGCAAACAATGCAGAACCTTACTGGAGGACGTCTGGTAAGCCCGTTTCTAAGGCCCAAACTGTTTTCCTATCGGGTTTTACAAATCAGCATTTTAATAAATTTGCATTTAAGCCGTGTCATTAGATAACCGGCCTAATTGCATTTCAATCAGTGTAGATCCAGGCCAGCCGATGCGGCGGCTGGTCTTCATCTACGATGTTAGTCACCCACATGCATCTAAAGCAATTTATGTAGCTGTGTTATATACGGTATTTGACAGTGTATACCAAACTCGGATATAGGGCATGGATTAGCAATAGTGCTTGATCTGTACAATGTTGCAATGCAATAAGGCAGATTTTGTCATGGTATTGCTCATTTCTTTTTGTTTAAACTGGAAAGACTAACGATTTCCCCCCAATGTATGTCTACGAAACGGGTCCAATATAATGAGAGGTCGAAAAACTGTAGTTATAAGATTTTTTATTTCTAAATCTAAAACAGTTAACAACTCGAAACCAACTAAAATATCTTCGTCACCACTTCGAGCGACGTACAACACCTATCTCGCTAAGCGCGTCTTTGTCAGCATTTGTCAACAGTTTAGACCCTGATCAGCCGTCAAGACGGCCTGTGACCTAGAGTTAAACTGTTTGAGATTGTGTTAATATTTTCTTAATAAAAAATGAACAAACTTAGTCGGAACTTTTTAGCAGACAACAATCTTTATGACTACCGTCTGTTAAAAAGTTCAAACTGAGTTTGAGTAAGCAGACGATAAATAAATAATATGGGGGTCAAAACTTTTGCTGCCAAGCTCTAGAACACTTAATTTATGCATTTGATCCAGATCAGACGCCGCGTTAAGCGGTGTCTGATCAGGATCCATACTGTTTGACACTCAAATCAATGTTCCCTGGGGTCAATAACGCATACACATCCAATATTTGAAAGTACATGTATATAAGCAGACGATAATAAGGCATCAATCGCGTTAGGCGGGTTATTATGTCACAATGGCAGCGAAAAGTTAAGTACAGTAAAACCTCTCTATTACGACCACTAAATTATGTTAATTATTAGGGTGTTTACGGTAGGTGACCGCTTAAAGCAAGGTGACAGTGAAACAGAAAGCTCCTTTAGGAGCTTTCTGTTTCACTGTCACCTTGCTTCTTTATTATACAATCAATTAGCCTTCGTTTTAGTGGTCGTAATAGCGAGGTTTTACTGTATGGTGATTTATATCATTTACACAGCTGCATGGTGCCAATCTTATTAAACGTACGACAAAAACGGTCGTAAGTCAGCACTTTATAATGCATAGAACTTCTGATTTCTCCACCTAATCCTGTATTGTGACATTTCTTTGTAATTGTCTTTTCAAGGCGATTCCAAAGAGATGTCAAAAGACAGGATAAGATGGAGAAATAAATAATTGAGAATTTTAGAATCTGACTTACGACAATATTTGTTTATAAACGTAAATATTTATCATCCGTGTGTTTATTCACATGGACATTTCAGTCACCTATCAGATACATGTGTGCCGTTGAACTTGGCAACAAACTTATGTGAGCCATTTCTATTTGTGGAAGTCTACCACCTTATACTAAAGAAAGACGGGTTTTTTTCGAAATAAACGCAATTTTCCTAAACCCTGCCATGTCCAATGTAAAAAGTATTTAAAGAGCCAGATTTCATGCCGAGTAACTCGACATCTGTTGGGTTCCAAACTGTTTGCCACTCAGATAAACAAGTGGTCAATATTTTCAAGAAGCTTATGTGCTTTTTTGGACATTCCATTACAAACGTTTGCGTAACCATACCGTTACATTTAACCCTTTACCCAATAACCCGTATATAACATTAAATACAGGTGATCACTTAAAGCAGGTTGAAAGTAAAGCAGAATGTGCCTTAAGGCACATTCTGCTTTACTTTCAGCCTGCTTTAAACAACCATCTGCTAGGCTATATAAAAATATTTGTTATGGTAATTGTTCATGAGGGTATAAACTGGAACTATTTTCTTCAGCAGAGGAATAAATTAGATACGCTAAAAGTCGCTTCTATGGGGTAAAGGGTTAAACGGGAAATAATAACCAATCCTTATAACGCGAATCTAATGCCTTGAGCGTACAGGTGCCAGACACATGCTTTGCCCCAATATATCACCTCAAAACACAAATAAAGAGAATAAAACCATAAAAACACCCTCTCCTATGACCAAACACCATATTCTGACCTAAAGCTCATTTTAAAAAAAAAAAATTTTTTTTTATAAAAAATCTATATACTATAAAAAAAATATTTTTTTTTTAAATGAGCTTTAGGTCAGAATATGGTGTTTGGTCATAGGAGAGGGTGTTTTTATGGTTTTATTATCTTTATTTGTGTTTTGAGGTGATATATTGGGGCAAAGCATGTGTCTGGCACCTGTGCTTGAGCGTATGCAGTTCACAGTGTAAAGTATGCCCACCCGAAATTCTAACCATAAACCAACATATTTACCAGCAACCCATGTGTTAAGCGACCACTCCTTAACTCTGTCATTGCCAATGACACCAAGAGTCTTTTTTCTCCGGCGTCGAAGTCCCATAAAGGCGACTTTGCAAACGGTATTAATTCAGATCAGACGCCGCGTAAGGCACCGTCTGACCAGGACCCAAACTGTTTGACATTTATATCAATATTGCTTAGGTCAATATACCTCAACTTTAAATTTGAGAGATAAAAGCAGACGACAATTGTTTAAAATTGATCATAGGACATCATGGCCGTGAATGGCAGTAATTGTCGTCTGAAAAAATTATCGTCTGCCATAATTCTCAAAGTCAATTTATTTGCATTTCATATCAGAAAAGTCCATCAGTATGGCAAACAGATTTGATCCAGATGAGACGCCGAGTTACTCGGCGTCTCATCTGGATCCAATCTGTTTGCAATACCGGGAGTAATTGCAAGTATACATAATCATCCACAGCGTGTAGACGGTCAACACGGGCTCGAAATAATAAGTAGCTGGTTCCATGCACCTGAAAACGTCTTTGATAGCAATAATGCTTAATTGTCATCACAGCACGTGAATTCTGACTCGTTGCTACAGTCTCCGAAGCCGGGATAATGTTTCTTGTCACGTGGGCAGCCAATCAGCTTGGGGAAGCACTTGCATGATCCTGAAAACATAAAAGCATAAAGTTGAGTTAGACTGTGAGGAAAAATGTTTTTTCTTTACGTTTAACCCTAACTAAACGTTAATACAGTGCAGACAAATTCGCTTTATACATGTACTATTATATTAAATGTCATAATGGTAGTATTTCATAATAATGTAATGCTTCTGAAATAAGTGTTAGCTATTAAGTATCAAAGTTATTAAGTGTTCAACAAAACTATGCATACATAATGATGTGAATGAACATTTGCTGTTAAATTAATTAAATTTAATTAACTATTTCACACATTGTCTGAATCCTGTAAAAGGTCTCTAGTCAATATGTGTGAAAGTGGTCTGTCAATATCAGTCATTCACGAAATGACAGAAGATTTTCGGCATTTCGTGAAATGACTAAGACAGTCATTTCACGAAATGGCTAAAGTTTTCAGTCATTTCATGAAATGACTGATTACACAGATTGGCTGTAACATTTATATATACATGCTAAAACTTATACAATGAAGATGAACATATTCAAAAGAAAGAATACACTAATATACAACTAATATACGCTAAAAATTGCTCTTTCATTTATACACAAATATTGAATTGTTCTTATCTATTCACCTACTGAATTGCTCTTTCGATTATATAAAACTTTTCAATTGCTCTTACCTAATACATTGTAGTTCGACCTAGCTAATATACAAGTATTGAATTGCTCCTTCTTTTACATAAAACTATTTAATTGCTCTTATCTAATGTTTTACTTAACTGATATATAATCACATGTTATTGAATTTCTCTTTCTTCTATATAAAATTATTCAATTGCTCTTATCTAATATTTCGACCTAGCTAATATACAACTATTTAATTGATCTTTCATTCATATACATGTACAATGATTATCCATTATCTTATCTAATGTATCGATCTAGTTAATACATAAGTACATGTATTGCATTGCCCTATCTTCTATATAAATTTATTCAATAACACTTATCTAATATATATTTCGACCTAGATATACATAATTACATGTTATTGAATTGCCCTTTATTCTATTAAAATACTCAATCGCTATTGTCTAATCGTTCGACGAAGCTAATATACAACGATTGAATTACTCTTTCCTTTATATAAGAATATTCAATTGCTATCATCTGATTTTTAGACCTAGCTAATATACAACTATTGAAATGCTCTTTCTTATATATAAAATTATTCAGTTGCTATTATCTAATAGTTCGACCTAGCTAATATACAACTTTTTAGTTGCTCTTTCTTTTATATAAAACTAGTGAATAGCTCTTATCTGCTATTTCGACCTAGCTAATATACAACAATTGAATTGCTCCTTTTCCTATATGAATTATGCAATTGCTGATATTTAATACTTCGACCTAGGTAGTACACAATTACATGTTATTGAATTGTTCTTTCTTCCATAAAAACTATACAATTGCTATCATCTAATATTTCGACCTAGCTTATTTATACAACTGTTGCATTGCTCTTTCTTTTTTTACAAAATTATGGAATTGCTCTTTTCTAATGTTTTGACTTAGCTAATATACAACTATTGAATTGCTCCTTCTTTTTATACAAAATTATGGAATTTCTCTTTTCTAATGTTTTGACTTCGCTGATATACAACTATTGAAATTCTCTTTCTTTTATATAGAATTATTGAATTGCTCTTATCTTACATTCGACCTCTTTGGGCCTTTACATATTTTATGTTATGGCTGAACCCATGAACAATAAAAATGTGATGCACATTTGGACATGTTTATCTAGTAGCTCGGTCGAAATATTCGATAAGAGCAATTAAGTGGCTTTATATAGAAAGCTATAATAAAATAAAAGTGTTGCTGTGTTTGTGGAATCTGAATATTAAACGGCTTGAGACTGACCAGGCGCCGATTTGTTCGACATATGATCTGGCTCAAAAATGTTTCCACTGAAATATAGTGAACCCCACTTATACAACACTTGGATATATTACGAAATAAGAAATATTCGATATAACAATAATTAACGCATTCCCTTCTATAGCTAACACGTAGTAAAATGTGCCTTATTTAACCATGTAACAAAATTTGGATAAAACGAAAGAAGTGAGAAGGCCCGATGACTGCGTTATAAATGGCCCTCAGTCTAATTTAGGCAAGTGGGTGCGACAGTTGACGAAAAGGGTCAATCGCTGCACGTAGAGTACCGAGTTTGGTACAAGACCATAATAGAGGGTCACCAACCTTAACCCTTTTACTTTCAGTGACACTTAACCCTTTACCTGATAGAAGCGACTTTTAGCGCATTTTATTTATTCATCCGCTGAAGAAAATAGTTCCAATTTAATCAGTCATAAATATCTTATTATAGGGAATATGTTTTATATTCTAGCACATGATAGCTTAAAGCAGGCTGAAAGTAAAGCAGAATGCGCCTTAGGGCGCATTCTGCTTTACTTTCAACCTGCTTTAAGTAGTCACCTATTTTCAATACTAGAAATAGGCTATCAGGTAAAGGGTTAAAAGCGCTTTTGCAAGCAATTTGGATCCTGATCAGACGCCACGAAATGCGGCGTCTGATCAGGATCCAAGCTATTTGACACTCTTATCGCTATTTATTAACTCATACAACCTTAAATTTAACTTTAATGAAACGTGTCTTGCAGACGACAATATTGAAGCAGACGACAATAAAGCGATGAGGGGTAAACAGGAAATATCTGTAAAAAAGATATTCAGCGGAGAGCGTTTTGGAAGTAATGCTGTAGATGGGTGTGAAATATGTATAAAATTGAGGGTGTCAAAGAATTGTAATACCTTGGATTGAAAAGCAAAACATGCAATTACAGTAACTTTCATGTAAAATATAGCTACTAAAAGTCTATCCTCTACATAATTACCAAACAATAATTTAAACCGTACCCTGCTGCTCATAAGATTCTTGCATAAATCTACTTTTCTATCAATGGAGTTTCTTTAAAAAAAGATGTCATATCTAAAAAATAGAAACATGCTGTCACATTCAATTGCAAACTGACTGACTGTGTCTATAATTTTGCACTAACAATTCACATTCAATTACAGTAACTTTCATTTTATATATAGCTACTAAAAATCTATCCTCTACAGAATTTCCAAACAATAATTTAAACCGTATCCTGCTACACACAGATTCTTGCATAAATCTACTGTTCTATCACTATTCATTTATGAATGGAGTTTCTTAGAACAAATATGTCATATCTAAAAATAGAAACATGCTGTCATAGATGGGTGTGACTTGCAGACTGTGTCTATAAATTTGCACTAACAATTCATATTCAGTAAAACTTGTAAATGGGTACAATATATTAGTCTGTCCCCATATACAATCAGCCCATTCAGTTTTAAGCATGTGACTTTCAACTTAGATTTCTGACCAGTTATCATTGGTTGAGAATTTGCAAATGATAGGTCTAAATAGAATCCATTCAGCTCCGCTGAAAAATTCCCGAATAATTTGATCCCAAGAAACATAATTAACCCCTTCATTGCCTTACCCCGAGTGCAAGAGTAATTTGCAAACAGTTTGAATCCTGATCAGACGCCGCGTAACGCGGTGTCTGATCAGGATCCAAACAGTTTGCCACTCAGTTCAATATTTCTGATATCAAGTTACCCAAAAGTTAAATTTTAGAGACAAAAGCAGACCACATTGTTTTTATTGATGACGTCACGGCAGTGGAGGGGTTAATAGCACGTTCCCCATAGTACACACATTGTACTTACTTTGCTCAGGAATGTGTTGTTTCATCACCATGTCAACCATAATTGCTCCATTGGGCTGCGGCTGCTCCTGGGCTAATCCTTGTCCAACGCTCAAAAACTGGATGATTTGAGGATCGAACAAGGTATGCATGTTGTGCGAGGCCTGTGGAGTATTGTGTAAGAGGTTCATTACCAGCGAGTTTAGACTGGCGGTCTTATGTTGATTGTGAGCTAATGCGTCCATTAAAAATTGCATATTTTTCTGGCCCACGTTAGCTGTTGGTAACATGTTTGGGACTTGCATAGGTGGCGGCATAGTTGCGGTATGGTTGTTTGGTCCCGGCTGAAAAATCGTATTGTTCTTTACTGGAGTAGTAGGTTTACGGTTGGCAATTTTGCGCAGTAAAGTCATTAGCTCGGTGTTGTTCGCCTGTGCCACGGGCTTTTTAGTTGTATTTATCACAATGGGCGGGATAGGAGGGTGTGGAGTTGGCTTCGATGCCGAACGGCCTGCTATTTGACGTAATAATTGTAGCAGCTCACTGTTTTGATTCGATGATGCAGGTGTAGTTTGTATTGGTTTAGGTGCAGCAGGCCTGGTCGGGTAAGTGGGTCTATTCCAGGATGGTTTATTAGTAGGTCTAGGTCGAGGATGAGACGAGGTTTTCGACGTTATTCTTTCCCACTGAAATGCCGCGGTTGTAACCCACGGAACAGCTGTAGTGATAGGTTTTCGCCTGCGATGAGTTGGTCTTCTAGGGGCTTTACGCCTAGGAGGACGTTGTGGTCGTGAAGGTTTTCGCCTTCTTTGCTTCCTTGGTCTCGCGGGAGCAGTTACAGGAATTGGAGCTTTTGTAGTGGAAGGAACTTGTTGTTTTACAAATCTATTGTTGATAAATGATGGGGGAGGAGTAGGTTGCCAAGGACTGGCGGTAGGACGGGTTTTTGGTGCAGGCTGGTTGACAGGTATTTTGTTGTTAAATGATGGTGGGGGCGTAGGTTGCCATGGTCTTGCAGTAGGTCTAATTGTTGGTGCAGGCTGAGTCACGGGTGGAGGTGTTGGTTGCCATGCTCTTGCAGTTGGTCGGGCTTTTGGTACAGGCTGATTCACAGGTCTATTGTTAAATGTAGGTGGAGGCGTGGGTTGCCAAGGATTTGCAGTAGGACGAGTGTTTGGTGCAGGCTGAGTCACAGGTGGAGGAGTGGGTTGCCAAGGACTTGAAACGGGGTGAGTGTTTGGTACAGGCATATAACTAGTTGGCAATGGTGTAGGTTGGGGAGGATTTGTGGCTGTATAAGCAGGGGTAGGCTTCACAGCTGGTCTCGCTTGCGGTCTTCTTACTGAAGGTCTGCGTTTTGGAGATGTTCGGCGCCTTGGGGGTGGTCTGCGTGTTGGAGGTGGTGCAGGTTGTGTTGTGGGAATCGGCGGTGTTGGTCTCACTGGTGGCATAAGTGTTGTGGGTTTTGGTAACTTTGCATTGAACATATTGCTGAAGTTGTTCTTGGATCTGACGATGTTTCTGATAGCAGGTCTCATATAAGATCTTTTGAATGACTGCTGTTTTCTTTTGTTCTGTCTCTTCATAACCGGAGGATGACCCATGGGTGGAGTTGGATGTCTTCTTGGTTGAGGTGTTGGTCTGACTGTTGTTGTCGTTGTTACTTTCGGAACTCCCATATTCCACCAAGCTGCTGTTGTTGGTGGTTGTGTTGGTAATGGGCTCCTTGTCCCTTTTTGATACGCTGGAGTGGCGGTATCCATAGCACGCCGACGACCACTTACACGGAATGCTCTTTCTCTGGGTCTAGGCCGTACAGGTGGCGGGGCGCGAGTTGTAGACTTGAAAATCGCCAGATTGAGACCTTTTGGCTTGAACCACGTTTTGACTGGCATACTTGGTTTTTGTTGTGGCTGCGCTGGGGCGTTGTTTGTCAACACCGGCTGACCGGTGCCTGGGTTTCCAATAGGAGACCAGAGCTTTTTTGCTGCAAGTGGTTTTTTCAATCCTCTATTAACTGGAGCGCTGGGAAGCGGTGGGTTCTTATTTGTCTGTGCCGGTCTGCTTTTAGATGTTCTCCTTCGCATTGAAGTTTTGGAACCTTTCTGTCGCTGATTGGTAGGCCTTCGGTTCGCCTTCTGCCGGTTTGGTCTGCCCTGCTGTACTGGTTGGTTTATTTGGTGTTGGTTTTGGTGTGGACCATTCGTCGGTTGTGGATGTAGCTGGTCAAATACTTGTTGAAACGATTGTTGCATTTTGTTTATTTGCTGCTGAAACGGTAGCTGGTTTAATGGGGCTTGATTAGCTGCATGGTGATTGGTCTGTTGTTGTTGTTGAGTCGGTGTTTGAGTTATTGACTGATAACTGAACTGTTGTTGTTGATAATTGGGTAGTGGTTGATTAAATGGTTGATGATTGTTTTGTTGTGAAGCTAATTGGTTATTGGGTGTTTGCTTGTTTGAAGGCTGTTGAGCAAATTGCTGTGACATTAACTGTGGTTGGTTTGTCGGAACTGGATTGAATGGTTGTTGACCAGTCCATTGTTGATTCATCAATGGCTGTGCGTTGGTTGGCTGCTGTTTTACTGGTGGTTTGCTACGCGGGGGCATATTTGAATGTTTCTGACTTGTTTTTTGTTGATTTGATGATGGGTTGTTATGTGGCATTTGATGTCGACGACCGCTGTTTGTATTTAAAAGTTGTACATTGGTATCAACGGGCGGTGACATCCCATTCATACCTGTGTTGCCCTGAATTTGATAAAACAATTCACGTTGAGATTGCTGGTGTGTTGCCTGTGGCATTGTTGGTTGTTGTGACATTACCACTAGTGGTCCTGGAGGTTTTTGTGAACGTGAATTTTGAGCCTGGTGTAGAGGTGGTTGATATGGCATTCCTGTCATGGGAGGCTTTGGTTGGCGTTGAGGTCGTTGTTGTTGCAGTCCCGGCATGAGAGTTTGAGGTTGGTGTAGGGGTGGTTGCTGATTCATTCCCGTCATGGAAGTTTGAGGTTGGTGTACAGGCGGTTGCTGATTCACTCCTGTCATATGATTTTGCGGTTGATTTACTGGTGGTTGCTGATGGATTCCCATCATGGGATTTTGAGGGTTATGCACAGGTGGTTGTTGGTTTTGTCCCATCATATGATTTTGAGGTTGGTTTACTGGTGGTTGCTGTAAATTTGCCGTAATGGGATTTTGAGGTTGGTTTACTGGTGGTTGCTGTTGCAGTGCCGTTATGGGATTTTGAGGTTGATTTAATGGTGGTTGCTGTTGCATTCCAATCATAGGATTTTGAGGTTGATTTAATGGTGGTTGCTGTTGCATTGCCGTCATGGGACTTTGAGGTTGATTTAATGGTGGTTGCTGTTGCATTGCCGCCATAGGATTTTGAGGTTGATTTAATGGAGGTTGCTGTTGCATTGCCGTCATGGGATTTTGAGGTTGATTCACTGGTGGTTGCTTTTGCCTTTCCATCATGGGATTTTGAGGTTGATGAACAGGTGGTTGTTGGTGTTGTCCCATCATATGATTTTGAGGTTGATTTAATGGTGGTTGCTGTTGCATTGCCGTCATGGGATTTTGAGGTTGATTCAATGGTGGTTGCTGTTGCATTGCCGTCATGGGATTTTGATGTTGATTTAATGGTGGTTGCTGTTGCATTGCGCTCATGGGATTTTGAGGTTGATTTAAGGGTGGCTGCTGTTGCATTCCCATCATGGGATTTTGAGGTTGATTTAATGGTGGTTGCTGTTGCATTCCCGTCATGGCATTTTGTGGTTGATGTGCAAGTGGATGTTGTTGCATTCCCGCTACAGAATTTTGAGGTTTCTGCATAGGTGTTTGGTGCTGTCCCATCATATGATTTTGAGGTTGGTTTACTGGTGGCTGCTGTTGCATTGCCGTCATGGGGGTTTGAGGTTGATTTACTGGTGGTTGTTGTTGCATTCCCATAAAAGGATCTTGCGGTTGACTTTCTGAAAGTTGCTGTAACATTCCCATCATTCCTATCATTCCCATCAGTGGATCTTGCATAGTGTTTGCAGGTGGTTGTTGTTTCATTCCAACTAATGGATTGTGAGGTTGTTGTACGGGTGGTTGCTGTGGTATTCCCGCAGGTGGATTTTGTGGAAGACGCATTGGTGGCCGGAGTGGCTTCTGTCCCATTGGTTGGTTTTGGGGTTGACGCATTGGTGGTTGTGGTGGATTTCCTGTAGGTGCGGGTCGTGGCACTCCAACTTGTGGCTTTTGAGTAAGACGCATAGGTGGATGCGGTGGCACCCCAATTGTTGGATCTTGTGCTAAAGGCGTCTTTGGTCCCCTGGGGAATCCCGGTGGAGGATTTCGTCTTTGGTTGATCGGTTGCCGTTGTTGCAACTGTTTGATAGGTGGTTGTGGATGGTGACCTGAGTGCTGATTCATTAACAAAGCATTCGCGGTAGGCAATGGCTGATTCAACGGTGGCATCACTGGATTTCTCGCCGTAGGTATAGGGCGTGTTTCTGGCCTAGGCGTTACTGGGCTTGGCCTGCTTTTACGAGTATTCAGTTTTGCTTTTGTAGGAACATTAGACGAAGAACTAGTCGGACGACGTCGCGCTGATGGTCTCCTATTTCTGCGACGTGGCCTCCTGTTTCGTGGTAATACGGTCCCCGGGGATATCTGGGCTCGGGCTGCGTTCATTGGTCCTCGACGCCCGCTTCGCGATGACTTCAGCACAGTACGGGGCGGCTTCGGGATTGTGGCCGATCCCTGTGAGGGATTTGAGCTTTGACCACCCGCAGTATTTGACTGAGTGTTAGATGTATGCAATGTTTGCGCAACTTTCGTTTCGGTGGAGGATTTCTTTGGTGTTGAATCGCCCATACCTCCAAGCTGATTCACCAACATTCTCATAGCTGCTAAACCAGAAGACTGAGCACCGTTCCTCGCCAAACTGGACGGGTGAAAATCCCATGATTGAGCTTGATTGCTGCCGGGGGCTTGGCGCTTTGCTCTGTGTGACCTTGGGTTATCGACTTCAGCAAATTGCGCCTCTTCCTTTCCTATAACATCTCGCTTACTTCTCTGCGAGTATCTGCCAGCAGTCCCGCTGTATCCAGGTGGTCTTACACGCCGTCGAGATGATACGGGCAAAAATGGAACCCCACCTTGCTGAACACCTTGGGGTCCCATGGCCCAACTATTTCCAGTGAGCATACCGTTGTTAAACACCCCATTGTTCTGAATAGGACTGATACCTTGCTGCCACTGTGCTTGTCCATACGATAACAGAACCTGAAAAAAACATATACTTATATATGCATCGTGGAACCTCTCTATTACGGCCACTAGAACATGGTTTATTGGTTTCTTTAAATACAGGTGACAGCTTAAAACAAGGTAAAGGTTTTTTCTGTTTTACATTTAACATTGCTATAAGCGGTCACCTGCCTTAAAACCCTAATAATTGACACAACTTGGTTGTCATAATAGAGGGGATTTAATGCGTTAAACGTTTCTATTACGACCACCAAAGTGTGTTTATTACTAGGTACAGTAAAACCTCGCTATTACGACCACTAAATTATGTTAATTATTAGGGTGTTTACGATAGGTGACCGCTTAAAGCAAGATGACAGTGAAACAGAAAGCTCCTATAGGAGCTTTCTGTTTCACTGTAACCTTGCTTTAAGCTGTCACCTGTCTATTATACACTCAAGTAGCCTTCGTTTTAGTGGTCGTAATAGCGAGGTTTTACTGTATATGTATTTAAAGCAGGCGGCTGCTTAAAAGCAAGGTGTAAGTGAAACAGAAAACTCAGTTAGGAATTTTCTGTTTTACTTTTACCCTGTTTTAAGCTGTCACCTATTCTGTATAAAATCAATTAACCTTCATTTTATTGTTAGTAATAGAGGGGTTACATGCAAAATCCTTCTATCACGGAAACATCTTTTCGCGCCTTTTCCCAGTGTCTCATAGAAATACATCTTCATATGTCTACCTTGCCAAATACAGAATTCTACGAAACTATTACAGTGTTCCCTCCCTACAACAGCCCTCCCAACAAGGACTCCCTCCTTAAAACGACCGTTGTCGCAGTTCCCTAAAGAGGACAATTATGTCCAACCTATTCACGAATGCAATGTCATCTGCTTAAAATTGTCGTCTGCTGTTTTTTTCCAAAGTTACATAATGGACATTTTGACAGAAAAAAAACTATATGAGGAGTAACAAACATAGTAGTAATGCTGGTTCTTTGATGTCAATTAGCCCCGAGGGCGTGATGATGTTGACAGGCTGACCTCGTGGGCCTTGACAGGCTGACCTCGTAATGACCGTATACTGCGGTAAGCGAGTAACTCGGCGTTTCACCTGAACACGTTTTCTTCATAGGACGTCCGGTAGAAATACCAAAGACACCGTAAATTAAGCAGGTGACACTTTACTCCGAAACGTTTAAAATTAAGATATATAGCCCGAGAGAGATAAAAACACAGTTTAACGAATAACCAATAGTATGCAACGTCAAAAAGTCTCGTAGGCATCAAGACGGCGGCAAAGACCTAAAAGGCTCGACCTCACTATTCGTTCGTAATGACAAAACTGGATACTTTTTGCGCTGCATATCTGCCTATCTTATAAAACGCCTCAATTGAAAAATACTTCATTTGCAATAGCCTATAAAGAACTATTCTAAAAATAATGCGTTCATTCGCGCTATGTTTTGGGGACACATTTGCAGAACGTTATAAGGCGGCGCTTAACGTAAACACCCGAGCTACAAAAAAGCGCTGAATTGGGTCTTTTCCTAATACGATCGCGTTGAATTAACCCTTTATACGTGTGAAACGAAAATTAGTCTTACGCAGGTAACTCGGCGTTTCACCTGAACACGTTTTCTTCATAGGACGTCCGGTAGAAATACCAAAGACACCGTAAATTAAGCAGGTGACACTTTACTCCGAAACGTTTAAAATTAAGATATATAGCCCGAGAGAGATAAACACACAGTTTAACGAATAACCAATAGTTTGCAACGTCCAACTACCGAATACGTGCACGTACAGTTTATAAAAGTTTAATATAGCAATTACAACTGCAAATTCAATTCTGAAAACGAAACCTTTATAAACTGACCACGACTTTTATTCAGAGAAAACATGACCTGAGTATAGCGCGCTCATTAATTTGCACGAACCCTCGTTGCAGAAACCACCTACCTGCCTCAACACGGTGAAATGTAAAACATACGCCTAACGCTACGCCGGCTTCAATTGTGGTACATAGATAGCACGCTTTGGCGTTAGTTAAACTCGTTTACCTGTAGGCATACGTTTTGACAATCGTGTGACAATCGTGCGGAACACCGAAAATGTGACTATTTATTAGATAGCAGATATGCAGCGTACAAAGTGTCGATTAAGGACGTCCAGTAGAAATACCAAAGACACCGTAGATTAAGCAGTTGACACTTTCGTTACTCTGAAACGTTTGGTATAAAATTAAGATATATAGCCCAAGAGAATTGAAGTTAATATTGCGGAATGTATGCAATCATGATGTATAGGCAGCTTATTACTTTCGTCCTTATTTAAGCTACACCTTTATCTCGTAAATCAATTATGCTTAAACACTAAATAAAATGTAAACTCAGTATAATACATTGAAAAGTCTCCCTATTTGGTCAAAGTTTTATTTTATTTGGACAAAGCGGCATCACGGAGTAAATACGCGTCTTTTGACATTACTATATATTGCCTTTTTGGCGAGTTTACACTTTGACGAATCGTCCGTAAGTCGGGGTTAAAAGTTCTCTAGAGTTTATGTTATATTGTTTATATGTCCCGACAGTAAATAAAGCGTTTCTATTGTATTGTAATGAGGTATAGTTGTCACATTTACGATACTATTATATAAAAGCAATTTAAAAAACAACAATTATAGTAGTCCTAATTGGTGCGCGATATTACCAGTTTGACGAAATATGTTAGGGTACAGTACACTATAAGATAGTCGAATTGGCTCCAGGGAGCAGTACACAATGAGAAATGTTTCGATTTCCTTAAATTTAGGTGCGGAAAGAATTCTATTGTACTCCTTAAACATTAATTTAAATGTATTATAGACTACTGCTGCTTCTGCTACTACTACTTTTGCTATTTTCATCGTTATAATTTCATACAATGACAACTACTACTACTACTGTTTCTACTACTACTACAACAACTTCTCCTATTGCTAGCTTTATTATCATTATGACACTCTTAGTTTCACCTCTAGCGAGGTTACTCACGTTCTGAGCCAACGAGAAGGCGGTGTCTTATCTCAGAACATCACCACACAGTCTATTTACAGTTATGTACACCATTTTGTCCAATATTTCTCGCATTATGTTCTCTTAATTCTCACGCTCTGGCGCTAACTTTTCGTTTAGGTTCAGCTTCGTTATTCGCGTTAGTAGTTGTACCAGTTCAAAGGGTCACTTCCCTTCCTACCCTGCTCGTGAATAGCAGGTCTGTCCTCCCTATGGTTCTTAGCATTTTGTCTGATTTCCGACTTTACCATTTCGATCGCTTGAGCCACCGGAGTGATTAACTTGACTGTAGGCCCGCGTTTCAATTTCGCTTCCGCTTCTTCCAATTTCCGTTCCGTCTCTTTCAATTTTTCTTCCATGTCGCGTAGCTTTTTAGACATATACCCTGGTCCATGTTTCTTCGCTTCCATCCGGTCTAATATCTTTTGATAATAACGTTCGGCGTCTTCGGGGGTATCCAGAAAAGGTACCCATTTGAGCAGGTCGTTATCGAAAACTTCTATGGATCCCATGTCTTTTTCAAATGCAACACGCAATGTAAGTGGTTGGTGTTAAATATCACGGGCTTCAGATTTTCGTCAAGCAACTGCAACTTCAACGTATGTAACCGAGTCGTTTTCAAAGGTACGTAGAAAGGGTTGATGTAAATTTCAGTTTTGAGTTTCTTGTAACTATGCACTTCGATATTTCTCAGCACCGGAAGTAGGGTGTCTCTGACGCAGGACTCTTGTACGAGGTCACAACACAAGTACAGTCGGGAACTTCTCGGTGTAAAATCGCAATCGAGGGTTATGTCAATGAGCGCACAGGACCATTGACCTTCCAAACTATAGGGTTTAGGCAGTTGGATCCAACACTCTGCGGGGTTGTTTTTCTTATAGAGAACGAGAGAATCTCGACTAGTCACAAATAAATGCAAGTCTTTCATTTTTATAGACGCGGTAACGCTTCTCCGAGTCGGGTTAACTCTTCTCATGTGGTCATGATTTCATCTAGAATCGCTCGGTATTAATAATGCGGGTACTACAGAATGGTGACATTTGAAGAGAGTTATTCTTATACTGTGTCTTCGGTCGATGATTTATCTTCATTATCGGTCATCGCATCCTCTTCTGGAATGACCTGATCAGGCCATACCTCATAAAACAAATCTTTTCTCAGTTTAACCGCTTGACGTATAGACTCTTCGACATTCATTGAATGCTGTCGCCTGAGCATTTTGGCCGACTCTAAAACATGTCGTTGTATCGGATCGCCTCTTAACTCGTGGAAATCGATAAGAAATCTGGTGTACATATTTCTCAATGCCTTTCTTAGCGAGGGAAGCTCATCATTGACAGCTCTGGGGAACGCTTTATCTAGTGCGTAACCTCGCTTTACATAGTCGTTCGCTGTAGCTTTTAATTGATCAGTGTGATATTCTCTCAGTGGAATTTTAAACCTGTTGTTCCATATGTCAGGACGTGAACGCTCCTCGCTCAGCTCTACCTGTTTACGATGGCCAGGTGGTCCCGTATCGTCACTCCAAACATCATTGGAGTCGTGTTGACTGGCATTGTCTTCCTCACTTTCTATTTCAACTCCATATGGCAACGCATTATAGGAGTCAGTCGCTTCTTCGTATTCATCGTCCAATCGCTTTCTCTTGTTTACTCCAAAAATGTTATCTCGTAAACGGTCTGGTTCCGGGGTATTCGGTTTCAAGTCTATTACCAAGTAGCCGTGAGGGTAGGACGTCGTCTGTTCAAATCGCTTCATGAAAACTGCATGGGATGAAGGGTAAATCCGTCGTGCCAAAGTGGCTACTTGTTGTCTGTCGATGGGATTATTAAATAATACCAAATACTGCGTGTTTAAGGCGATGTCCCTGCAAGCTTTGCCTTGAGGAAATAAATTTTGAGTCAGATATACGATCGAGATATTTCTGTGGTGGCTGCCTTTAGTAAAGAGATCTGCTATTCTCTGGTCACACTTAGCTTCAGTCATTAAGTCGTCAAACACAAGAAGGGTCCTTTTACTTCCATCGATATACTGGGAATCATCCAGATGCTCTGGGATACCTCGTATAAATTCCATCGATGGTGTGATACGCTTCAGTGTGTCATAAAGAGGTTGCCATTGTCCGTAGCACCAGATAATTCTCTGAGGGGAAGGCTGAATGAGGGAGGAATTCAACAGTTGTCTAGTCCAATGAGTTTTCCCGCTACCGCTGGGTCCCGACACTACCATAGAAAAGGGATGTTGAAAGGTTATTTGTTTAGACGTTGGTGGTAGAGCTAGTGTATGATCGATTGTATCGGTTCCGTGGACATTACGTTGATGTCTCACCATGTTGTCATATCTAGAGAAAGTAACGGAACATTGACTGCAGCGCTTCATGATTACAAATACTAAGCTGTAAAGCCATTCTTATGTGCTTTGCAAGTGTATTCTTCCTCCTCCTCCTCCTCCCTCCTTACCCACCTCCTCCCTCCTCCCCTACTCCTCCCTCCTCCTCCAACCTCAATCCATCTTATGTTGTTAAAGCAGATGTTGGTTGTGGAGGTGGTGGTGTTGTCCTGTGTACATCTTGTGGGTTGGTTTTTTTTTTTTTTTGCTAAAAGAAAGATTCGAGTCAAGCGTAAAACATGCTGTTTACAATAGCAACATGGCCTCTGTCGAAGAAATATGGCTCCACACGATGAACATAGCGTATGTCCGCATGCTTAATTCTTTGCATGCGGACATACGCTATGTTCATCGTGTGGAGCCATATTTCTTCGACAGAGGCCATGTTGCTATTGTAAACAGCATGTTTTACGCTTGACTCGAATCTTTCTTTTAGCAAAAAAAAAACAAACCAACCCACAAGATGTACACAGGACAACACCACCACCTCCACAACCAACATCTGCTTTAACAACATAAGATGGATTGAGGTTGGAGGAGGAGGGAGGAGTAGGGGAGGAGGGAGGAGGTGGGTAAGGAGGGAGGAGGAGGAGGAGGAAGAATACACTTGCAAAGCACATAAGAATGGCTTTACAGCTTAGTATTTGTAATCATGAAGCGCTGCAGTCAATGTTCCGTTACTTTCTCTAGATATGACAACATGGTGAGACATCAACGTAATGTCCACGGAACCGATACAATCGATCATACACTAGCTCTACCACCAACGTCTAAACAAATAACCTTTCAACATCCCTTTTCTATGGTAGTGTCGGGACCCAGCGGTAGCGGGAAAACTCATTGGACTAGACAACTGTTGAATTCCTCCCTCATTCAGCCTTCCCCTCAGAGAATTATCTGGTGCTACGGACAATGGCAACCTCTTTATGACACACTGAAGCGTATCACACCATCGATGGAATTTATACGAGGTATCCCAGAGCATCTGGATGATTCCCAGTATATCGATGGAAGTAAAAGGACCCTTCTTGTGTTTGACGACTTAATGACTGAAGCTAAGTGTGACCAGAGAATAGCAGATCTCTTTACTAAAGGCAGCCACCACAGAAATATCTCGATCGTATATCTGACTCAAAATTTATTTCCTCAAGGCAAAGCTTGCAGGGACATCGCCTTAAACACGCAGTATTTGGTATTATTTAATAATCCCATCGACAGACAACAAGTAGCCACTTTGGCACGACGGATTTACCCTTCATCCCATGCAGTTTTCATGAAGCGATTTGAACAGACGACGTCCTACCCTCACGGCTACTTGGTAATAGACTTGAAACCGAATACCCCGGAACCAGACCGTTTACGAGATAACATTTTTGGAGTAAACAAGAGAAAGCGATTGGACGATGAATACGAAGAAGCGACTGACTCCTATAATGCGTTGCCATATGGAGTTGAAATAGAAAGTGAGGAAGACAATGCCAGTCAACACGACTCCAATGATGTTTGGAGTGACGATACGGGACCACCTGGCCATCGTAAACAGGTAGAGCTGAGCGAGGAGCGTTCACGTCCTGACATATGGAACAACAGGTTTAAAATTCCACTGAGAGAATATCACACTGATCAATTAAAAGCTACAGCGAACGACTATGTAAAGCGAGGTTACGCACTAGATAAAGCGTTCCCCAGAGCTGTCAATGATGAGCTTCCCTCGCTAAGAAAGGCATTGAGAAATATGTACACCAGATTTCTTATCGATTTCCACGAGTTAAGAGGCGATCCGATACAACGACATGTTTTAGAGTCGGCCAAAATGCTCAGGCGACAGCATTCAATGAATGTCGAAGAGTCTATACGTCAAGCGGTTAAACTGAGAAAAGATTTGTTTTATGAGGTATGGCCTGATCAGGTCATTCCAGAAGAGGATGCGATGACCGATAATGAAGATAAATCATCGACCGAAGACACAGTATAAGAATAACTCTCTTCAAATGTCACCATTCTGTAGTACCCGCATTATTAATACCGAGCGATTCTAGATGAAATCATGACCACATGAGAAGAGTTAACCCGACTCGGAGAAGCGTTACCGCGTCTATAAAAATGAAAGACTTGCATTTATTTGTGACTAGTCGAGATTCTCTCGTTCTCTATAAGAAAAACAACCCCGCAGAGTGTTGGATCCAACTGCCTAAACCCTATAGTTTGGAAGGTCAATGGTCCTGTGCGCTCATTGACATAACCCTCGATTGCGATTTTACACCGAGAAGTTCCCGACTGTACTTGTGTTGTGACCTCGTACAAGAGTCCTGCGTCAGAGACACCCTACTTCCGGTGCTGAGAAATATCGAAGTGCATAGTTACAAGAAACTCAAAACTGAAATTTACATCAACCCTTTCTACGTACCTTTGAAAACGACTCGGTTACATACGTTGAAGTTGCAGTTGCTTGACGAAAATCTGAAGCCCGTGATATTTAACACCAACCACTTACATTGCGTGTTGCATTTGAAAAAGACATGGGATCCATAGAAGTTTTCGATAACGACCTGCTCAAATGGGTACCTTTTCTGGATACCCCCGAAGACGCCGAACGTTATTATCAAAAGATATTAGACCGGATGGAAGCGAAGAAACATGGACCAGGGTATATGTCTAAAAAGCTACGCGACATGGAAGAAAAATTGAAAGAGACGGAACGGAAATTGGAAGAAGCGGAAGCGAAATTGAAACGCGGGCCTACAGTCAAGTTAATCACTCCGGTGGCTCAAGCGATCGAAATGGTAAAGTCGGAAATCAGACAAAATGCTAAGAACCATAGGGAGGACAGAACTGCTATTCACGAGCAGGGTAGGAAGGGAAGTGACCCTTTGAACTGGTACAACTACTAACGCGAATAACGAAGCTGAACCTAAACGAAAAGTTAGCGCCAGAGCGTGAGAATTAAGAGAACATAATGCGAGAAATATTGGACAAAATGGTGTACATAACTGTAAATAGACTGTGTGGTGATGTTCTGAGATAAGACACCGCCTTCTCGTTGGCTCAGAACGTGAGTAACCTCGCTAGAGGTGAAACTAAGAGTGTCATAATGATAATAAAGCTAGCAATAGGAGAAGTTGTTGTAGTAGTAGTAGAAACAGTAGTAGTAGTAGTTGTCATTGTATGAAATTATAACGATGAAAATAGCAAAAGTAGTAGTAGCAGAAGCAGCAGTAGTCTATAATACATTTAAATTAATGTTTAAGGAGTACAATAGAATTCTTTCCGCACCTAAATTTAAGGAAATCGAAACATTTCTCATTGTGTACTGCTCCCTGGAGCCAATTCGACTATCTTATAGTGTACTGTACCCTAACATATTTCGTCAAACTGGTAATATCGCGCACCAATTAGGACTACTATAATTGTTGTTTTTTAAATTGCTTTTATATAATAGTATCGTAAATGTGACAACTATACCTCATTACAATACAATAGAAACGCTTTATTTACTGTCGGGACATATAAACAATATAACATAAACTCTAGAGAACTTTTAACCCCGACTTACGGACGATTCGTCAAAGTGTAAACTCGCCAAAAAGGCAATATATAGTAATGTCAAAAGACGCGTATTTACTCCGTGATGCCGCTTTGTCCAAATAAAATAAAACTTTGACCAAATAGGGAGACTTTTCAATGTATTATACTGAGTTTACATTTTATTTAGTGTTTAAGCATAATTGATTTACGAGATAAAGGTGTAGCTTAAATAAGGACGAAAGTAATAAGCTGCCTATACATCATGATTGCATACATTCCGCAATATTAACTTCAATTCTCTTGGGCTATATATCTTAATTTTATACCAAACGTTTCAGAGTAACGAAAGTGTCAACTGCTTAATCTACGGTGTCTTTGGTATTTCTACTGGACGTCCTTAATCGACACTTTGTACGCTGCATATCTGCTATCTAATAAATAGTCACATTTTCGGTGTTCCGCACGATTGTCACACGATTGTCAAAACGTATGCCTACAGGTAAACGAGTTTAACTAACGCCAAAGCGTGCTATCTATGTACCACAATTGAAGCCGGCGTAGCGTTAGGCGTATGTTTTACATTCCACCGTGTTGAGGCAGGTAAGTGGTTTCTGCAACGAGGGTTCGTGCAAATTAATGAGCGCGCTATACTCAGGTCATGTTTTCTCTGAATAAAAGTCGTGGTCAGTTTATAAAGGTTTCGTTTTCAGAATTGAATTTGCAGTTGTAATTGCTATATTAAACTTTTATAAACTGTACGTGCACGTATTCGGTAGTTGGACGTTGCAAACTATTGGTTATTCGTTAAACTGTGTGTTTATCTCTCTCGGGCTATATATCTTAATTTTAAACGTTTCGGAGTAAAGTGTCACCTGCTTAATTTACGGTGTCTTTGGTATTTCTACCGGACGTCCTATGAAGAAAACGTGTTCAGGTGAAACGCCGAGTTACCTGCGTAAGACTAATTTTCGTTTCACACGTATAAAGGGTTAATTCAACGCGATCGTATTAGGAAAAGACCCAATTCAGCGCTTTTTTGTAGCTCGGGTGTTTACGTTAAGCGCCGCCTTATAACGTTCTGCAAATGTGTCCCCAAAACATAGCGCGAATGAACGCATTATTTTTAGAATAGTTCTTTATAGGCTATTGCAAATGAAGTATTTTTCAATTGAGGCGTTTTATAAGATAGGCAGATATGCAGCGCAAAAAGTATCCAGTTTTGTCATTACGAACGAATAGTGAGGTCGAGCCTTTTAGGTCTTTGCCGCCGTCTTGATGCCTACGAGACTTTTTGACGTTGCATACTATTGGTTATTCGTTAAACTGTGTTTTTATCTCTCTCGGGCTATATATCTTAATTTTAAACGTTTCGGAGTAAAGTGTCACCTGCTTAATTTACGGTGTCTTTGGTATTTCTACCGGACGTCCTATGAAGAAAACGTGTTCAGGTGAAACGCCGAGTTACTCGCTTACCGCAGTATACGGTCATTACGAGGTCAGCCTGTCAAGGCCCACGAGGTCAGCCTGTCAACATCATCACGCCCTCGGGGCTAATTGACATCAAAGAACCAGCATTACTACTAAACATCTTGAATAACTAAATGAGGAGTGACAAACAGCTTTAATCTACATCGGACGCCGCGTTACGCGGCGTCTGATCTGGATTCAAGCTGTTTGCAAATTTAGGCCAATTTCCATTCCTATAACGACTCCCTCCGAACAACGAACATAATTTAAGCCTCTCATTTGGTGTCGTTGTAGAGGGGGAGCGCTGTAGTATGTCCATACAGGTTATGTGCGTTCATCCTTTACCAAATAGCCTGTTACTAGTTTGTTTTGAAGATAGGTGACTACTTAAAGCAGGTTGAAAGTAAAGCCGAATGCGTCTTGCGGTGCATTCTGCTTTACTGTTAACCTGCTTAAATCTAGCATTTGCTAGAATGTAGAAAATATATCTTATGATCCATAACCATAACTGTGTAAATTGGAACTATTTGCTTCAGTGGGGGAATAAATTAAATGTATTAATAAAATACGTATCTATGGAGTTAAATCTTAAGCAAGCTGAAATTTAGTACAGTAGCAATGTCTAGATTTCAGATTTACATGTACTTTTATTGTGCTTTAAACTATTAGACTTCATGCCTTTAAAAAAACTGACAACAATATACATGTACAGTGTTCCCTCTCTACAACGGCCCTCCCAACAACGACTCCCTCCTTACAACGACCCTTACGGCTGTTCCCCAAACAAGACAAAATGTTTAACACTTTTACTGCTGAAATATCATCTGCTTCAAATTGTCGTCTGCTGTTTTTTCTCAAAATTACATTTTGATGGAATAAATATACTGACGAGTGACAAACATCTTGCATCCAGATCAGACGCCGCGTTACGCGGCGTCTGATCTTGATTCAAGCTGTTTGCAAATGTTAGCCAATTTCCCTCTCTACAGCGACTCCCTCCGAACAACGCACACAATCCTTGTCTCCCATTGCGTGTCGTTGTAGAGAGGGAGCGCTGTACGAATAAGAGGAAATGAGTTAACATTTCACTCCATTACCCTAGGTACAATTGTTACAGTAGATATGGTGTTATTATTTCCCATTTAAACGCAAACGAATCGCAAACGCATTGCAATTAAATGTAGAACATGACATTTTTGTCAAATATGACTACTCATTTTAATATGAGTGGCAAACAGTTTAGAGCCTGATCAGACGCCGGGTTACCCGGCGTCTGATCTGGCGCCAAACTGTTTGCAATGAAATCTATTGTTTTAGCACAATCGCGTTGACGGGGAAAGAAAAAAGGTCTTCTCCACTGTATTAATATACTGTATTAATATTTACAATTGGATTTCATCCCAATCAGCCAACAAGAAACGTAAATGTTTAGTTTTGTAGTTTTATAGGTGTTTACGTAAACTTTTTATATCGATGTAGTAGTAAACTGATGTTTTGTCGCAACCGCAGGTCAAGAACGGTGAAAAGGGTTGGCCGTTCGGAAGATTGATTGGTTAACCAGTTAGTGAAAGAACAGATTATTGACATCCCTACAATTTACCTCACGGGCCATTTAAAAAAGACTGTACATAATTTAGTGATTTATAGTTTCACAAAACATGCATGTATATTTTCCAAAGTTTTATGATTTCATCTTACAAATGTTAGCAAAGACATTAAATCCGGCGACTTACTAGTACATGTTAACCCATAGCCTGCCAGTCACGACTATAGCTCCATATGCAAACAGCTTGGATCCGGATGAGACGCCGAGTAACTCGGCGTCTCATCCGGATCCAAGCTGTTTGACACTCGGACAACATTTTCAGCAATTTTGAGCAACTTTGAAGCACTTTGAAACTTGAAGCAGACGAGAAATATAGCAGACGACAATTTATTTGGCGGGCTAAGGGTTAATTTAAATGTAAACAACATTATAACAGTGGTCTGGAATGACAGTATGTGAATAAACCGTCCAAGGATGCCTGTCCCTGGACATTTTCAAATGCATTTCTGAATGGCTATTTCGCTGCTAGGCACTGACCGGTTAGACTGAGATAATGTGATATTGTAAAAACTATGTTTCGCCTCAAACTCTGGCCCGATAATTAAAGTTAATGTAAACAATTTCGATTCATCTCGGTCTACCTATAGCAGTACTAACGCGGATACAAATAACATTATAACAGCACCTAAATGATTATATTATGTTGTTATTTTGCACGATGTTTATGTGGTGAAAGAAACTTAAGGTACCGAAATTATATGCAGTTTAAATACTGCTAACTATACCAATATGATGTTTATGCTTAAAACATTATTTGACCTTCACCTGCAAAAAAGTACTGAAATGAAACTTTAGAAATATGAAACTTATTGCCATGTCCATGGTGTTAGCATTTGATCTATAGGATGCGTAATAGTTAAGATTATGTCAAAATTATGTTTAAGCAGCTTCTCTTGATGATATCACTTCTTGTGATGTCAAAATAATGGTATCCATGAGACGATGTTTTTGATTTTGGAAAGACTGTCTGAAAAGGTACGTATGAGATAGATAATATTTTCCTCCTATGTCTCTGTTGTTACTGTATGTTTGAGAATATTTTGGCGACTTACGGTTGTACTATCACAGTGTGCTGGTGTATTCTTCAAATGCATGTACTGCTAGGGATCAACCATTTTATGAGATACTTCTAATTTAGATGGAATATGTCCTTTGTGTTAATGTCCTTTGCTGAACCACTAAAAAAGTAACAACATGGGGTGATTTGGTCCCTTCATGGACATTATTTACTTACTCTTTAGATTTGAAACCTTGTTTGATAAGTAGAAATGTTATATATTTGCTTCACTTCATGTATTAAGATTACCAAAGAGTTGATGTTATTCTTTGTGGAAGTGACACGCAAAATGGTAACACAAATGACATGATCTGGTAACACCAAGTTCAAACTTACACACTATGCATATTCACATACACAAATATTTGCCTTAGTTATTGATTCAAATACGAGAATAATAAATCAGTGTTCTATGTTGTTAAATACGCAAAGGTTAAACGCTAGCATATATTTGAATTCCTGATGTGTAAGAATATGCAATTCTGTGTAACATAAATGACAATTTTGCAGTTATGCAATGGAAAATCAATTGATATAGTGTGTCTCTAATGAGCTAAATCCTGAAAGCATTGTCCTTAGTAAACAACACGATTCACATATATAACCGACTTCGGTGTTAATAGTGCATTGTATTAAATGTGGCTATTGTATCTTATTCAACGTCAATTCATGAAACAGTAACACAAATGACAGCCAAATTGTCTATAATTAACAAGTTCCTCCGTGGAAATTAATTAACTGAACCATAATGAGTAAAATATAACTGAAATTTAATATAATAGTTAATTTCTAATTTTGACAATAGTATGTCTCAAGAAATGCTTTCCTCAGCTGTGCCTAATAGTGTCCATGTATTTACACTTCTGGTCATTTGTGTTACTTACAAAGAAAACGTACTATTATATCTGAGGGACTTATCAAAGTTATATGCAAATTTTACCTTGTCACTGAAAACTTATGTCTGTAGATGCTACCTTTGTAGTCAGATAGCTTATTATAGTTATAGAAATATTAAAACAAAACATATTTTGTAAAAATTCCATTTTGTTTCTTTTCCTGTGCATGGTGTTACATTGATGATTTCCATTGTGTTACAGTGGAGAATCTGTTATTCTTTCCCAATAAACGCGTTTACGCTAAATCTATTATTTGCAGTGCAAACAGTTTGGAGCCAGATCAGACGCCGGGTAACCCGGCGTCTGATCAGGCTCCAAACTGTTTGCCACTAAGATAAACATGAAATATCAGAATTGTCCAAAAGTTGTACTTTTCTACGTTTTAGTGCTTTGCGTTTGCGTACGTTTGCGTTTAAACGGGAAAGAATAACAGATTCTCCACTGTACCACAACATTTTGAGCTGCCTTTCTGTGTTGCATAATAACTTATTTGCAAGATTCTGAATACAGCTGTCGTTATGCTTTATTGTAGCTGAAACAGGAAATACTGATTTGATTGTTTAATTCTGAAATTATTAATGAAATAAAGTATAATACTTTTGTCTGAATTCAGTGGTTGATATAACAATACTGTACATGCCATAGATTGGGGTTGTAATAAACATTAACAAACGTAACATATGGCTAGGCATATGCTGATACCAAATGTAAGGTAACATGTGTAATAGTTTTTTTTTTGTTTTTTTTTAAATCAGTTATTTTCATTGGTAACACCGCAGACATTGATAAGCAACAAAACATTTATTGAGGGAAACCAAATATCTTTTTTAAGTTATGTGTGTTGTTGTTCGCAGTTGCTCGTGTTACTTGAAGTTCAAAAATGCTGATAAAGCAAAGAAAACGTTATAATGTAAAAGTTTTAATTTTTTGCAAAGTCCACTTATGAAATATGTACATTTTTTACATTGACCCTAACACTTATGATTTAAGAAATGAAAATAGACGACAGTGACATGTTCAGTATTGTCTGCTTTTATTTTTCAAATACAAGTTTTAGTTCAATTGACTTAGTTAAATCGTAATGAGTGTCCAACAGTTTGGATCTGATCAGACACCACATTACGCGATGTCTGATCATGATCCAAATTGATTACAGTTAAACAGTGTACTCGGGCAAGGCAGTGAAGTAAGGGGCTAAGAAAATAGTATATTACCAAACATGAATTCTTACCGATATTATTTAAGAAATAATTTGATTTTTCTGCTTTGAATAGAAATAAACGACAGAAGATGATCGGCTCAAGTAAGTTGACGATAATTATCTGTCGTTTATTTCGCTTAAACGCCGAAATATTTAGTTCATTTCTTATATGAACATGTACATTATATTTGCTGTAACTTCTAATATTAAATGCACATTTTATTCGTATGCATGTATGTTTAATCCATATTAGAGGTTATTCACACGAATAGTGTGTACCCTGAAGGGAACAGCCATTACTGCCATTACTCAGGGAACGCTACAACATGATTCGCGGAGAGCAGATCGATATGCCCCGCTGCCACTGCGAAGATATCTACAAGTCCCGCCCCTAGAAAAATGCGTTTATAAATAAGAAATAAACGTCATATTCAAGTCATTAAAGTCCCATTGTGTTTTCAGACCTTTTTTTAATGCCTGAAATACAATAACGGTTAATAATAATGTTTGAACATTCTTATGGGCCAAACTGATCTATGAAATGATGAAGACGGACCTAAATCACCAAAAAGGGCGATTTAAAATCATAACCAACCGAAAATAGAACGTCTGTAAGCCTTTTTTCCGTTCTTAAGTAATGCATGATAAAATCAAAGGTATTCCAATTTTATTCAATCACTGACAGACTTTGAAAAGTGTTTGATTCGCGCGTGAATAATTTCCTCAAAACTAGGCACCTACAAAACAGGGGGGCTGACATCTTGGATGATGACGTCACGGCTTTTACGAAGAGTTGTGCGTGACGTTTCGGAATTCCCGATTTCGGTGCTATTTTTAAACCATTTTAAGCATGAATAACCCCTAACACTCACTTGAAATGATTTTCTCCAAAGGACAAAGCTTCAAACAGTTCAATTCATACCCTTAAACGCTTAAACGCTTAAATGAACGTTATTTACAAAAATCTACTTCTCAATCGAACCGATAAAAATAACGGATTACCAATACGCCATCAATATAAATAATGACGTCATTATTGGTGGTCATATGACTTCCAAAAATAGTTTCAGATTGCATTATAGGTGTACGGAGCATTTAGCATGGCGCACCGGCCTTCCATCGGAGGAGTTTTAACTTTTAACATTGTATACACGGTTGCTTATAGATCTATTTGATTATTTGGTTTAACAACATATAGATCTTGTCCCAAAAAATTTAGGTATATAATAAATGTTCGAGTCGGTTGTGTAATCCAGATCTCAGTCACGAGAGGCGTAGCCTCGAGTGTGATCTGGAATACACAACGAACTGATACAAGAGCGCTGATCACACACTGGTGATAGATCTATTCCGTTTCAATTAGTATAATTTTGCTTTTTTCCGTCCATAGGCAAAGCCTAAATACATATTAAACATTACCACACGGCTTAGTATCACGTGATACAGCAGAAATCAACTTCACTGGGGGCAACCGTATCTACATCCGCCCGTCCATCCATCAGTCAGTTAGACTATCACACTTTTTTGTCCGCTCTCTAACTCAACTGTTTTTTTATCCGATCTTCCACAAACTTGCTGAAAATGTTCATTGATATAAAATCAAGGTTTAGTTTGATTACTACTAAAATCGCATAAAGTTTTTTTGAGTTTTTTGCCTGTTAATTAATAAAAAAAATGACTGTTTCAGACATTTTTGCTCTCTAAAACAAACAGCTTTTATCGGATATTCACCAAACATGCTGAAAATATTTATTCATATAACATTTAGGTCTAGTTTGATTATTACTAAAATCGCATGTGGCATATCTGAGTTTTTGCCCTTTATGTATTAAAAAATGACTGTTTTCAGCAAGTTTTGCTCTCAAACACAAATGCATTTTATTTGATCTTCACCAAACTTGCTGAAAATGTTTATTGATATAAAATCAAGGTTTAGTTTGATTACTACTAAAATCGCATAAGGTATATCTGAGTTATTGCCTTTTTATTAATAAAAATGACGGTTTCACTAAACTTGCTTGCTGAAAATATTTAATTACATAAGATTTAGGTCGACTTTGAAAAGGCATTCGACTCACTATCATTCAATTGTAATGAGAAATCTTTATCGTTCTCCAATTTAGGAGATATTTCTAAAAAATGGGTTAACTTATTTTTATACAACACTGAAGTCTGTGTGCAATTGAATGAATTCTTATCTAGTTTTTTCCATGTTAAAAGGGGCTGCAGACAAGGGGACCCCATATCATCATATATTTTTATACTCTTTGCTGAAATTTTAGCAATTAAAATAAGGAATTGTAAAGAAAATTCAGGAATTAAAATTAAGGGAGAGGAATATATAATCTCACAATTCGCAGATGACACCTCTTTGCTTTTAGATTGATCAGATAACTCACTGAACAAAACGCTAGAACTAATAAATAACTTGTCATTAATATTTGGTTTAAAAATAAATTTTGATAAAACAAAGGGAATCTGGATTGGATCCTTGAAATATAGTACAAGATTCATTAAAACAAAATGGAAACTATCCTGGGGAGAGACCCGGTTCAAATTACTTGGAATAGTCTTTGATGTTAATCTTGATATAACAAGAGAAATCAATTTCCAAGAAAAGATGATATCTATTACAAACTGCATTTCTTACAGGAAAAGAAGAAAACTAACTCCTATTGGAAAAATAACTGTTGTCAAAACTTTAAAAATAATTGATGTTGAAAGTTATTCACATAGTTTAAAAATTAATGGCTAAGAAATTTTATAATACACAATGAAAGTAAATATTATAAACTAGTAAATTGTAGGACTGACAACAAAAAAATCATAAACTTTGGAAATGAGTTCTGTAAGCTGTTGATAGATAAGATAAAAAACGATTTTTGGTTTGATGTTTTAGAAGCATTTTTTCTGTATATTGAAAAGTTTTGTTATAATGATATTAGCCAGATATATGATATGCCATTGTTCTACAATGACAAAGTTCTTGTTGATAAAAAACTGTATTCATACCAATACTGTATAACAGAGGAATAAGATTGGTAAGGGATATTCTTGACATGGCCAGTTTGTAGAAATTGCCTTTTTGGAAAGAATGACTGGCACATATTAATTTTCTCATGTATTATGGTTTAAAAAAAGCAGTTAAGTCTTTTTTTAGTAAATTAAACGTAACATTGGTAAATGATTCTATATCTGACTATCCCTTACTAACGATGAATAGTTATATGCGCCCCAATTGTAAATAAATTGGTGTCAACAAATTTATTCATAATATTCTAAGTAAAAACGAAGATGTGCCTACAAGTAGATCAAAATGGATAACATTTTATGAAAATGAGAAGATTACAGGAAACATATATATAACTATATTTTAAATGTACCAGAGAAACATATATTCAATGGTTACAAACAAGAATCATTCACAGAATTTTACCAACAAACTCATTACTGTTTAAAATGACTATAAAAGATTCCAATTTATGTAGTTTTTGTCATAGTTATGAAGAAAATATAAACCATATTTTTAACCATTGATAAACAGTATAACAGAAACACTTTTGATATTTGAACCAACACTCAAGATATATTGTTTCACTGTAATCCTAGGCTCAGACAGAAATGACTAAAAACTTAATATTGTATTCTTAGAAAAAAAAATTCTGTATAATGCAAAGAAATTATACAATCAATAAAAACACTATTTAAAACTGGCATTAGATATAGGTCAAAACACAGCTAAAACAGATAATTCATGGACATTTGTAAAGCTTTTTCTATCTAACTAAATAAAGTCATATAGTTTATTTCTACAAGAATAAAACAAATATATATACATTTTTTGTTCCATTTTTTTTCTTATTTCTCTTT
This sequence comes from Gari tellinella, assembly GCA_922989275.2. Taxonomy (NCBI): domain Eukaryota; kingdom Metazoa; phylum Mollusca; class Bivalvia; order Cardiida; family Psammobiidae; genus Gari; species Gari tellinella. Next base: position 58,491,970 of record OV277870.1, on the reverse strand, counting down.
TTTTTTCAAAAACTCATAACAACTCTTGAATATTGCAATATTAAAAAAGTTTTCACTCTTTTGTTAGATGGATTATATTGTCGTTGATTCTTTGAATGCTGAAGGACAGTGTGTATGAAATTTCTGTGCATATCCAAAAGCGGTTTAGATTACTTGAATATATAAAACACAAACTTTGATCAGCGTTCAAAGTTTCAACGAAAATATATACATATATTGATATGAATGTACATACACACTGTACACATAGGATTGTAACATTCTTGAATTATTATATATTATGTATATAGCATTGATTTGAAGTTGAGTGTACAGTAAAACCTCGCTATTACGACCACTAAATCATGTTAATTATTAGGGTGTTTACGATAGGTGACCGCTTAAAGCAAGGTGACAGTGAAACAGAAAGCTCCTATAGGAGCTTTCTGTTTCACTGTAACCTTGCTTTAAGCTGTCACCTGTCTTTTATACACTCAATTAGCCTTCGTTTTAGTGGTCGTAATAGCGAGGTTTTACTGTATATACATATGTGATTGTAATATTCTTGAATAAAAAGAAATAAACGTCACTTTGTTCAACAGAATTGAAAGGGGCGAATGTAAATATTTATCAGTAAAAACGTTTGTGCTAGTTGGGGTCTGATCGAGACCCAAACTGTTTGCAAGCGATAGGCAAGTCGGGGGAATGAGTATTCAATGGGCTATTGCAGCGCTCCCTCTCTACAACGACATCCAGTGGGAGACAAACATTGTGTGCGTTGTTCGGAGGGAGTCGTTATAGAGGGGGGAAATTGGCTTACATTCGCAAACAGCAAATCAAGATCAGACGCCGCGTAACGCGGCGTCATATCTGGATTCAAGCTGTTTGTCACTCGTCATTATGTTTTTTCTGTCATATGTCCCATGTATGACTTTTGGAAAAACAGCAAACGACAGTTTTAAGCAGACGATATTGCAGAAGTGAAAGTATCAGACATATAATTGTCTTGTTTGGGGAACAGCGACAAGGGTCGTTGTAAGGAGGGAGTCGTTGTTCGGATGGCCGTTGTAGGGAGGGAACACTGTACCGATACATATGCATGTACGTGTATATATATGCAAGACATCAGTGTGATAATACCTGTATATATATGCAAGAAATCAGTGTGATAATACATGTATATATATGCAAGAAATCAGTGTGCTATATACAGTTCAAAGTCATGACAGTCAGTGTGTCGTTAATCAGACGTGACCCAGTGTACTGTTGGGAAGTCGTTATTCTTTCCTGATAATATTATACGCAGTTATGCTAAAGAGCAGTATCCTGCCTTTACTAGATTCACAATATTACTAATATGCAGCCAGTATACGTCTTGATTATAAAAGGCTATATTCCTTATACAGGCTTTATGCGTACCTTTCTCCTAACTTAAGCATTAAACAACATATGCTTTATGCGTACTTTTCTCCTGAACTAAGCATTAAGCTACAATGCTTTATGTGTATTTTTCTCCTCAATTAGGCATTAAGCTTCACAGGCTTTATGAATACTTTTCTCCTGAATTAAGCATTAAGCTACACATGCTTAAGGTGTACTTTTCACCTGAATTAAGCATTAAGATACTCAGGCTTTATGTATACTTTTCTCCTGAATTAAGCATTAAGCTACACAGGCTTTCTTCGTACTTTTCTCCTGAATAAAGCATTAGATACACAGGCTGTATGTATACTTTTCTCCTGAATTAAGCATTAAGTTACACGGGCTTTATGTGTACATGTACCTTTCTCTTGGATTACGCATTAGCTACGCAGGCTTTATGTGTACTTTTCTTCTGAATTAAGCATAAGCTACCACTTTTGTGTAAGTTACATTGAGTGACCGCTACGCTAAACACATGTTTCATAAATATGAAAAGCAAGAGCATGTTTCAGCGAGGAAGACGATATACTGTCCAAATACAGACGTTGTTCATGTCCAATGAAAACAGTTTGAAGCCAGATCAGACGCCAAGTATATCGGCGTCTAATCAGACTGTTTGCAACTAAAATAAAAAAAAACACCAACGATGTCAATGTCATTTTTTCTACATTTTTTTAAAATTTAGTTTCATTTTACCCTGTCGCTGCCAAACTCAAGAAAACTAACATACGAGTATACAAACAGTTTGGATCCAGATCAGACGCAGCGTAATGCAGTGATTAATTTAGAAAATAGAACAGTGTGTCCTCGGTATGCATATTCTGTAGAACAATGATACCCCCAGGCCATATCAGTGAGCCCCTTACGTTAAAAATAACAAAGGGCAAACAATTATGAGTCCATGGGACTCATAGTTTCTTGACAAATGAGTCCCTGGCAAATTAAATGGGTATAGCACTCGAGACACGAAGTTAAAATAATATCTGGTTATGTGGCGTATGATCTGGGTCCAAACGTTTTATTTTTCAAAAAAAATGTTTCTTTAGTTTACCTCATTACCTCATAGCCTGTTTCTAGTTTTGAAGACAGGGGACCACTTAAAGCAGGTTGAAAGTAAAGCAGAATGCGCCTTAAGGCGCATTCTGCTTTACTTTCAGCCTGCTTTAAGCTGTAATCTGCTAGGATATAGAAACTATGTATTATGGTTAATGTTCATGACTGTATAAATTGGAACTATTTTCTTCTGTGGAAGAAGAAATTAAATGCGCTAAAATGCGCTTCTATGGGGGAAAGGGATAATTAATTCAAGACGCATTTGCCAAAATTTATTCATAGAAGCCGACGAAGAATTGAAGTAGACGATATCACGTCTAGCTTTGCTGGATGGGTTACAGCAACCATTTAGTGAATAAACATGGAAACAGTATTCCCCGAACGGGTAAAACTATAAACAAGGTACATGTATTATCTTACAAGACGCATGCCCTTTTCGTGAACTATTTTGTTTCCAGAATATTATAAGAACATACGTTTTCAAGCAGGAAAACTTTTGTCGACGGAATGGGCCATTGTTTTGAATGTAAATCTTTTATTTAATGAAAGCATACTATACTAATGTTCTTTCTAAAAATGAAAAAACGACCACCCTTCGTATATTTATAAAGGGGGCCTTCTATATTTGAAAAGGTGGATATTTCTTTGTCATTTTCTAATAGTTGGTTGGACCTTCCAGCAATAATGTTATTGGTATTTTTATTATAACGAAAGACAAATATTAGAAGCCCTGGTACTTCAATTTTCTAAATTATTTCAAATGGAAGCTTATTAAACCTGATTGGCGAAAGTATCATGGCGCTATCGGATTGCTAAAACACGTGTACCAATATATTCTCTTTTTATTAACCCTTTACCCCATAGCCAGTTTTTAGTTTTGAAAAAAGGTGGCCACTGAAAGCAGGTTAAAAGTAAAGCAGAATGCGCCCTCAGGCGCATTCTGCTTTACTTTCAGCCTGCTTTAAGCTATCATCTATCAGGATATAGAAAATATTTCTGTTGGAACATGTTTATGACTATATAAATTGGAACTATCTACTTGTGTGGAGGAATAAATCAAATGCGCTAAAAGGCGCTTCTATCAGGTAAAGGGTTAAACTTGTATTCGGTGATAAAGAAATGGTTGCTTAAGCCATTACCCCAAAGCCTGTTTCTAGCTTTGGAGACAGGTGAAAACTTAAAAACTTTACGTTCTGTTTGCTTTAAGCTCCCATCTACTTGGACATAGAAAATATATCTTATGGTGAATATTCATGACTGTATAAAGTGGAACTATTTTCTTGATGGGAGGGATAGATTAACGGCGTAAAAATGCTTTTTCACGGAGAAATGAGTTAAAGTAGGCTGAAATCCAAGGAACATCTGCCCAAATGAGAGCTCTGCTTTACTTTTAGCTTGCTGTAAGCAGCCATTTATCAGGATGTGGGTACAGGTCCGATGTTTGAGTCTACGCGAAATTGGTAAAAGTATAAGGAGACATTTTTATGAAGGCAATGTTTAACACATTCAACCCTAGCGACGAATATACTCATCAATTTATAAATCAGTTTACCTGCGAAGAGTAAACTGGTGATATGCAAACAATGTACAGTAAAACCTCGCTATTACGACCACTAAAACGAAGGCTAATTGATTGTATAATAGACAGGTGGCATCTTAAAGCAAGGTGACCGTGAAACAGAAAGCTCCTAATGGAGCTTTCTGTTTCACTGTCACCTTGCTTTAAGCCGTCACCTGCCGTAAACACCCTAATAATTAACATTATTTAGTGGTCGTAATAGAGAGGTTTTACTGTATATACAGACCAAATGGTTCCTAAAGGAACAGGAGTCATCCGAGCAGCGTCTGCACTGTTTGTTGTTTTTCAATGAATTGTCAACCAAATAGTAAACAATAGCACCGCGTGCGAGTGTCAACACTCGACTGTTTTATTATCCTAATAAATTAAGAAGGAACGGTTTTTGTGTCTGTCATTAAGGTAAAGTCCAATAAACGATTTTTTATGTCTGGATAGGGTCTTGCAAATCATAAATTCAAGTGTTTTGCTGGTGATCGTTTCGAAAATAAAGATTTTCTAAGATAATGTATCGGTAAAAATTAGTAATAGCTGAAGGTCAATCCCAAAAGGTCAATGTCAATTTGCCTTGTTGCCAAATAAAGGTTATGCTGCAAAGTGAAAAAGTAATAGCCTATATAAAGTTGTTTTTCTAAATAGGTCAAAGTCCAAAGGTCATGGTCACACATCAAGAGTTTAACATGGGAAAGGCCTTGCAACAAGGTATTCACTTCCGAATTATGATAGCCCAGCTGATGAGAGTTAAACATCTCAGAGATTTTTCTTTCTTTTTCAAAATTTAAGTAAATTTAGGTCAAAGGTCAAGTGTGATAGTTTGGTATGTCTAGATAGGACTTGTCAATGTAAACAGGCACATAAATATGAAGGATGTAGTAAAAACAGTTAAGAGGCTTATGACCAACGTTACAGTGGATAATCTGTTATTCTTTCCCGTTAAACGAAACGAAACGCAAACGTAAAACACTAGAACGTAGAAAAATGCAGCTTTTGGACAATTCTAATAATCCATGTTTATCTTGGTGGCAAACAGTTTAGAGCCTGATCAGACGCCGGGTTACCCGGCGTCTGATCTGGCTCCAAACTGTTTGCAACGGAAATAAACGTTTTAGCGTAAACGCGTTTATTGGGAAAGAATAACACATTCTCCACTGTAAGCCTTGGTTTCGGACGACGACAACGCCGACATCGACAATGACGACACGGAAGCCAGATATCCGACAAAAGCTTGTTTTGTTTCTTCGAAACAGACGAGCTAAAAGTGGTATAGACTATCTAATATATGTAGGTATGGTGAGCCATTTCAAAACCTGTAAAAATCTATATTTTTCTTTTAAGGTAATGGGACAGACGTTCGTGCCACAGAATGTTATTTTATCAGTGTCTGCACTGATATAGTATATTATTTTATTATCATAGTAATTCGATACCCCTATTTACCAACACAAAACGGTATCGGATATAACACCATTTTTATCCACAATCCTATCAAACTTGTGTTCAGCGGTTTGAATTTGCAGTCTTTAACCCTTTCGCTATCAATGACGTCATAGAGCGCATTCGAAACAGGAAACAGTTTTGATCCTGATCTGACGCCAATTGTTTTGAAATTACGTCAGTTATACTGCGCTGTTTGTTATTTCATACCATAAACGATCTGCTCTATGGACATTGTTTGAACATCACTCTTGTATACATACAGTGGAGAATATGTTATTCTTTCCCGTTTAAACGCAAACGTACGCAAACGCAAAGCACTAAAACGTAGAAAAGAACAACTTTTGGACAATTCTGATATTTCATGTTTATCTTGGTGGCAAACAGTTTGGAGCCTGATCAGACGCCGGGTTACCCGGCGTCTGATCTGGCTCCAAACTGTTTGCACTGCAAATAATAGTTTTAGCGTAAACGCGTTTATTGGGAAAGAATAACAGATTCTCCACTGTATAAGGCGTGTCATGAGAAAACCTACCTTATTGCATTGCAAACAGTGTAGATCAATGCCTTGGTCTACACTGTTTGACATCAACATACATCTTAAGCATTTTAATTAGCTGTATTATATACGTTATTTGGCAGTATAGACCAAACTCAGATTCAGAGACTGGGATTACAACGTTGCTTGGTCTGTACAATGTTGCAATGCAATAAGACTGGTTTGGTCAAGGCTAGGCTCATATACACGTGCATGGTATAACGAAATCTTTCACCAAGTACACAGTGAGTGTTCATTGCAATATCTAAGCATAAATTGGTTAAGCTATGTGATTTCTAAATGTAGGATAAAAAGTAAAAAGAAAAAAAGAAAGCTCCTATAGGATTTTTCTGATTCACTATTACCCTGCATGAAGCAGTTTTACCTTAACCCTTTACCTGATAGCATTGTTTCTAGAATTGAAGATATGTGACTACTGAAAGCAGGTTGAAAGTAAAGCAGAATGCGCCCTAAGGCGCATTCTGCTTTACTTTCAGCCTGCTTTAAGCTATTAACTGCTAGAATAAGGAAAGTATTTAATATGACAAATATTCATTACGGTATAATTTTGAACTATTTTCTTTAGCGGATGAATGAAATGAATGTGCTAAAAGTCGCTTCTATAAGGGAAAGGGTTAACACGTTGAATATTAGCGACAAGTATATGCGTCTTTTACAAACAATGTACATGTAAACAGTATATTTGTCATATGTAAACAGTGTTCATTGTATATCCAAATCAGAGGGTTCCTGATATAGTCTTCTAATCAGCATCTACACTGTTTGTCAATGTGCAATATATTGTAAAAAACAACACTTAATAGTCATAAATATTGTGGAAAACAACCCTTAATAGTCATACATAGACTGGACTTATTTGAAAACTGCCATTGTTAATATTTTAGCCTGTGATTTTCATCTTGAAAATGATGTCAGCACATTTGTAATTAATAGGTCACTACTTACAGACATGTAGTGCTGGTTTTTTTTTTAAAAAATGAGTTATATGCAATATATCTTTCCTGCATCAAATAAACGGAGGTTTTAACGACACGAAATTAAGCAACCATCATTATTAAATATTGCCTTGCGGTCTTCTTATGACGGTCATATTATTCCATTAACCCTTTCCTCTATAGACGCGTTTTTATCACATTTAATTTCTTCCTTCACTGATGAAAATAGTTCCAATTAATACAGTAATGTCTCAAAAACATGTCTATATCCCAGCAGGTGGTTGCTTAAAGCAGGGTGAATGTAAAGCAGATTGCGCCTTTAGGCGCATTCTGTTTCACTTTCAACATGATTTAAGTGTTTACCTGTCTTCAAAACTAGAAACGGGCTATAGAGTAAAGGGTAAAGTAACCATCTTAATATTGTTAGGTCTCCTACAGAATGGTCCAATTACAGAAATGCAATTAAGCTCAATGTAATATTGACTCATTACAAGCCCACATTACCTGGAACACTATAGCCACCCGGAGTAGTACTCCTCTAACATCCATATTCAACATAGCCTTATCCACATGCCCGCACCACTGTTCTCGCACGACAATCTCCCCAGTAGAGCCCATACAATCCAGACTTCTCGGAAACAATGTCAGTTGAACTCCCACACAACACGATCAGGCACCATTAAAATCAGTAGTGATCAGTACGACCCTTTGACCTTCGGCGCGCTATGGACAAATTTGTAATAATTGATGCAAACAGTTTGGATCCAGATGAGACGCCGATTAAATCGGCGTCTCATTTGGATCCAAGCTGTTTGATACTATGAAAGTATATTATAAAAGAAAAATGCATTTTAACAAATTTATGAGACTTCAGCAGACGTCAAAGTTGCCAGACGACAATTTCATTGCGCTCTAAAGGTCAACAGAAATACACTAAAACCTCTCTATTACGACAACTAAAAAGAAGGCTAAAGGGCTATATAAAAGACAGGTGGCAGCTTAAAGCAAGATGACAGTAAAACAGAAAGCTCCTAAAGGAGCTTTCTGTTTTACTGTCACCTTTATTTGAGCAGTCACCAGTCGTATACACCTAATAATTAATACAATTGAGTGATCGAAATAGACACATTTTACTGTAGTTTGTCTCAAAGAAAAGAACCTGTCTGAATCCTTATATCCTACCACATATAGTATGAATATCTCTACTGTTGATCCAGATCAATAGTCCTATTAAATGCTATGTTCAGTCTTAAGTTTCTGCCATTTAATATTGCGTCTGTATCTACGAGCAGACGATAGTGATAAAGCAGAAGACGTGATTATTTGGCATGACGGCTAACTGATTGGTTAAGGGGTTATTTTATTGGTCAAGGTGTCAGAACATTATTGCTTAGGCATATTGTCCACGTTATGTTAACGCGGAAAGTGACGTAATTAGGGTATAAACTAACATGGAATATGCAACGCGAAAGGCGATAATGGCTATTTTATATACATTTATTAATTATTTATGGTTGACGTGTAATATGCTTTTTCGCTTATCAAAGTATGCGAGTGAATAAAAATATGGCACACATTATGGCATGCATATATAGACCATATACAGCGTTCCCTCTCTACAACGACACCAATTGGGAGACAAAAAGTGTGTGCGTTGTTCGGGGGGAGTCGTTTTAGGGAGGGAACTTTGCGTACATTTGCAAACAGCTTGAATCCTGATCAGACGCCGCGTAACGGATTCAAGCTGTTTGTCACTCCTCATTCAGTTTTTTTTTCTGTCAAAATGTCCATTATGTTACTTTGAGAAACACAGCAGACGACAATTTTAAGCAGACGATATTGCAACTTTAAACGCTAATTTCAGGGAACTTCGACAAAGCTCGTTGTAAGGAGGGAGTCGTTGTTGGGAAGGCCGTTGTAGGGAGGGAACACTGTACTCGTAATTCTAGTTATTTTGAAAACATATTTTCTACCGTTCATGAATGAATATATTTGAATTATGAAAGTGTATTAAACCGAGAATAAAATCTTGTTTATACCTTCCATACCAAGTTCTACTTCACTAACAGTTAACAAACAGTTTGGGTCCAGATCAGACACCGCTCGCGGCGTCTGATCAGGTTCCAAACTATTTGCCCCTCTTATCGATGTTTCTTCATGATTTCTCTATTATCATGATTATGAGATTGCTTGTTTTAACACATCCAACCATAGCGACGAATATACTCGTCATTTACACTCAGTGTACTTGTGAGGTTTACACATGTCCTATGCAAACAATTTAGACTCTGATCAGAACGCCCCTTAAGGATTCCTCTGATCAGGGTATGCACTACCGGTATTTTTCATTTTTTTGTATATACAACCCTACATAATGATACAAAATGAACCAGACTGTATTTGAAAACAGAATTTTCCATTAAACGTTTCAGGTATGAGTGAGTTGATATTTACGAACTTGTAACTTGTTTTGTTCCCAATTATATAATGTCCGATGGCGAATACGTATTCCTTTATATAGTGGTAAGATGAGTAATATTTTGTGTCTACTTTTATAGTGAGTAAGATTTTATTCTATATTGTCTACACAAAATAAACGCAAAAGAGATAAATTATTAAAATCAGAGTCAACAATTTTGAGTCTGCTCAGACGTCGGGTTATTCGGCGTCTGAACAGGCTTAAACTGTTTATAATTTACATGGTTGTTAGCTTAAGCTAAAGCACAAAGACGTTTAATTGGAAAGAGTTATGTCTACTCCCAGATAAAAATCGACCTAACCGTATACGGAAGTCTGTTTTATAGGGACACGCCACGAATATCCTTGGACCTGGATTTTCAGGTCAAAACAGTTAAGGTGATGGGATTTTTTTTATCTGACCAGTCTATTCTTGACATATACAGTGAGGCTCGCCTACAATGAGGTACAGTAGAGAAAACGTATTCTTTCCCGTTTAAACGCAAACGTACGCAAACGCATTGCAATCAAACGTAGAAAATGACAACTTATTGACAATCCTCACCTTTTTTTTAATCTGAGTGGCAAACAGTTTGGAGCCTGATCAGACGCCGGGTTACCCGGCGTCTGATCTGGCTCCAAACTGTTTGCAATGGTAATAATAGTTTAAACGTAAACGCGTTTATTGGGAAAGAATAACGTTTTCTCCACTGTAATCAGAACCGTTTGACTTCTGTCCTTATATTCAAATTTCGTTATATCAGGTCCATTTTACTTAACGTTAATTAGAGGTGGCGAACACATTTTGTTTCGTTATATCCAATAGTTCGCTATATCCAAATTCGTTATAAGCGAGCTTCATTGTAAACTATACAATTGACATTGGGGTAAATACATCGACCTTTATCTATTAAACATACAATGTTCTTGAAAATCTCGTATTTCCATCATTCAAAAAACAAAATTGTTTCTTATGTATAACATGCATGCAACTGCATTGTGTTTTTGAGAAACCTGCATAAAACGGTTGTTTGGGGTCCCATTTGAACTACGTGGGACGTGATTCTTTCACAAAAACCGGCTTTATCTAAGAAATTCGCTTTTTAAATTTTATTTGTAATAGTTTTGTGCAGCACAAATTAAAAAGCCTCCCTTGTGAATGGAAAGAAGGACAACTCTGTAAATACAGGGCTCCAGATAACGGAAGTATTTCGAAAACTAAAATCTTTATTTCTGCTTTTAAACCCAATGGTGTCATACTCATTAAAAGTGTCTCGAAGAGACGGTTTAATCAGTAGTAACACCATAGCATTCGGTGCTGAAATGAGTGAGAAAATGTTAGATTAGTTCAGATTACTCCCGCTTTCATGTGTACCTGGAGCATCTGGTTAACCCTTATTCTGCTGCACAGACGTCTGCTTTGACATTGTCGTCTGCAAAAAAAATTCAGTTTAGATTTATGCATTGTTAATACGAGTGTCAAACAGTTTGGATCCAGATGAGACGCCGCGTTACGCGGCGTCTTTCTAGATTCAAACAGTTTGTAAACTCCGTAATGTTACGACCAGTAGGCACAGGGTTAAACACTATGAGATCCAGTCACAACGTGTATATATTATTCACGGTGGGTAAGCGATTAAAAAATTTACGGAGAATCTATACCTTGAGCTTGCTGAAAATGACTTTTTCAGCCTTGTCCGCTCTCTTACTCAAACTCTTCTTTTTGGATCTTCGCCAAACTTGCTACACATGTTTATTAGTATAGAATCTAGGTCAGGTTCACTAACTAGCAAAATCACATAAGGCATGTCTGAGTTATTGGCCTTGAATAATTAAAAAATGACTGTTTCAGCATTTTCTGCTCTCTAACACAAACACTTTTTATTGGATCTGCACCAAACTTGCTGACAACGTGTATTGGTATTAAATCTAGGTCAAGGAAAAAAATCGAATACAGTTTAATGAAAATCCTTCAAG